>OY720643.1:36817008-37422964 GCA_963169105.1 Ceriagrion tenellum | reverse complement strand
TTAACTATGGCAACTTTCAAATGCTGTAAATTACGTATTTTTCCCTAAGTTGAGTTACAAATTTGGTTAATTTGACAAAACTGCTAAATTTATGGTGCGTGGAGTCGATTATTGCATTGGCGCGTCTAAAATTTTGATTTTATCAATGATAAAAATATGACAGAAATTGCAATAAAATTACCTTTAAAATAATGTCTATTACATTGTATTATAATTCACATGGACCCAGACATCAATTTTCAAAATACAGCAGCACATCATTTTGATGCTGCCAGTAGTCTATGAACTGAAAGATGCTTTCACATCAATGAAGATCGACTATTTTACTGGGAGGAATGACATCATGCCATATATAGTTTAAATGCAAGGCTGTACCTTCTATGGATCATAATGAGGTAGTTTACCAGTTACCTTCCACATCGCAGGACCCTGGCCGATTCTGTGGACTTCACTTTTGCCCCAAACCTGGGGGGTCAGTTAGGGTAGGATGTAACATTTGGTTTCAGTTGATAGGAAAATTTTTTGCCACTCAGTTTAGGAAACATATAAACAGCATTATTTATGCTAATTGGAATGGGTTGCAGGGTTGGTAGGCTAAAGTGGTTTATCAGAGGATATTGAGTCATGTTACACTTATTTCCTCCCGACTCCTTTGCATCAGCAAACTAATAAAGTAGAAAAGTAGTAGCATTAATAACTTGAAGTATTTTAGACATGGTTCAGATGAGAAAGTATAACTTAATAGTTAATTCTAGAAATGTACAAGTATCATCATCATTGGTCATACAATCCTAAGATTTGTTGACTGCAGCCCTCCACCCTTCCTATCTAATGATAGTTCCCTTACCTCCTGGTATCTCTTCCTATGTACTTTCTTCTTTAGTAGATTCATGAACTTATTCCTGAGTCTTCCTCTGGGGACCTCTCCCTCTATTTTGCCTTCAATTATGTTCTTCACAAACCCATTGTGTTTCAGGGTGTGTCCAATTCATCTTGTTGTTCTTTTCTGTATGGCATTCCCATGGTCCTTTCCTCTTCTACTCTTCTGTACACTTCATCATTTCTTATTTTGTCCTTCCATTTTGTCTTCAGCATCCTCCTTCACTACCAGGCTTTGAAGGCTTCTACTCTTTTTGGTCAGCTTTTCCAATGGTCCATGCTTCCAATACATAGAGTGCTATGCTCCATGCGAATGTTTTCACATACTGTTTCCAGGTTTGTAGTCCTATCTTCTTTGAGCACAGCAGTTGTCTTTTTCCCATGAACACCTCCTTAGCTTGGACTATTCTCTGCTTGATGTCCATTGTACTTCTTCCATTCCATGTGATGGTACTTCTGAGATAGGTGAAGGAATCCACTTGCTCCAATTTCTCTCCTCTCAGGATGACTGCTGCATTCAGCTTCTCTCCCCAACATACTAGGATTTTAGTCTTTGGTATAAGTATAACCACCCACTTTTCTATACAACATTTTTCTTCTTTTTTTCATTCTATTTTGGGCATATGCTAACCAACAAAAAAATAGATTTCAGAGCCATGTTAATATAGATACTGATTATTATCATTCACCACTCATTAAGAGAACATCGGACTTCGAAAAGGCAAGAGGCTTCCACAAAATAAGGAGTGATATGCGATTCCATTCCAAAACAATACATGTTCACCTCTGAAGGGCTGAAAGAATTAGAAATCAATTATAAAACTTCCTTACAAATACAAAAATAATTTACTCTACAATACAATTTATAATATCGTCCCTAACACGGAGTGCTTCTTGCAGCACTTCCTCCTCATCTTCCACGGGAAAGGGATTCTGCCACACTGGGAATGGATCCTCATCCAATGAAATGTCTTCTGGAGGAGGAATACCTCTCTTGATGCACATATTATGCAAAACACAACAAGCATTGATTATTTTTCCCGCTTTAGTAGGGCTATATTCAAGAATACGATGACGCAATAGGCACCTAAATCTGTTCTTCAGGACCCCAATACATTGTTCAACAGCACACCTGGCCTTATAATGCAGCTCGGTATACTTAGCTTCAGGGGAACCATCCTCTGCTTCAAGAATAGGGGTCTGTAGCCATGGCTGATGAGGGTAACATACATCACCTGTTCAATAAAAATGTATGTACTTAGGCAAAGAATTTAAATGAGATTACTTACACCATCAACAGAATAGCTACATCAAGGATTTTAAAATCAGACAGTTAAAATATATGAAGGGACTACATATTACATTCCATGGTTTCAGGCTCAACTATGTGGAGGTTGATTTTCACAAAAGAAAAAATAAATGGGTTTTCTTCCACTGATTTATTTTCTTGGTAGGTACATGTTTCGACACAACGGTATCATCATCAAGTACCAACTTCCTGATGATGACAACTATGTGTCGAATCATGTTGTACCAAGAAAATAAATGGAAGAAAACCCAGTTATTTTTTCATTTGGGAGTACATATCTTTGATTTGTGTATAGATACACAGCATCAAGTACTCTCTCATTATAAATTTACCTCAAACTCACAGGTAGTGATACTTTTAATCAATTAGTTAAACATTTACTATGAAATTCACCACATAGAACGATATAAATAAGATACCACATGAAAAAATAACCAAATTTATACTCTATAATGGTTGAGAACTGACAATGAGTCAATCTTAACATTTACCTAAAAGCCAACAGTGCTCACCACTCTCCCACACCTCCCTCATTTCACTATTTACTTCACAATGATTCCATATATATGGATCTTCAGTGCTTCCAGGATACTGTGCAACACAGTTTAAAATTAAGAGGTCACTATCACATATCTAGGAATGGAAAAATGAAGGCACAATAAGAAAACCATAAAAATATCAAATAAACCAGTCTCCACGCCATTAATACATTCACATGATCACTCACTATCTGAGTATTGATTGAATGGTATCCATTCCTGTTGACGTATAGGTGTTCGTCAATAGCTGGAGCCCGGAGCGACACTTGTGTTCCAGCCACAAACCCAACAACACCAGGAAAGCCAGAGGCTTTGAAATTTCTGTGAAAAAGTTGGAGAAAAAACTACATGTAACCAGCTCTAACTTTTTTCAACATCAATGGTTTGATAAAACCTGAGAAGGAAAATGAGAGAAGAAATGATTTCACTGGGAATACATGTACATTCCCTGATTTTACAAAGGTTCTGGATATAGTGAGTGTTTCCACACCCTCAAAATTACACCAGAGTATATATCCCCATTCAGTTGTCTTATATATGTTAACAATAGCATTCACTCAATTTCCCACCTTGAAACCCTTACTGTTATGATTCCCAAAAAGTTACCAACTACCAAACTTGCATCCCTTAACTACCTTTAATTACAAAAAGAAAGCTGTGCACGAATTTTTTGTTAATGCAACAGAATTTAAAATTTATTCAAAGTAAATTAAAATGAAGAAAGCTTGACCTTATACACTTATATTTCAGGAATTGTAAAATGTAAAATTCAACCAACTTCTGAATCACCTCCGCTCTTTTCTCTGATGTCATTGGGAAAGCAACCCATTTCATCAAAATATCTGGACTATTCAGGGCTTCTGTAACCTCATCTAAAAAGCGACTCACAGAGCTCTGACTTAGGCCAAGTTGGCTATCTCTCCCAGCTGACTTCTGATAACCCCCTTGGCCAAAGAAATGAAGAGCACAGAGTACCTAAGAGCAAAGATATCAAGTTTCAGAACATACATTTGTTTTAAACGTGCTAAAATAGACTATAAAAATATTACAAAATAAGAGTGCTTTGATGTGGCATATTCCATAAGCAAATATGTACATGTTTGTACCTTTAGCTCTGGGGCAACTGAAGTGCTCCTCACAGCTACCGGCAAATGAGGCTTTATCTCATCAACCAGATCCATCACCAATTGCTTGCTAAGACGATAAGTTCCCATGAAAGCATCTTCTTCGATCATAAAGGGTGCTGATGCATATCTTACATCTTCCAGCCTCCTCCTATTTTGCAGCAAAATATTCTTTCTCCTCCTTTTCCTTATCTTCCTAATCAAGGCAAGGGCTGCAATCTCATCCATGACTGAACGACAAACTGGTAGGTGCAAGAAGGGCCTGAGTTAATGGTAATATTTCCACTATCTATACTAATATACAAAATATGGTGGTGTCTATGCGCTCATTACTCTTCTCCTAAACTACCATGCTCATTGGCCAGAAATTTAGCATGATTCTAGCCTATACAAAAACTTGAGGTATAGGATATATAAAAAAGAAGGACTCAGAGTCCCTCATATACATATCCAGAAGCTGATGCAGACACAGATCACAATCTATTATTGATGAAAAGACTTGCTAAATTCAAGAAGATAAGAAGAGGTAGGAGGGAGTTTGAAGAAAGGAATTATAGAGGTGACAACAGTAATAGTAGGCATAGTAAGTACAACTAAGATTAGAAAACTGTGGATCACAGATGGGATGATAATGGAGAAGCAGGAAAGAAGGAAATGAAAGAACGTAAGCTTGGCAAGAGGAAATGCAGGAAATTCAACAACAGGCTCCAAAGAGAAACAAAGAAAGCAAGAGAAGCGGAGTGGAGAGAACATAAATTTCCCACGGGAATTTCAAAGAGAGGGAATATCAGATGCATTACATAGGAAAGTGACGCAGTTGATAGGTGTAGCAAGGAAAGGGAAACTACAGCAATAACAATGACAGGAAAAATGATCTAAGAGTCAAAAGAGATCCAGAAGAGGCAGAAGGAATACATCAAAGAACTCTATGATAAGGAAATAAGGCCTAGTAGGTTGGATAGAGAAAGGGAAGATGACATCAACAGAGATGGCATGAGACCATGTAGCCTTGATAAGGAAATTGAAAGACATGAACAGGAATGAAGCAGTTGGAAAAGATAACATACCTGCGTAGTTACTAAAGAGCATGAGCCAGAGAGTAAGAGGAAAACTATTTGTGCTAATTCGTAAATGAGGATGGGTGTGGCTGGAAGACTTCATGAGGACAACATTAAATTCAATACTGAAGAAGAGAAAGGAAAAAACTTGAGAGGACTAAAGGGAAATATGCTTGATATCTCACATGGGCAAAGTAATCCTTATAATTATAAATAGATGGCTGGAGAGCAAGGCTAACAAATACCTGGTGAGGACCAGTTTGGATTTAGAAGAGGGATGGGAGCATGGGACACTATAGGAGAGATGAGGATGCTAGAGGAAAGAAACCAAGAATATGGGCAGAATGCGTTTTCTTGCTTTGTAGGTTTTGAGAAGTCATTTGATAGGGTATCTTGGGCAAAATTAATGGAAGTGCTGAAGAAATTAAGGGTCGGTAGGTAGTATTTTGGAGAGACAGATATCTCATCCAGAATCTTCATATGAACCAGAGGGCACAAGTTAGGGTAGCCAATGGAGAATCAGAAGGGGCCGTGAAAGGATGGAGAGTTCACCAGGGATCACCACTATCACTCTTCCTTTTTAACATGTATTCAGAAGAAATGGTAAGAGAGGCCTGGGGAGAGATAAGAATAAAGGTAGAAGGGGATCTGATGAAGTCAGTGAGATCTGCAGATGAACAAGCATTGGTTTGCCAGTCAGCCTAGGGGTAACAGTCAACAATAAATGCATTAAAGGTGGAGTGCAAAAAGCATGGCATGAAGATGTACCACAAGAGGACAAAAATGATAAGATTCTCTAGAAGCAAGAAGATAGGAGAAGAATATAAAGGTGGGAGGGCACAAAATAGAGCACGTCGAGTAGCTTACGTATCTGGGTAGTATTTTGGAGGAGAATGGGTTTACTGGTAGAATAGAACAGAAAAAGTTTTATAATACTCTAGGTTTCCCCATAAGAGCGAAACAAAAAATACATATAAAAATCTGCTTTTAACAAAAAAAAAATGACAAATATACATGGCCAAATTCTCACAGTACTGAAAAACAAAAATTTCACAGTCAAAATTAATTAACACAAAATGGAAAATATAATATCAATCGGAAAGAAATAATAAACAAACAATAATTTCTCAGATCATATTGGAAACAAAATTCTATAATAGGATTCATATTTTAATTATACACATATATGCTCATCATAGTAAAAAATAAATAGTTTTCCTTAAAAGCAGACAGAGAGGAAGAATTATTTTATAGATAATGGCAAGGAATTCGACAGAGATTAGAACCAGAGATGAGAAACGATTTACGGTAAGAATTTGTCGGAGGTATAGGGCATAAGAGGTAGGAGGGGTCAGTTCTAGTGGTTCTAAGAACAGACTGATTTCGATTTGAACATAGAAATAAGATAAGACTCGATATTTATTGCAGAGAGTGAAGAGAAATGACCCAAGTAAATATTTCCTCCAAGAAGAGGTTTTAAGCCACGACAAGTTGGAGGGAGATATGCTCGTCTTTACAAAGGTCAAGGAGAAATCTTGCACAAGAATTTAAGAGCCTCTGAAGCTTATTTTCTAATTCCAACGGAAGGCCATTATAGACCAAAGCGCAATGATCAAATGAGGAAAATATAAGTGTAGAGACACGCATTTTATGGGTAGTAATGGGAAGAAGAGATTAGTATAATTTTAACTGATATAAAGTTTTGTTGACCTTATTTGAGATTTCATTTATGTGATGATTCCACAAGAGATATTAATTAACATGATGCCAAGGTTTCTAACAGTGCTACTAAATCCAATATCGGCATCACCCAATTTAATGTAAGGGAGAAGAGAAAAATTAATTTTGCTAAGCATTTTAGAGTTACCAAATATGATTGCCTGAGTTTTGGAAGAATTTAAAACCTATAAATTTTCATGGGCCCACATACAAATGGCTGAGGCATCTTCAATGACAAGGGAGATTGCAGCGGCCAATTCATTTCAGTTAGCATGAAAATAAATCTGAAAGTCATCGGAGTAAAGCATATGTTTTCAGTATCTAATGGTCTTTGCTATGTCAAGGATGTAAAGACTGAATAAAAGAGGGCCAAGTATTGACCCTTGAGGCACTCCACATGGCGCAGTCCGCCAGGACAATATGCTGTTGCTTGCTCCTAGTACTGTCTGAGTTCTGTTATCAAGATATGAGTAGAACCAATTCAAAACAGAACAGGAAAAGTTTAGGTTTTCCAATTTTTGCAGTAGATGCTCATGGTTAACACGGTCAAAGGCTTCACTGAAATCAAAAAGAACCATGATGGCTACCATCCCACTATCCATTGCACTACAAATGTCATCCGTGACTCTGAGTAATGCAGACTGTGCACTGAAACCTTTACAAAAGCCAGATTGAAAGGGACCTAGTCTCCCCTTGGAGGAAAGGTAATCAGTCACTTGGTGATGAATAATTTTCTCTAAAGTTTTGGATAAAGCACAAAGAATGGAGATAGGAGGGGAGTCTATGGGAGAAGAAGGTTTTCTGACTTTGCTAATTGGTCTCACGAGTGCACTTTTCCATAAGAGTAGGTGAATATTTCAGGCAGTACTGATCTAAGCTCTTCAGGCAATTTACGAATGAAGCAATTTGGAATTTTATCAACCCCGGATGAGTGAGATTAGGAACGGGCCATATATCTGGGAGTAATGTATTGGAAATAGAAACCTTCACAAGTAAAGGGCACACAATTATCATCATCAGGAGTGGAAGTGGAGATAAGGTGTTCATTCAGATTATGGGATACCAAAATGAAATAATCATAAAGTTGGTCAGCAGAAATGTGTACCGGAAGGGAAGTTACACGTGGTAGAATGAGGCCAAGATTCCTTAATTCTCGCCAGGTTTGAGTGGGGTCACTATTACCGGAGAAAATTTTTGATAGGTAAAGGCATTTGGTATCTAAAGCCTGTGTTTTAACTAAGTTTCAGAATTCCTTAAATAATTGAAATACATTAGGTTTACTTATTACAATAGGCTTACTTATTCAGTGGTAGAGACTTAAGCTGTAGAATTAACATGGCTAATGAAGCATTTTCAAAGAGGAGGGATTTGATGGGGGGAGGGTCTGAGTAGAGACGGAAAGAAAAGGCTGGAGAAAGCTATAATATGGTGTGGAGCTGTATGGGTTGGAGACTTAGTCATTGCGAAGGAAAGATGTGCGTACACTTGAGGAGGTTGAGATAAGGGTGTGGAGAAGAATGGAGAGGTTGAGCTGGATGGCGAGAAGGATAAATGAGGCAAAAGAGGAGGGGGGACAAAGAGTGAAGAGAGGGAATGTTGAAGAGGGTTATAGAGAGGAGAACACTGGGGAAGCATGGATGATGAGGGAAGAGGATAGGGATTCTGGATGAAATAAGAAGAGGGAGACGAAATGAGGAACCTAAAAGGGATCTAATGGCGGATCACCCATTAGAGCTTAAACAGAATGGTATACCAAAATTAGGATGTTAGGAGAATTACCAACCAAAAAACCTACCAATCAGCTGGTAGAATACTTATATGAATTTGAAATACACACGAAGGCTCACTAGAAAAATGCAATGGAATCTACTGAGAATTTAGTTCAACATGTAAAGGCAAGCCACTAATTTAGGAATATTGCCATCCACTAAGTTTCCTATTTATCTAAGAACAAATAACATTCGGGCTAAAAGGTTTCCATTAAAAACAGCACAACTTCAACAACGAGAATGCATGGAGAGAAAGAGGAACACTGACGCAAAAACTGGGCCAAGGAGGAAGATACACTAGAAACTGATATATAAAGAAGGGAGAACAGTCGCAGAAAAAAGTCTGCAAACAGGAATAACTCGAGGTGCAGTGGAAATAATAGTGACGATAATAATTGAAAACTAAGGATTATGAATGACATTGTGAGTAAGATGTAAAAGAGAAGATAATGGAATTTCATTTATTCAGAGGTCCTGTAGGAGCAGAGGATATTCAGAGATTTGAATGACGGAAGAACACAAACCTAAAAAGGAAAAGGTAGAAGGGTTTGAAGTCAGGATGAATGGAGCGAAATTTCAAAATAATGGGAGAAAGACATTTTTCATGCAATCAGGTATAAAAATAGAACTAAGGCACAAATAGAGGATAGCTTACAACGATCATTAGACACAGCACTGGAATGTTTCAAGTGGAAATTTAAAGAGGAGCACTCAGGAAATGTGGAAGGAATACAATGAATTGCGGCTATAGTAGGGTATTATCTTGGGAGATTGGGCCCACAGCACAAAGTATTGGGCACAAGTATGACATCAATGTGGCTCGTTCGGCCGAAAAATGTAAACGATACGCTGTTGACATATAAGAGTTCAACATTCCCCATTTGACTTACGCCCAAATTACGCCGTCACTTTTCAAATGTGCATTGAGCAATGCTTCACGCTATTGGTCGTCAAGGGTGGGCGACAAGTACAGCACCAACAATGTTTTTCACTTGAGCACATTCTCAACAATATGTTTCTTCACTTGAGCACATTCTCAACAATATGTTTCTTCACTTGAGCACATCAGTTTCATGATTTCACCAACTCGTACCATGGCCTAGTGAGCTAGAGCATTTCTAATAATTATTCTTCTCATCCGGATGGAGAATTCACTAGAATTTATGGCCTCGAAGAATGTCAGTCACTAGTATGGCAACGTTAACGAACGGTCAATCAAGAATCAACGAAGTAGTTACCGATTATGTGCGTTCATCACACAGGAGAACACGGCGGAGGAGCCCCCGCTTGGTACAAAGAGAACTATGGTATTTGAGGCAAATGCAGTGAATTTTTGAAAATACAAACGAGCAAGGATATTTATGATACGAAATTATAGGTACTTGGACGGAACCAATTGCCTGAAATTACACTTCCAATCCCGCGTCAGAATGACAAACACGTGAATTTAGTTCTTCAATTTTTTATCAAATTCGGTCTTGCGGTGATTTCAAAACTGGAATGTTATGATTCCAAGCAGTGAAAATTCGTTGGTCAAAGTAAATTATCATGTCATATGATGGATTTAAATTGGACAAATAAATCAAGAACGAAAACAATGTTCTATGTTACACTATAATCATCCTTCCTTCCAGTCAGTCATATATCTCCAATTAATTATGGCCATAATAATTTAGATATACCTCTCAATTACTATCACCATTACTGCAGTAAGGCAGAATTTTTATGAAAGTGGAATTGTAGTCATACATCAAATGTATAGCTCTCTCTTTGCTTACTGTCAGAAGGCTTACTGCTGGCCATCTCACCAGTATTTTAACAGAAACTTCATTTAACATAAAAGTTGAGGATCCCTATATATCCTTTATTTCAACTTCCTTGTAATACCAAACGCTGTAGTAGAATCTGATAACATCATCTATTGCAGGAAGCTGCTTCAATAAGATATCCCTAATTGGACCAAATATCAGACATCTTAAATCTTGTGTCCTGCTTCTTCAAAAATGTCTTTTCACTAGTGAACTTGCTTCCACTATTGTGTACAGCTCACAAGAAATATCTCTCAAAGTAAGAAAAAAACTCCCCTTTCCACATAGCATCACATCCAGCCAGCCAACCAGGGAAGAACCATTGTGTAAATAAAACACTCTGTAATTTTATGGAATTAAAATTATTATTTCCAATCCATTTTGTCACTGTTATGTTGCTTTCACAGAAGCATATGTAGTGGGAAAATCCATCAAGGAAAAATATATTTCAACTTAAGAATATTACAAAGTGCTTCCTTCATTGGATGGTATCTGCAAATTCCACCCAGTAACACCTCAAGTAATCGATTACTGCCAGGCAAGGCATTATTCCCTCTTCCCTGCCCATTGCAAATAAGACTTGCACACTGCACAGAACTGATACAGGCAAGTATCTGGAAAACAAACTTCTTACCCGTGATATGTTTGCTGAGTTGCCAATTCTGAAAATTTCCCAAATAAATTTGTTTCTCAGGCCACAGCACACATGTAATTACTGTTATTTCATTTTTCATCTATCTTCTGATCATATGTAAGCAATACTCATTAAAAAAGAGGCAGGGCAGGGATTTCAACTTTTTATAAAAATGGTCTTAAAACTGTGAAACTTAAATTTTGAGGATGAAACCTCAGCTCAGTTGACAGAAATTTACCAGAAAGTCCCTTGGTTATATTAAACCATAAAGGCAGCTTTTTTTACCCCAAGCTCAACGAATTCTGAAAAAAGGTCTTCCCTTTCATTTTCCAACTCACTCTCTAGTCACAAAGAACACTCCTCAACTTCCTCCAATCCATATGCATGTCATTCTAAGCTGTGCTTCCTCATCCAATCCACTAGTTCTGACAGTGAAATATGTAACTTTAAAAAAATATTAAGGTGACATATGGTAATTTTGAATCATGGTTGGTTGTTAACTGCCTAGTGTTACCACACAAAATACTTCAATTCACTGATCTTTGACAGTTATGACTATCACATGTTCAATGCCTGTCACTCAAAAACCAGGGAAATGACTCTCAGAAAGAACAGAGAAAATAGTAACCCCACCCACCCAACTTAGGGTCAAGCCCAACAATGCTTAAATTTAGAGGTTCAGTAGGAAGCAGAGCTTGCATCAAAGCAACCTTTGCCCATTCTCATCACATCTCTTAAGAGCCCAGAGTTCAGAAGAGGTATTTCAAAAAATGTCCAGAGAAACTATGACTTTTTCTAAGCTTTAAGACTCATCAGAGAGAAGCACCTCGTGAATTCATTCAGAGTGTTCTACATTCTACATCTACATAATACCCTGCAAGCCACCGCATGGGCGTGTGGTAGGGGGTGTTAGGTCACCAGCAGTGTAAAGATGTAAGTTTTTGGAAGATAAATTGGTGACATGTATTATAGGAGTGTATTTAGTGGAGCTGTTTTTATTGTGGTCGCTTATCATGCATGGAAAAAAACGAGTTTTTGTACCTATCTGTTCGGCAGTGTATCTCTCCAATTTTATTGCATCTGTCAGACCTATGGATGTAGTGAGGAGTCACGATAATATTCTCTGTGTCCCTCTGAAAAATATCAGTGCTGAATTTCTCAAGCAACCTAAGCCTAGTGTGTAGACTTAGAGTCTTCAGGGGCTCCCATCTTAGTCCCTCTAAAAGTTGTGATACACTATATATATGCTTGTAGCAGTTTTTAATGAAGCGCGCTGTTTTCCTTTGTATTTTATAAATTTTTTCGGTTAAATCTTCATGACAAGGGTCCCAAATGCTCATGACGTATTCAAGGTGTGGCCTAACCAGAGTGAAGTAGCATCTCTTTTGACTTTTTCATCTGAGGACCTTCCTATTATACGTTTAACAAAACCTAGTTTGTTTAATGCTGTGCCACAAATGTTTTGTATGTGTAATCCCCACGATATATCAGAAGTTAAAGTAGTGTTATAGGTAGACTGAGCAAAACAGGTCATTGGACCAATAAAAATCATTTTGAGCACTATATCAGGTCCAAAACTAGGGTGTTTGACATACTAGATGAAATTATTAGAGCAACTAAACAGTAGGGCTCCTTGATCTTGAGGAAATAAGAAACTTGAAGTTAGCCATCTCAAGGCTAGTTCCAATGCTTTACTTCCAAATGGAGTGTCAATCTAGATGATATTGGCAATCTATAATGCACAAACATACATGTATCAATATTTCCAAGTGACAACTCATGAGGACATGTGAACGGCACCACAAGATCATGGGATCAAGAAAGTACCTGCTAAGTAAGGCCATACCCAGATAAGGGAAAATTCAGCATAAGCACTCAGCAACATAACAAGCTGCAAGATCCAGAGTCACTGATCTCAAAAAGAAGTGAGTAAGCTGTATACCAGACCATAGTGATTAAAGCATTTTGCAGGAGAAAATGCTCAGGTCAGCAGAATGACATGGAGTCCATGGAGACATGAGTGCTAATGTAATGCCAAATATGGAATATAAAGAAAAAATGAGGGATTTTGAGATTACTAAGGGAACATATGGTCTGATCTAGTGAACAGTGCACTAACATTGAGTTACGAATCCATGTTTCTCTTATTTTACCCAACCATATTAAGAAAGTCAGAACACTGAGCCATACACTTCATATTCTCAGGACTTCTACAGGAGAGTTATAACATTACCTTAGTTCCAAGGACTATTGGTAAAATATTAATGGATTCTGGAGAGGGACACACCCTGCGTGCAAGAACAAGGATTTTGTAGAACAAATAAAGCTGAAAAAGATTATGTCAATGTTAAAAAAAATTTCTTAACTCCACAGAGCTAAATTTGAAAACATTTATTTCTCAAAAGGTAATTTTATTCTTTGAATGATATTAAATGAGTGTATTCTTCCAACTTCTTATGACAACATTGTTAGTGAAAGACAGTAATTGGATTAAAAAACAATAGTCATAGTTTTAACTTCCCAGGATTACACAATGTACATTTCAACCAATATGGAATGTGATTTCAGTGATACATCACCCCATTTTGGCATAAAAGAGCCTTGCAAAAGCAAAGAGCAAAGGTATTCATACCAAAATTCCACGGTATGTAATTAAAACAGCATTTTCTATGCAGTACTCCCCTAATGTTGTCCTGTTCAGCTAATGACACACGGGTACACACAGAAATTATTCTTTACACACCAATTCATGACTTCATATTGCAATTCAATACAACCAAGGGGATTCTGAATAGACAAATATGCTCAAGTACATTAAAAGTTTCACCCAAAGTTGTTCAACCCCTAAGAATGATTTCCGATTCAGATCTGTTGATCAGATAAGATTCCAAAGGAGCCTACACACTAGGAACTCTGTTTCATGACTTGGCTGAGGTGCTCATGCAATGAGACAAAATATGAATGTAACAGACTTATCTTCTGTAAAATTAGTAATCGGAGACTAACATAAGTGGCTAGCACTTGATGCTAAATTCTGTTCAAACAGGGATAAAATTTTGTCACAGTTAATATTGTCACTGCAAAAGTATCTATCAGTAATTTTTTAGCAATTCAATGCTTCTATGATTCAACAGGTTTTTAGTTTTTTGACATTTTCATAATTAACGTTTCACAATTTAAACAAGGGAATTCCATTTGGCAACAAATATCTCCTTCAATTCAATACCATTGATGAAGCCTCACCATATGTTGAACCCACTATCATTAATATGACTTACTCGAGTTGCAGCATAAAAGTTTGACAAGAGCAAATTATAATTTCTCAGCATTCAGGCATTACTTTTAAGTCATATCCTAGAATACTGCCATAAAGTTCATTCCTTCAAGCATAGTCTTGAAGCTTAGTTCTTAGCGTGAAATCACCATGAAATAATCCCATTAAGCTGTCCCAGTTCAAAGCATAGGATCTTCAAAAACACTATAGATCAAGTCTCACAGACTTTTACTCAGGGTGAGGAATAAATGGAGAAATCCTAACCTTACTTAGTCTGTAAAATTAGCTTCTTTATTTCTTATGTTGACTGCCACCATGTTATCGCAATCCATCACACACATGCCAATGAATAATTTAACATAGTTTTATTATTACTGAAGACATGTCCCAACGAGGACCTGAAAATGTATGTACTAGATAAATAAATCTTATATAAAACTTAATATTTACAATTAGCAAATGAGATTAAAAAATTAGCACAATTATTATACAACCATTATTTTTTCTGTTCAAAATTATATCTTGGTTACCTTGTCACAGTGTGTCACAAAGGGTTCAGCACCTTTCTTAATGACTTTTCTCTTGCACGAGAAAAATTCACATTATTAAAGCCTATATGCATTCATTATCACACAAAAGTCTTCATGCAGTACATCGACATAGTTTTCAGTTCAGCACACTCAAACAATTACACAGCTAACAATAATGCATCTAGCCAGGATTATAATACTTAGACCAAAAGTCTATCTGGGAATGGTTGAAATGAAGTCTTTCTTCATGATGAAATAAGTCCATCTCATTAAGTCCCTTGTGACAAATAAGGGGAGGGGGGGAAAAAGAAGAGAGAGCCATTGGCAAGTGTCACTACCATGCCTTTTCTTATATTATCACAACCTATCGGAGCCAGCCACATAGGAAACAACCTTCATATGCAGACAACCACTTCCAAACAAGCAGATGGGAATTGCTGTCCACAAATGAAGGATAAAACAATTTCCAACTGCTTCTTTAATGGTTGTTCTAAGGCAATGCTTTGAATAACAAATAAGACTGTACATGCTCTTATACTAACATGAACAGTAAGATTTTTTCTTAAATGCGAGAAGACCATTCTTATTTACAAATGTACTCATGGACAAGTATTATTTGCATGTCACTAAAGCAACAATGCAAGCAAACTATCCCTCTCACAACACAATTTGCTGCAGACCCCAAATGTAGATAACACCAGCATATTTAAAATGACTACTAAAATAAGATACGACATTACTCCTCCAGACTGGTAATGCATTCTGTAACAAAATACAAGGAGCAATTGAACGATGCACCAAATAATGAGCTGAGTGATGTTATTTTGATTTGATGCCGTGGATACTGAATTAAGTAAACTGGGTTAGAATGTACTTAATCATTCAGGGAGGAACAAGTACAATCACTTATGAAAGAAGCAATGTCTTATGATGAATTAAAAAATCTATACTTGGAAATAAGTTGAATGATAAAATGAGCAAGTTATGACAACATACCAAAATAGCTATGAATATCCATTAAAAATTTTGAAATACCATCCTCTCTCTTCCATTATGAATAATATTACCTGCTTAATAACTCAACATATGATAAATATCAATATTTGCATTATAAAACAAAGTACTATTTTCCTGAAACAGTATGTAATATTGCATGTAAGAGAGAAAAGAGAATTCAACATGATAAAGCATCAGATGGATATACCTATAGTCTTGCAGCCTTAAAAAATGATTTCTTCACTTTGACTGAGCATGAAATAGCCTTAAAAATAAGTCACACCATTCATGGAGTAATACAAATTTTGTGCACATAAGAAGACTCTCAGGCTGTCATTTTCATTTGATCATAAAGGCAAAATACATTTTGCTCTGATCAGAAGCAAAGATTTGCAGAGTTGACTTCCACAGCAATGGATTTTCATGACATACAAAGGGGGGGCACGCATGGGGGAACAAGGGCGACAGAGCTGCCATCCACTCTTTTCTCCACAGTGGTCCCACCAAAAAACACCCAAGCATTTTCTCATTCACACGTATGCTCATATGATGAGCGTTAAGTCCTTCTTGTTAGGTAGGTTGCCTGCCTTCTTCCCTTGCCACAGACTATTGTGGATGGTGAAGGCATCTATGGTCACTGTCAGATGCTTCGTGTGGACCTGAGAGAAGCACTTTCCCCCCGAGTTGTATCTGAAGAAGAAGACACAAAACTGAATCAGCATGCTGCCAGAGAAAATCTTTATATCTCTAATCGTTATAATAAGGGCTTCATGGCAGTTCACAATTCCAGTTGATGTGAACAGCAAATTAAATGCATTGGTGTTTAATACGGCATTAATAGTTGTGTGACATTGTCAGCCAATGCACACATCAAAACTCAGCAGGTCAAAATATTAAGTTAAAGGTTTAAGGTTGAAGGCAGCACATATACACAGCCTCTTTTTAACACTGAATAATACTTTTGTCACCTCTTATATATATAAAGAGGCATCCCTCAGTGCATTGGGTCACTTTATCAAGAAGTTCACAATAAAAACTTTCCTTTTGCATGGATTAATTCTGTAGTGGTGATCCACTCAATATTGGTAATAATTCATTACTAAAAGAGACATTATGCTTGAACAAAACGCGAACAAAGTTGATACTTGACGTTTCATGCACCAAGAATCGTCAAATACCTGACTAAAAAAAATGACAATCTTTGGAGGTAGAAGCATTAAAAAGAACATAAGAGATCATATTGGCACAAAATTTGAGGAACCTATGGATTTCCATATTTGAAAATAAACACTCCTTAAAAAAAGGAAAGAAATAAAAAATATAAAAAATGAGGATATTGTACCAGTGTTTATTTTCAAATATGGCCACCACCTCGGGTGCACGTGTGTTTGCCAGTCTGTGTCAATGTGGTTTTTACTGGTGCATCTTTGTTTTTCAGTTTTCGTGTCTGGTGTACTACTAAGTCCTGTTGCTTCTCCACCGTCATCAATTCCCACCATTCAGTGCTGTTTCTGTGCTCTTGTAGAAGTTTTGTGTTTCCCTGCTCTGAGCTGTGCACTCTCTCACTCGTCCGCCACCCCTCTTTCCCGGCTTTCCCCCGGGGTCTCCCCTGAAGATGCCAGTCTGACGCCAGCATTCCGTCTACACCTTGAGTGCGAAATTCACGCTCTCGTTCCTTCTCGCCCGAGTGGTCTGTATTCCCTGGATTGTCCTGGAAACGCCTTGCACTCCTTATCCTTCTTGCGGGTGATGTGAATATCAATCCTGGACCCGTGTATAATTTTTACTACCAAAACATTCGAAACAAAACTTTCGACACTCGCTTCACACGATGTTTCAGACTCTTCTGTTGGACTCTTCTGCAACTCACCAAATTTTTCGACGTGATCGGAACTCTCGTGGTGGGGGTGTTTTATTGGCCATTGACTCAAATATCCCCGCTTTACGAAGGGCAGATCTTGAATCAAACTGTTAAATAATCTGGATTGAGGCTCAAACTACTCATTATGCAAACAGTGCTAGGAAAATATTCATTGGTTGCTTCTACCGCCCACCCAATAGTAAATTAAGCGTTCTCGAAACGTTCTTTGATTCTGTCCTTCACGTAGGTACTCTTGGTGATGTAATCATATTTGGGAATTTCAATCTCTCCATTCAATGGCCTACCCGATCTGAGGTCCGTGCCGTTACCCCCAGCCACGAGTACTTTCTTGAGCACTTTATAATGGGCTGGGGCTGGAGCAGTACAATCCACATCCTACAAGAAATTTGGCAACTGTTGATTTAGTTATATCCTCTCTCCGTCTTCCATCCATCGCCGTGGGTAAGAACATTTTCTTTTCTGACCACGACTCACTCGAGTGCTCCCTCGTCCTTCCCACTCCTCCTCTTCAGCAGTCATCGCCCCCTACAAGGACCCTGAGAGCCTGGAACAAAGCCGACTACAATAAACCGCACCCTTTCTCTCATTCCCTGGTCCCTCGTGGAGCGCGGCACCCTTGAGGATGGCCTGGAGGTCTTATATGATTTCCTGAATGGAGCCATCGTGGTTTTGTCCCTTCGAGGCGTGTTTCCAAGAAGAGGCGCCTCTGGCATTCTCCTGAGACGACTCACGCTCTTAAAAACAAATGAATGGCTTGGAAACAATGGAAGTGTCATCCCAACCTGCACACCTGGGCCTTGTTTGTGGATCTACGGCGCCATTCGTGCTTCCTCCTTCGGCGGGACTACAAAAACTATATTCATGGGATTTCCGAGGAAATTCGGGTGAACTCTAAAAGATTTTGGTCTCTCATTAACGCCATGAGGAGGTCCCCCCGAATCCCCACCTCCCTCTCATATAATACTGTGAATATCCTTGGTGATGACCGCCCCTCTGCCTTTAATGACTACTTTTGCTCCAACTTCAACCATGCCCCTCCCACCTTTCCTCTCCCCTTGATTCAATCCGTGTGCTCACATTCTCTCTCCTCAATTTCAACCACCCCTCAGGAAGTTTTTAAGTACTTAAGCACGCTACCCTGCTCTAAATCTACTGGGTCAGATAATGTGGGGTTTCTTCCTTCCTCTTCCTCAACCTTCCTCAACCGCACTGCTACATCACTCTATATACCTATTTCCATCTTGTTTAACAGATTTTTCTCGAGTGGCTGCTTCCCTTCACAATGGAAATACTTTAATGTCACTCCAATTTTGAAATCTGGCGCAAAAGGCGTAGTTGAGAACTGCTGACCTATCTCTATACTACCCGTGTTGTCAATTATTTTCAAACGTATCATCCATGATCGTCTTCTTCACTTCACCCTACCCTTCATCTCCTTCAATCAGCATGGCTTCCTCCCAGGTGGATCTTGTCTTACCAACCTCGCTATTTTGCACCACCATATCATATGCGCTTTTGAATCTAATTCACAACTTGATGTTTGTTACGTTGACTTCTCTAAGGCCTTGCCTCAGTTAACCACAGCCTGCTGATACGTAAACTTAGGCTCAGATACAACATCCACAGTAATTTCTTATCCTTAATACATAGTTTCCTTAACTCTCGGTTTCAGCGTGTTTTAATTGATGGCATGTCGTCTAATCACCTTCCTGTCTCTTCAGGGGTTCCTCAAGGCAACATCCTTGGCCCCATTCCATTCACACTTTACATTGATGATATCATTGACTGTATCCTCCCATTGGGATGTGACATTTTACTTTACGCGGACGACTGCAAAATTTTCAGGCAGGTTGATAGCCCCTCCGATTCCAATGCCCTTCAATCTGCCCTCTCCTTCGTTCACGCCTGGTGCTCCCTTTGGCAGCTTCGTATTAACCCCTCAAAATCAGCTGTTATGACCTTCTCCTTGAAATACAAAATCCTATCATATTCTTACACTCTATCACATAACCCAATCCCTTATGTCAGTTCCCACTGTGATCTAGTCATAGTGTTTGACTCAAAATTTAACTTTCACGAGCATATTAATAACATTACGAGGAAGGCAATGTCAGTTGTTAGCCTTCTTTACCGCCACACCGACATTCATGATCCCATTGCTCTCCGGACAGTATTCTTTGGCTGTGTCCTCCACATTTTAGAATACTGTGCCCCAATTTGGTTAACTGCCTGCCCAACAACCTTGAAACTACTTAATCGACCTATTAACTTCTTTCTCGCCATTGCCCATCATCAAATTCCTTCCTTCAGAAATTGTACTCAAGAACTTATCATGTCTTCACTTGGAATCCCCCACCTCTCTCTCCATCATGTGCTCTCTGACATGAAGTTCCTTCATTGCATCTGGAGGGGCTCTCTCTGCACCAATATCCTTCTTCCTCTCTTCCCACTTCATGTTCCTCCCCATACCACACGTAATGGCTGTCTTATTAACATCCCCAAATTTTGTCCTTCATTATCCCAGCGTTCCCTATTCTACTGCATTCCAAAAACTTTTAACTCCCTGGCTTCGCATTCACCCTCCCTGGACATCTTCTCGTCACCCTCCGCTTTCAAATACTTCCTTACTAACCAGGTCTGCAAATTAGTCCCACCTCCCCTGTCAACATATCGCTAAGTCCCGGTCCAATTTCTCATGTTCTTTTGTACCTATTCTATTTTCTGTATAATATCTGTTATTATTTTATATTTTGTTAATGCTTATAATTTATTTGTTTGGTAGTCATCCAATGTTAAAAGCCTTAGTGCCGTTTTTGGGACTTTTTCAAATAAATAAATAAATATGGCATTAAAAAGAGTTAAATAGGCAACAAGTTTAGCAGACTCACTTGAAAAACTTGTCAAACATTCTCTCGCTGACATTCCTCGGACCGGTCCCATACAGCTTGGTCACCTGGTCCTGCATCACTTGAGGAGATGACCCCATGATGCCCTCCTCTCCAATGCCCTCGGGGGAATATGAGTATAGGGCACGAAATTGGCACCCAGCATCCCGAAACAAGATAAGGAAATGTTTGCTCATGGACCTCGCAATCTCCTCCAGGACTCTTGCTTTGGCCTCCTTGTTAACAGCTCCAGGGAAAACACAATATTCCACAGCATTCAATATGATGCTTCGATTGGATTTTGTAGTTGGTTGCTTGTATAAACGGGGACCTGTGGAAGAAATTCAGGGGTTAGTTAACCTTCAGCTTTACACTTTACAGCGAATCATCCTGGCATGCCTATCACCAAGAATTTAATTTTTTGATGGTGAATACCCTGAAAGAGAACGAAGTATATACACAGGGGTAGCATTATGGTTAATTTTTGCAGGTCAGTCTTTCTGCCATTGCAAGTGAAGTGTCTCCACCCCCCTCCCACACCAACAAATTCTTTTGATCTTTGAATAAGGTTTCCTGTTTTTACTTAAGACATTGTAGTGTTTATTTTGTGGTATACACACTTTTAACACTAGGAGGATGGGGGTTTCGCCCTACCTAGAAGGACGAATAGGGGTCATTTGACCCCAACTTTGTATTATCCAATTACAAGCTGGTTTTTTTCCCATACACTGTTTTATTGTAGTAATATTCATATGCATTCTTTAAAAACACCTCTTACGATTTAGTATGTTATTCCGAAAGTTAACCCCACCAGCACACAAACGTTAGAATAACGTTCGTATAATGTTCGAACCAACGTGGTTTGAAACGCGTTATAATGGCCAACCATGCAAATATTTTTTTCTCGTTTTGAAAAAACTGTTAGGATGTAACATTCGACTAATATTATAAAAAACATTAATTTTATGAAACCCACACGCCTACTCTATACCACCTGATTTTTCAATTTTACATTGAAATTGATTAAAAGAAGTTCGACAAGATTACATCATGATATGCTAAGTCAATCAATGAGTGAGAACTATTCCACACTTTTTATCACTGACCATGATATTACATTACCGGCGTGGGAAGTTGACCAAATAGAAGTTTACCAGAAAAAGTTCACTTGAAGTTGAAAGTAGAACTTGTATTTGAGGTTGGAGTTAAGCTGGTGTCGACGTGTCGGTATTTATTGAGGATAGACGTTTGAAGAAACAACCTTTCGACCATCTTTTTCATTATTTATGACAAGGATGGTCCAAACTATGGTGGATGATATTGTAGCGTAAATGCATATTAACTTCCAATCCAAGGAGCGATGAGTACAAGTTCCACAAGGGTACACCAGAAGCTTTTATTTGCATTTGACGCATACAGAGCTTCGGAGTTGAAACATGGAGCATGAAAACGATGTTGAGAAAGAAATTAGGCAACTTCAAAAGTCTATCCTCAATAAATACCGACACGTCAACACAAGCTTAACTCCAAGCTGAAACACAAGCTCTACCTTAAATTCAAGTGAACTTTTTGTGGTAAACTTCTTTTTAGTCAACTTCCCATGCCGAAAGTTCAGCACCAAAAGAAAGAAATTTGCCAATTTGACTCCCTTGCTACCTAATTCCAATGATGAGTACCTATATGTGATCTCAGACTGATGCCCGCCGGATTGTATTACGAGCATGAACACTAAACTTTGTAGTATCCATGGCTACGAGGACGTAAACAGCTTCTTCGCCAGACACTCCAACAGAGGATCGCTGCGAACATGATTGTAATGTTTCTCTAATGACTGGATGAGAGGCTCACCGAAGTTTAGGTTAGGAATCCAAACGTAAGTGGTGTGCACTAACCAAATAACGTTTTTCTAATGTTATTGTAACATTTGTGTGCTGGTGGGGTAACAATACATATCACTTCTAAAAATCATGAATTAAATAAAATTCAGCATTCATGAGTCTCAAATTTATAGTAACTCTAACCACGAAATTGCATTATTTTGACTTAATACAAAAGAACTGCTTCAAAATTTAAAATGAGCATAATGGTTTTTCATGCATAGCAATAAAAAATACAAAAATATATTACTTTGTAGAACATTCCAGACACATGGTTATTTCTTCAGTGCACTTTCCATAAAATATTTTTTTGTATTGGAAATATATATTGGAAGATTTATTTTGGCAATTTGGAGATATTTGGCACCTTTTCCACTATTTTGTTCTTAGGGATGTGGATGTGGTAGTTGATGAAGTTTTGTTTGTTTGATTTGAGCATGAAGGTGAGGGTTCCGTCGGAAATGAGATTCCCAACACTTCTTCGACTAATTTTTCGATAAATTTCTTGCGACCCAAGTTTAAAATTTGAGTTTCCCTGTAGAGCACCCAGCTATTTATTGAGGCCAGATCCAGTACATTGAAAAACACATGAACAGACCACCTTCTTGTAGCTGATCGGGTGGAATATTTCCGGCACATGCTGTCCATAACATCCACTCCCACTTTTTGTTGTAAAACAGGATGGTGTCTGGTTTTCTTTTATAATTGTCGGAAATCGTGACATCTGAGTGCATGGTACTTGGTAAAGGAACATTCTTCTTCTTTTTGCTTGGTAATCTGCGAGGGTACGGCCTTGGGTGCTTTTGTATAAGTCTAGGGTCTAGTTGAATGAATTTCATAATTAAATTAATGCTGACTGAAGGAGGTAAGTCTTGCCTGTTTTTTCTTTTGGTTCCGACAAAAGAAATTTTATTTTTTTTTCAAGTTTTCAGCCAGGTGATTCGATGAAAAATAATTGTTGCAGTTAAAGTTTATGCCTGAATTCTTATACAGCTCAGTCAATCTCATCACAACACATTCACCCAATGCTTGATTTGATGGCCTCTCTTCATCTTTCCCACAATATGGGAATGCATTTAGACAGTCTTTAGATTTTATTTCAGCAAAAACCCAGTACTTGATTCCAAATTTGTCCACTTTTTTCAGCATATACTGTATGAAAGAACACCTGCATTATAATGGATAGAGCTGTTGATCTGTTGTTACGCTTTCACTTGAATTGTAGCAGGCTCGGGAATTAGTGATAAAATTGTTCCCAAGTTCAGAAGCCAAGTCAAATTTATCTGCCCTTAGTGCTTGACTAAGAGTCACCCTTGAATCAAAGTGTAAGTGTTTCATTATATTCAAGAATCAATCCTTAAGCATTGCGCAAGAGAATATTTTAGAGCCCCAGGTTTTATACCAGCAGCTTTTGATAGAAATATGCACTTGCCCCAAGATGCCTCTTGCATATATGAATGCGATAAATATAAGAAGTTCTTCTCTCGCCAAGCACAAATCAAGATTTTGAAGCTTTCCTTGCTCCACAGTATATTTTAAAGTGCTGTCTAACAGGGTATCACCCACCAACAAGTGGAACTCGCTCAATATAGACGCCTCTTGAATATTTCTTTCGGCATGTGGTGTCTGGCTTTCTTTTATAAGTGTGGTACTAAAGGTAGAATATTTTGCCTCGAGAGTCTCCCTGCTGTGGTGCGATCATCCAAAATCTCGAACCACCACGTTCCATCCTGAGCAATTTCCCTTAGGGTGGTTGATTCTGGGGAATATGACTGTGACCTTAAAAGAGGATGAGGGGTCGATGGACAATAATATTTCGTGCCGGTTCTCAAAGGCCTGTAAACCATGGCTGTATGACGCATGACTGGATATAGATACACATATCAATGGTAATACATGTGATTATCAAGGTGTGGGTAAAAATACAAGATTTGCAAAATAAGAAAATGAAATGAAATGAGTGTGAATGAAAATGTGAATGAAAAAAAATGAAATGAGTGTGAAATTCACTCGGTAATAAGGGGTGCCACTTAATTTCCCTTTGCCACTTGTGGTTTCCCGAAAGATAGGGTACAAAAATGATCACTCAGCTTACGTTTCGATATGAGTGTCCTGAGGCATTAACTGGCATTGAACCAGGTACCCTCAGGTCCATGTCAATATTTATGTCAATTTATCAAATTTAAGGTAGAAATGCAGAAAGTAAAAAAGTTTTTAAAAATTTAAAAACATTTTGCACGGAGAAAAATTAATTTGAACTCTTGAAAATGGGTCGAATGATCCCTCCGGTCCTTCTAGTTTAAAGTAAATGACTTTAATTCCCTTTAGCAGAATTTTACGTTTTATGGACAGGGGGAGCTCAATGAGACCTTGCCTCCTTCCCCTTGTTGCACCACAAAATAATTATGTAATACAAAGCAACTTTTTCAAAAAGATAAAATATTATTTATCAAAAACTTGAGATATTTATGTATAAATGTCCAAACAGAAAGGTAGAAAGAAAGTGGATAGGAACACACAAAATATACAAATACAATGGTGGTGTGAAGGTGGCAGATTCCAAATGGAAAAAATTCAACTGGACCGGAAATCGAACCCAGACCTCCTGATTTCGCGTCAGGTACTCAGACTACTAAGCTATCCAGTATACTAAGAAACCACAGGAATCAGCGGGGGCTTATGAGAACAAACACCACCCAAGACATGACCCACATATAGGTACATGTAACTGACTGACAAATGACTCCCATACAGAGAGTGATGCCAATTCTACTACTGACTACTTTTGGCCCAAAACCATCATGTATGTAAGGAGGCTCCATTCTTCAAACTGACATGACCTGAGGATGATGGCAGAGGTAGTTGACAGAGAGATGGCAGATGGCAGAGGCATCAAAACGTCGGCCAACAGCCACCTACTTTGTCATGATGCTCTCATGACTAAATGACACTTAGCTACACAGAGTTCATGATAGTATTATGAAAGCATGCAAGATTGCTGCATTGGTATGTATGACAGCAGTGTAAATGAGGCATATGTACACCATATATGTGTCATTTATTTACTTGTTGGTCGTGTTGCACTTTACCTCACAGTGCACCTGGCAGTCCTTTTGCTACACTAGTAAAAACTGCATAAGTGATCGCAGCAATTTAGACCTGATAACACTTATGCTCATCCCTCTTCCTTCAATAATTTAAAAAATGAACAGATTTTGGCACTCAGTTGCATGTAAGCATCTACTGCATGGGAATCCAGCCCAAGATAAACAAAGGTAACTAACGATAATATGCACATTCCAGCTGATAGCTAAGATTAAACCAAAGTAGTCAACATAAAATAAACTAATGATTAACATTAGAAGTTGATTTTAGCCATTAACCAGCCTGAATAACTATCATTTAATTACTCATTGCGGTAGTTTGGCATTGCCACACTTTGCACATGCTTTTCTTAACATTCTCAGAAGAATTTTTCCAAGAAGTTCAAAACTTTGATTTGAAATAATTTAAGTTAACTTTGTATGACTGTAAGTTGAAAGGCCATAAGTAGGGGAGTCAAAAAGTACCTGTAATTCCACATATGAACTGAAGTTATTGCATCAGTATGAATCTCCTGATTTTTACTTTAAATGCTGAAATTTTAAGAGAATCATAATGAAAAGAAGATAAGATATGAACTATGTAATTGTTGAGATCAAAAGAGAGACAGGAAAAATAGCTGGCCCCAGACAAAAGATATTTAGGCTTTAATGTGGTCACTTAAAGACAAACCAAAAAGTTAAAAAAAATGATATAAATGATTGCAGGTAAATTTCAGACAGCAACATAAAATACTAGAGTTTTTTCTGACCAACATGCTGGGAATGTAGGGGAAAAATCTTTCACACACAGTACACATTTAAAATGAATCCAAAGAGGGAAACAATGGTATTTGAGATAATGCTTGAGATGACTGACAAAAATCGCCCAGTCATGTTCCACACCATGTAACTCTTGGAAAAATGATTCCTTTAAGGGTTTAATTAACCACATCCAAGGGCATCCCAGAGAATTTGAGCACATCAGATTCTTATGAAAGTGAAATTAAAGCACAAGTTCTATCACAGTGATAATAAGTGTAAGTTTATCAAACAATTCAGGAGTAATTAAAGAGAAAATGCCTCACAGAAGGCATTATGAGGCAAACCCAACAAATACAATCAAAATTTATACGCAAATATGAAATATAAGCTATTCAACATTCTGTAAGTGCGCCACAAACAGTGATCTTCTCATAAATCAAACCAAAAACCACACAGAGAGGGAGCAAAAGACATCGATATCATGATATTGATTTTCAGATGAAATTCCGCCAAAAATATTACTCCACTTCAAGTTCCACACGCCAATCACAAGAAAACACAGTTGCTGTGGACTATGCATCAATTACATCATAAAAGTTAGTGTTACAAGAACCAGAGACAGTAAATGAAATTAGAGGAAACCAAGGAGGAAAAGGAATCTTGCCACAGCGATGTTATCTCACCTGTATATTCCAACATGGAACTGGGGGTTGAACTTATGTCACTAGCACCATCATCACCAAATGGCCTCCGTCTGACCACCAAGCCAGGGGGAAGAGAACCTGGCCCTGAAAGCGTTGAGAATTACTTGTCACTGTTCTCAAACAGGAGAGATGGCATGAGAACATGGCCTGTGGTGGTGTCTGTCCACATGAAGTTTTTTTGAACTCAAAACGAAAACTATCACCAATTGTATTGGAGAGGTTCCACAAAGTGAAGTCTGAATTTATTAGTTATAAATTGTATTTTTATAAATATTTTGACTCTCTGGGCTAAAATTATGTAGCCCAAAATAACATAAACAGACTGTTTTCGTCAAAGCATTGAAAATATTTTTGTAGTTCAAACTTGGGCTTTGAGGGCATTGATGATGAAGCAGAAAGAACAGTATCCAGAAAATTAATTTTTTCTCATCACAAACAATCATGAAAAATTCAAACTGTCATCCATCACTATGCATTTTCTTTCAAAGATGCTACTAAAGCATAAGATGACTAAAAACCTCTGAGCACACAAGAGAAAATCCTCAAATTCATCAAAACTGAATTGATTTTGAGATAGGGAGGCCAAACCAATATGAGGAATGATATCAGCTCAGATTGAGGACCAATTTAAAACAATTAATGCCCACACCTATCTTAACATTGATTGAGGAATATTCTGTTTCAGCCTTTTAGGTGTGTATCACTAACATCTCAACAATGCAATCTCACTCCCAACAGGTTCAAGCCTGAAATTTCTCTGCCCTTCCTATTCATGCTATTTTTTGAAAAGGATTGGAGAGTCTTAGCTCGAGTATCTTTATCATAAGAATACTGAACTTATTTTTAGAATGGTCTCCTCTCTTTTTCCAACTTAGTAACACAAAATGAAAAACTACAAACACTACTTTCCCCCAGTAAGTTATATAGGAAAACAAGTGATTCCTTTGGAATAAAAAAAGGCAATCATAGTGCACTTTTCTAAAATTGTCTTTCATGCTCTGGTATATAGATCTCTAGGGTGAGAAAATATACTTATGAGGGCAGATTGTAATGCACATTAGCAACAGAAGAAGCTAATATATGTAGCTAATCCACAAAGGATAGCTAAAAAATGGACCAAAGTTTCTTGGAAAAGTGGTATCTGGTTGTAAATCTATCTCCAATTGTTTTTCTTCAAAAGAAAAAAAACTGAGCAAGTTACCCAATTGTACAAGTTATAGGAGTCATTTCTCCAACTGAAAATCAAAAAAATAAAGTGAAAATACAACTAATTTAATAAATAAAATTTTCAGGCTGAAAGGACACTCCAGCAAACATAATTTACCTGATTCAGTCAACACTGCGCTTTTCTAAAAAAAAACTTTTACTTTCAATTTTCTTGTGCACAGGCAGGATGACAAATCCCAGAACAAACCACATTAAGCAAATTTACTAGACATCAGTTAAAAGAAAAAAATACAAGAGATGAGATAAAGGTAAATGAAAAGATAATATTTGACAAATTAAAAAAAAGACTTATTAAGACAGTGGCTTTTTAAAAATAAAATCCACTTCAATCAGGCTTTGTACAGAGCAATATGACCTTTCAAAAAAAAACTAATATTGTGTACCATCATAGACACACAGCTTACTTGGAATCTGAATAGGAAAAAATCCTTACGCAAAGCCAAGCATTCACAAAAGGCAACACAATACTGTACTAGTCAGTACTTGTATAAAGGGCTAAAAAACAAAACCGCAAATTTAACTTCAAAGGACAATCAACCAAAATCTAATTTATGGAGGTGTCACTCTGACAAATGAGAACTCTCCAAATACATGTAGAAAGCAGGCAGACCCATGACATCACAAAATGTGATCGGGAAACCTATTACTACACTAAAACAACTGAAACATTGTAACAACACACCAGTGAAGGCCTACATCTACACATGCACAAAGACAAAATAATGAACACTGATTTGGGTACAATCAAACAATATGACCTTCAGACACTCAATCCATCCAAAAAATGTACCAGTGGAAACTCAAATACACTGATAGTCCCTCAACCTCCATTTCTTACTACATACCTGCCAACCTTCTCTTCACAAAACCCATTCACCTTGATTCCTCACAGGGCTAAATTTGGCCCACAATGGACCAACTGGCCCATGAGTCATTCCTTCCCCAAGCCTTCCAATGATTAATTCCTCTCAGATAATGGTCCAACTTTTCACCTCAATGTCTTAAAAGGAATCAATCCTTGAAAGCCACATTCAGTCTGGCTCCTATATACATTGATATTAATTCCAAACTACTTCCAAAAATGATTGATATTCCATTGCATTCAAGATTGGCCATCACAAGCACCTATTGACCAAAAATTGGCTGAGCAAGGCCTAAATGTAATATGTTTCCATCACAAATTAATTTATTTAAGAGTCATTCAAAGATTTTTCATCCAATAGGAATATTGAAAGAGAAGAATCAAAGCTAAAAATGTCACACGTTTTAAACTTCCACCAATGAACCATATGATAGCGGTTCTAAGTAGACTTCAAGAATGATATGTTACCCCTTACTACAGAGCAAGAGAAAAACAAAACTGAAAAAGGACAGCCATTTTGAGAGATTCATGAATCAACAATTAAGAACATATGCACCAGAGTGTCTTTGATTACGTTTGATATGGGACTTTTTCCAAAGAATGATGCTCTCCAAATCAGTCTCAACAGATTCCCAAAATATCACATCCCTCATTATTTATACAAAGATGGAATATCTACTCAGTTGAATGTCTCAGAGATTATGAAATAGTGATTCCACAATAAATTACAAATGAAAACCATTGATGAAAGACAGTAGAATACAGGCCACAACTAAAGATGTTTACCGATTTGGCAGAAGTTACACTACAGTGCCCTCTTTAAGAACAGAAACACATTTTCAACATCTGAGTGTGGAGCCAAAGTTCAGGTAAAAGTTCTGCATCATCACAATCAACTACCTTGGTAAAATGGTCCTACATTTAGGATTCATCACCCTTACATCATTCGAGAGTTGGATTTGGTCCTGAACATATCATTTGAACAATGGCGGAATAATTTCGAACATTGATCAAGAAGTCTTGGTGGGGCAAAGGCTTAAAACTAACCAGAGGGAGATGGAAGGTGGCGCCCATGTGGGCCCATTCCAGGGGATGGTGCACGACGCGGGGGTGTGGCACGACCCAACCCTGAGTCCGTATCGCCATGACGGAAGGCCACACTCTCTTGATCGCTGCCGCTGCCTAAGGGGGGAGACAGAACACGGTTCAATCAATCTCAGAGAACATTTAGGGAGAGAGATGTCTCCTTTAGCCATTGGCAGGCACAATCTTCTATAAAATGTGGCCTATCGATCAATAGGATGCCAAGCCTCAGCCATGACATTTCAAAAAAGAGGTAATAAGTAATGCCATCTCTTTCCATGCAAAAGGAAGTCAATGTACTTCTATGGAGCAATAAAACAACATCAATTAGGAAGACAGAAAAATACCTATAATCTATATAGCGCCACTCAGTCCTAGGCACAGCAACTGGAATACGATAGCACTATTCAAAATATTTGACTTCTGTTTCATCAAACCTACAATTTTGCAGAGCATAATTCTCTCACCAAGAAATAAACTCAACTACACATTTGTAATAAAAATTTTCATATGAACCTAAAAATTCCTCTCTAAATTGTTTTAACAAGAAAATACATAAAACATCACAGTTTTCAGAGAGGTTCTATCATAGGGTATAGCAAAAATGCATTTGTATAAAAAATTAGCAGAAAAGGCAAGGAACTATCATACACTATTTCTATTCTGAAATAAGGTACATTTTACAATAATATTGAGGATAGAATTGGTGTATTTTTACATACAACTTCATACATATTTAAATAATAATTTCAAAATGAGCTGCATGTTCTACATTAATTATGCCACCATACAGATTTTTCCAAGGTAGGAGAACATTTAGCTCATATTAAGACAAAAAAAAGCATCATGTTACTCCCAAAAGCTATAAAAACAGCATAAACTATCAATATGGATTTAGTACAGAGGTAAGAATAAAATTAAATCACCAATCACCAAAGAAATTAAACAAAGAGTTATCAATTTATTCTGCCACTCATTTGAGCCTCCCAACCAAGCAATCATCAGAAAGTATTAACAGATGATAACATACAGCATCAAATAAGAAGTTAAAAATACATCATCAGACCTCATTTTTAACAACAAAGATAATAATTATTTTTGAGTTTTCCCTGAGCTCATCACAATTTGGATTACTAAACATGTTTAGGCATCAATCAATGAAGAAACTGAAAGAATAACATACAAAAACCTCAACCAAATTTTTATAACAAAGAACAAAGGCAAACTGCAAACTATGAGTATTAAAAAAAATTGAGCAATGTGAAAATAAGACACGAAAGAACTAAGATTCAATTAGCTACACTCAGGGTAGACTTTTTGATTGTTTTCATAAGAAGGATAGATAAAAGTATAAGTACTAAATAACATAGAATAGAAAGACATACGTTGAAGTCCCACAGTTTAAATAGAAAGGTTTCCACAGTGCATAGCTGATCACCTCTTCTGATGGAAGATAATGACCAATAAATTGTTTTCCAGAGAAATTCATCATTGATAACAAATGGAGACATGATTGAAGTCTGTAAAATTTCAACCCAGTATATAAAACACACAAAAACCTATACTTGCATGTTAAAATGCATGCGAATGTTAAAATAGACTGTATAAAAATTCAATTTTCTCAATATGTTGTGAGTAGAAGGGAGATACTATTAGAATGGGTGCTAAAGAAATCCATTTGTTTCCAACAGCTACGTAGCTATGCAAAAGCCAGCTCAACCACTCTTCCGACTCATCTACAGAAAAATTCTGTCACAAATCATTACTTGCGGTTTATTTGGCTGCAAGTACCTACCCTATTTTCCTTAATTTTAAAATGGAATAGTTTACTGGTTTAATGGCAATGCTACTTTGAGTCAAAATTTAAAAAAACCTAGAATTAGAAGAAATGATGGCTTCAGGTACCATCACTCGAGGTTTAACTGATACGAGGACTTATTCATGGAAAATGACTGGGTGACTCAGGAAATTTAACAGATGAATGCAATATCATTCATGAATTTCACTCGTATAATGTATCATATTCAGCAATGCAGATATACAGGAATCTATATCTGCAAAGAGAGTTATGCTGTCATAGTTTATCACCATGGTTCCTAAAAATGAACAGTTTCCAGTTTTTTCTGGGGGCTGAAACTGTAGTTAGTTGCTTTGAATTTTCCAATAGCACCATGTATTTACTAAAGGCTTTCAGTCAGGATCTACAATTTTGCTTCATATAATTGAAACTTTCTGTAACTGTGCTTCATATTTTTGAGTTTCTACTGTGCATACAATGTACTTGCAGATGCATTACTAGCACTGAAGTCACAAGGGCCCTGTCCACAACACTGTAAACATCTAAATCTGCCTTCTACAGAAAGCCTACTAAAAGATGAAAATCCAATGCCGGTCTACGCTTTGGATTGGCATTGAAAATACAGCACTAAAATGCAGGATCAAGTAGAAAGACTCATATGTCAAGTGTAAGGAAAGGAGAAAATCAAAGCATCAAGAGATAAAATTAGTTAGCTAAAGAGAATATAATGACCAACCACTGACAAAAGATAGAAAAGGTAAATTATTAATATAAATTTTCACTGTCGTTTTAACAACACTGCAATCATATAAATACTCAAAACACCAAGATCATGTGAACCTTAGCCTTTAAAAAACCCTTGAACCTTCACCAAATAGGGAAAAAATACACCTGCCCACAACCAAGTTATGTTGAAAAAAGTATCACACGCACACATACTGAATAGACAAAAATTCATAACACTTTAAATTGATGGAAACAGGCATTACCATGATAAACTAAACAACATTTTTTGGAATGAAAATAAGCACTAGGCACAATTCCAAACTTGCTTTACTGAATAATCCATTCTCTTGTCTATTGTGCCAATTATTGTATCAAGGTAACCAATTCTACTGTTGGAGTGAAACTGGTCTTCAGAATTGATGACTTTTGGATATGGTGTTAGTTCATTTTGATGATGAAAGATTTGTGAGTGTCCCAGCTCTATCTTAAGACCTCAAGAAGCGAGCCTAGATGCTTACCAAATGCCATCATCAAAATGAACCAACATGGAAGTATTCCCGAAAATCATCAATTTTCAACCATGGGAATCGCTACCACAGTATTGACAATGTGGATGTAGAAATTGGTCAGGCAATAGCACAAGTGTGCTGTATGATCACAGCATTTTAATATAAACAGTATAAGTCTATGAGCACCATTCCCAATTTTTTACAAGTTCACATCCCCAAAACATGCATATGAGAGATAAAGAGAACTTGAAGCATGGTTCCACTTTTAGAAGTAAAAAAATTTATGGTGTAATTCTAATCTAGTTCCATATCCTGGAAAGCCTTCACACTCACAGCTAATATATTGCAAATTAAATATTCAAACACAATAATATCTGGTTATTTAAACAGGGAGATCCTGAATAACGATGAAACCTTAGATAAACAGCAACAGAAAACATCACTACCAAAATAAATTGAATTAAAAGAAGAGCCATTTTCCTCAAAAGTATTGCAACTTCACAAAATAAATGGATCAGAAAGTAAGCCTAACACAATTGCTCATGACAAATCTTGAAGTTCTCTACACGTTAGAATTTAATATGCTAAAATTGAAGTGAACTAAATCATAATATAAAACAATCACTTTTTTTGGTAGAAGACTTTTCTAAAACTGAAACTGTGTACATTTAATATTTCTGAGCATTATTATAATTTTACCAATTTTTTTACGGTAAAACTGAGAAGGAACATGATATCATCCCAGAAACCATATTTTTTCTGAAGTTAAGTCATGTCACACTAATTTCTACAGTTTTGGGGGGAAAAGACACTTTGTGCATGTTGCTGCCATAAATTTTAACTATGCATTGATAACTGCTAACAAAGCACTTCAAAAATTAACCAAAGGTAAAATTGGTCAGAAATTAAATGGCAAGTTTTAGGGACTTAGCTTACTGGAAGTGCAAGTACAGGTACCAGTAGTATCAAGACTTTGACCCTGACTAAATAGCAAACAGAATGGAATTTCCAAGGAAATCTTATGAGACAAAATATCTTAATAAGCAGGAAAAATGGTGAGACTGGATATTGATGTTCATAGAAAAACAGGCCAAAACTAGGGATAATAGAAAGTCATTTTTTAAGTAGCATTCATAAATAAATAAGCCTTATAATTTCTATTATAGGGCAAAATCTAAAGGTTGTACTCATTAACCCTAACTAAGACAAGAATTTTCACTTCAATTTCTTGAGTTACTACATAGTGAAATATGAACCAAAAAGCATAAAATTGCACAAATTTTCAGTTGTATAAACATAGACTAATGATTACAAAGCTCTATGGGGCCTACATAATTAGCTGGTAGTGCACTATAATAGATATCTTATAGCTCTTACAGTAAATTTCCAGAGTATACTCAAACCTTCCATCCTATGACCTTATTATGATCACTGAAACAAGATTATAATAAAGATACATTTTTCCATGACAAACGAAAAGATTTTTCCTTGGTTACATTGAAACAAAAATTCTGCAATAAGAAAAGTAAGAACATTACTACACAACACGTCAAGTTGGCATGCTGTAATCCACCACATTTTACAATAGAGGAATTTTCAAATTACAAACACATATACTCTTAATTTGCACAATGCATTCCCATGCATTCATCTTGACATCATTTACTCTCTCAGGCAATATTTGACGCAAATGTACATACATAAAAATGCTTTGTACCAATGGGCAATGTCTATAAAACAACACATTTTTATTTGTGTCAGTTAAATGACAATTCATAAAGATGTCACAAAATCACTATACAAGTTTACAAAAAAAAATTAAAAGTATGGCAAAAAGGCATAAAACTGTGCGGTCAGAGGGATGGAACAAGTACTTTGCGCATATTCAGAAAGCTGCCAGGGTAAATCACCATTGAGGGAAAAGTAAAGCTTTACTCAGTACACCACTTCCATATCAAAAACTTACTCTGTTCAATTCCCACCAATGCATCCAGGTAGGAATTGAACTGAAAACTGCCAATTAGACTAATGAATTTTTTTATCAGATGAATAGGGTTGGTGTCATCTATGTATAAGGAAATATTATGGACAAGACTCCTAAGCTAAGAATCAAGGAATTTAAGAAAGCTTTGCAATAAAAAATTGTGGGATCATATCACTTTGTCTACACTATGATAAATACTGTCTTCATGGTAGACAGTTGGAAATCTTCACCAAACAAGGATCAGCAGGCATATAAGGCATGTATGATATATCACTGCATGCACCAAGTTTCGGAATGTAACATCACATGAAAAAATCACTTTCATCACCTTTAAACTTCAGAAAATGATTATAAGATGTTGAGCAATCCAAAATATTGATGTTTTCAACTAAATAGAATAAGCTTTCTCAACCCACTACTTCCTGTCACCATAGTAACATAGTCATAGTTGGTTGTACAACCCAGGCTATCCGAAATATTTCTCTCAAAAGAGTACAGTTACTTTGATCAATCAATGATCATCGCAAGACATTTTGAAGAAAAGAAACTGAACAGATGAAAGTAATAGTGCACGAAACTCATTTTTTGATCTAGAGAGGAAACTTTTAGCCAACAGGCACTTTAAAATAATTGCCACTGAAATAATCTTAAGGATGCCTAGTGTCTAAATCAATAAAAAAGAAACAGTAAAAACATGAGGAATTAACCATCACAGTCAATGTTGACACATATGTAATAAGGGCCAAATAAGGGCCAAATTAAAGGCCCTCTGATTTCCACCAGCTAATTTAAATGTATATGGCAAGGAAGCACATAAAACGTTTAGCATTACCCACTTGGCTATGTGAGTGTTAAAATAGAATCTCAAATTGAAAGGAATGTTTTTAATTTTTTAGCTAAGGGGTGGATTACTACAAAACAGAAGACTTAATGCTATCTCATCAAGTTTAAATAAGGGTAAGAACTTCTAAGAACCTAAGGATTCTGGCTTTTCTCATTCAACACATCAAATTTTAGAGTCATCAGTAAGCATTTTTCTCCATATGAAAAAACATCAATGCTATGCCACCCTCATAACAGCAGCAAAAGTACTAAGCACACAAATCACCGCTGGGGTAACCTTCACTCTTCTCTTTCAGTTAACCACAAAATGGTAGACAATAGCTACTAGATAGTGTTAAAATTACAAGTTTCAGAATTTGAGCACATGGGAAAATATTATATCAATCCTCCCATCCAATACTCTTACACTGGTAGAGCTTATGATATTAGAAGTGAACTGATACAAATGGTAAGAAGTAGAGATGGGTCGGTTCTGGTACCCGGTTCTCGTTACTGCCGGTTCTTGGCCTTTAGAACCGGTATCGAGAACCGATACCATCAAGTTGGTACTTAGGAACCGGCACGGAACGGTGAATGAATGCTTTGAATTTTACGCCCAAACCCCTCAAAACCCCCAAAGCAAAACATGGAGAAAGCACCTGAAGTAAAGCCTGCATTATGTGATATATTGACCAATCATGTTAGTTTGACTTTTTAAACTTGGACTAGTTTTGTTATACTTGGCTAATAAAATTGTGGAGAAGATCTTGCTTTATTTACTGAGCTTTCTGGTTTATTTGCCTCTTAAGTGAAATTATTGTACTTCAGTTCTTGGTTGTTTGTTGAAACTTTCCATTCATTCATAAAATAAGAGTCCATTGTTAGAACTGAGTATCGAGAACCGAGTACCGACAGGTAAGAACCTGACCGGTATCGAGAACCGGAAAAATTTAGGAACTGACTCATCCTTAGTAAGAAGCATGAAAATTTTATTTCACTCAGGATGACATTTTATTGACTTAATTACTAAGGAGAGATGATAATATAATATGATAATAAATGTAATGAAAGTGAATTTAACTAAATACGCCTCGAGACAAAAGCTGCTGAGAACAAAAGCAAGCAATATTCTACCATCACAATAAATAATTCAGAAATGACAAACAAAAATATACAAAGGAAACACAAACTTGTGCAGAAACACAAAGTAATTAGGTGCTGCATAATAATAGAACAAAAAAGAACAATATATTTGGTTAATTCAATGCTAGCTAGCATGCTTCATGAATTCATATAGCGAAATGTGTACTCAGAAAACAAGGTGAACCAAAAAAGAAAAAAACAACACCGTTTGGAAAACTAGTAATTTTCATACATTATTTATTAATGCTTTAAATCATAGGGTTCCTTTTGCAATCCAATGATTGACATTTTTGGTTTCATATAAAGTAACAATTTATTTAGTTTTTAGAACAAAAGTGAAACAATAGAAAATATTAAAAGATAAATTTAAAGAACAAGATGGGAATCAACTCTCTCTAGCCAAATCTCTACTTATGGATGTATTTCAAATAGGAAACTTCCTTAAAAATGCAAATCATACATCTCCTGACTTTCAAAAATAAATGGCCGCAGCAATGACTATAGTTATGAAACTAATTAAGCAACTTTGCCTGAAAAAAGATGCACAGGAAAAAAACCATCCCCAGGTCACAAAAATAGGTATAAAAATTACCAAATACATTAGGTACCTGCCTAAAGGAGCATTCCATGAAAAAATAAACATTTTTGTGGCAAAAGCAACGTCCTCAAAACATTCCAAAAGAGCAGAGAGACCTCCAAGCAGACACCAGAAGTGAGACCCATGAGGAATAATTAGTCGTTATGAGAGATGGAAAACTCCCACGTGTACCAATGACACCACACGCACACACACCACCTGAGCCATTGGGATGTTTAACTTGCGGAGAGAGAGGGCGAGGGGATATGCATATTGGGACAACCACCAGCCAACACCATGGTGAGGAAACAACATGGGTCTAAGGGGAGCAGAAGATGAGAATAAGTCTTCTTACCGCTCAAATTCACAAGAGAGTTTGATTTCCTCCCACGAAAAGTCATCCGCTGATAGGTTGAACCCTTGTTCGGTCGACCAGCTGATCCTGCATCTGTAAAGTCATTCATGATGAAGGAGAGTCCCACACTTGACAATGGAATCCACAGTTTCCCAGAAATGACTATTGCTTGCCTACCATGGTTACATCAGCTAAAATCTATATGTACCAAATAACTACAAATTGCCTTTGGACTCAGTGAATGAACAAGTTCGTGAATACAACTGGCATGAGACATAGTACATGGGCCATTAACTCACATTTGACAAGTGAATTGAAAAAGTGGCAGATATTATGTTTTTTTAAAACTGCTCAACACAGCTGTAGTTCCATTTAATTATGTTTACTTGAAGTAAAACTGAGATAAAATAAACCCCACCAGAAAAAATAGAGAACAAGCAGCAAAATGGATACCTAACATAAAAAGGAAAATAGTTTGAAGCTACAGTAACAGGATTTTTTGTTTAGTAAAATAAGTACAGGATCTTAACAGATGGTCTCGGTTCCATGAAGCACCGATGAAAAATAATACCATCAAACACCTGAATAGGAGCGATATTAAGTGAATTGAGAACCATCTCAATAAATTCGATATTTTTGCCAATTAATTGATCCTATATGGTATTGGTGCAGAAGCGCAACTCTCATCCAGAGCTGAGGCGGTGATTTTACTCAAAGAATTGTATTTGGAATACAAAATACAAATACATGTATTTTAAAATACTCAGAATACTAAGATGCATTACATTATGAAAATCCTTTAAGTTACTATGAAATCACTATGAAATCAGCAGAAAAAAGAACACAACAACATATATTTAATATAAAAATGGGCACATTTACAAGTATATTAAGATTTGTGAGGGTGGAGTCATCTCTATCTGAAGCAAATCATTTTACATGAGCAGTAAGTAGATTTAATTCACATGACTAAAAATGAGAATGGAGTGATTCTGCTAGGGCAGAACAACCTAAAGAATCCCCATAGGAGCTAGCCAAAGATGACCTTCTCAAATCTACTAGAGTCTGAAACCACACTGATGAAAATTAAGAATGAAACCTTAGCTCGAAAGTAAATGTATGCTTTAAAAATAAAGTGCCACGAATAATATTTAGCCTGATAGTAAAAATTACCACTGGAAAAGCCAAGGACTAGAAACTATCATCAGGAACCTAACAACAAAAATACTCATTCTCATATTCTATCTCATATAAGTTTTCCCCCAAAGCTGAAAGACACACACAATCTGCTCTTACACCAAACACCCTCTCCATCTCATTTCAGAATGAGATATTAACACCCTTAGCTCCTTTTCCCCTGATCTCATAGATATATCAATAAAACCTTTTCTCCCTACCTCTACTGGGTAATCTCATTTAATTGTTTTTTTAAATACTGAGATCAATTTTCTCAAGCCATGATTTCATGGCTTTCTCTACACATGATCAATATAAATGGTTGCCTCGGCATCTGTCTGAGCACAAAGCTCTTAAAATTACATTCCTCGTATTTTTAAAGGTAAATCAAGCATTATACATCTTCCCAGCATAAAGAAATACATTTTTAAACCTTCCTCTCCCCCAAGGATCCCCCATAGGCTCCCCAAAATTAATTTTATGACAAACTTTACGTCATGACCTCCATTTGAGGGTGCCACTGCTCAGGACAAGGTAATAATTGAATATTTGTTTGAATGAATGTATGTGAATAAAAAATGGCAGAAAATAAGAATGGAATGATAACCATACATATGAAATATGCAAACACCATAATGAACCCACAAATTATCAGGAGTTTACAATGATATCATTTCAGAGTAAGGGATGACTACAAAAGATGTATTAATTTTCAGTTCTATATGCTTTATGACTAGCACAATTTCTCGAGACGATTTCAAGTAACCAGTGAACTATGTGAGGAAACCATAATGCTCTAAGTTGAGGTAACCAAAACGACAAAATTGGCCCAATTCCATAGAATATGCCTGAATTACAGGCCCTTTGCATAAAATTATCTGAAATTCCTGTGAACAGCGAGGAGATTCAGCAATCTCTCCCAAAGCATTCAGTAACACCAGCATTTTTGCAAAATGATCAATGCATAACTCATATCCTCAAATCTATTAACTGTTGATCACTCCAAGCATAGATGCAAGGGGTGCTATGCAGAACAATGAAGGTGCTCTGGTAGAAGATGTTCGCCTCAACCCTGGAGGGGTGAGCTACTCTTCATCTAGAGTTCTGCCCCTGCTCAGCGACAGCATCAAAATTTGTAACAATATGGAGGAGACCGTGTGTGTCCATTTGCATAAAAAGTTTCTTCTTTATGAGAAGGGACCATAAGGACATAATCCCAAAATTCAAAATGAATATCAGTTCACTTTGGTTCAACAGAGCAGTATTGGGAGGAAATTTTTCAAAGAGGAATTTAGGCTTCAGTAAATATATGACGGAATTATTTTGAGCACTTCAAAGTATGTACCAAAAATACCTCAATTATGTACTGGAAAAAAAAATTATTTTTAAAGTTTATTTCCAATGCAAAATAAGAATTGGTTGAAGCACTACCTAGACCTGTCAAGAGCAGAAGCTCAGGTGAGGATAAGGATACAGAAAAATATGAGATGCATAATGCAACATCAAAAAGTTATAAAATTGAAATGAGAAGACAAATCCAAAGAATGGATACGGCAAGAATAGGCATTATGAATCTTGAACATCTATGGGGATTATGGCTGGTTTACAAGATAAATAGCAAACGTCATGTGAACTATGGCAGTTACTTCCACCACAACTGAAGTCCAGCTTTTGCTGGAAAAACTAACTGAACGTTGACTAAATCCCGTCAAAATTTACCCAATATTATATATAGTCCATCACTAATTATTAGTCACACATCGAGTACTAAGGAGCCAATGTTATTCATCTTTTCTCACTAGGACCTAGGATAGAAAATTCTCTCATTTTTGGTGATATACGTTAACAGAATCTATGGTGTAAGATTGTGAGAAACAAAATACGTACAGCAACTTTGAGCAATAAAATTTTGTAAATACCAGAAGCTGTTCTCATAAAATTTTAATAATCACCATTGGAGACATATATGGCACTGCGATTGAAAGATGAAACCATAAAAAATGTAGTCAACATATTTATAGGGGCCTAAGTGCTAAAGATAAGCTTGAGCAACGACTGATTTTGCCCATCGATGGTGGACTAAAAAATTCAAGGAAATAGTTTGGTTTCAATAATCATCATTGATTACTGACTGTGATGAGGCAATGAATTCATGGATATCGATGAGTCGATGAATTCATCGGCATGAGATCATTTGCATCAGAAGAATTATTTGCATTACGTTCGTATGCATCAACAGCGATGAATTCATTAACTCATCGACATCGATGATATTCATTGTCATTGATTCAGTTCATCCCATTGAGATGACTATAATCACCATTCATGAAATCCATTAATTGCTCACTGCACAAGACTAGTTAAAGATGTGAATAAAAGAAAAACTAACATATTGAAGTCTTGAAGAGAGATAATTTGAAATGACAATGAGAAATAACAAAACTGAGAACAGGCCAACTAGCAATGGGACAGAGCTGGTTTCATTAGTTTTCGTAAATTTTATATGATCCCTCATGCATTGTAGGAAATTTTGGGCAAACATTGTTGTCTCTTCCCAAAATTTAGCAATATTTCATGTAAAAAATTATATGGAAAACTATGGAAGTGTAACTTCTGATACACAAAATCAATAGAACTTTAATGATGACAGAATTTAACAGCTCAAATGAATTAAAGAAAACCAAAATTGTCAGCCAGAGGCCAACCATTCATTAACCTTTAGTTCAGCTTTATGCAATGATGAACGATGGCAAGTCCATATGAGTGTGTAAAATGATTGATTCCCGCTGAATAGAAAACAACGATGAACATATGGTTATGATTAAATACTCAGTGATGGTCCATACACTTAATAATTTCCAATGGATTTCACACACAATCAATTTCAAGGTAAATTGGGCAGAATACCTAGTCCTTAATCTAAAAGGGCTTTAAAATCAGTTTACTCTAATAATGAAGAATTAGCATAATAAAGTTGGAGAGAATACATATATGGAACATAACTAAGCATTTAATTATCACCAATGAAGAAATAAGAAATGCCATGTATTTCAATCACTGGGTGAATCATAAACAGCAATTTGATGGGTCAAGTAAAGAGAAAAACAGGACATTTAAATTAGGCCTAAGCAGAAAAAAATAATTACTCGGCATCATGAAAAGAATTGAATCCTTAAATAATCATAAATTATCAATATCAAAGAGCATCTCTTTCGGGAGCCAATAGAAGTTCAATAAAATTTTCAACTGTATCAGCTCTTGACCAGTTGCCATTAGCATTAAAAATCTATGTGAAAATTCCATACACCCATCAGACCTTCAGTTCACCTGAAAATCTGGGAAGGAATGGGACAAATTATTTGAGCTCCAACAGCAAGATTTGCATGCAAACGAGATGCAGGGACAAAGGAATGGGGAGGGAGTGGCTTCCTGCCTTATAATTGGTCATAAAATAAGAAAAATGAGGGTCATGAGGTAATCCATACCCCCCAAGTCCCCAGAAAAGTGGACTTCCACCCACTCAAAAAATTACCTTCATCCACCCCGCATAAGACGAGTCTTTCTAAAAATACATCAATGCTACTGTTAAGAGAACTGGATGGATTTCTGTTAACTCTCACGTGATTCAGACATTTCAATTAACCTCCCATTTTCAGACATCACATTCACGGTGGTTTTTGAGTGAGCTACTTTCAGCAAGCATTCCTCCCCAAGCAACCACATAAATGCAACATTTCTCAGTTTTATAATAATTACGACAATTCTCGTTCCTTTTGATGGACCTCATTCCTCTGTGGCAGGCTTTCGACAAATTATCATAAAGTTCATTACCCAGAAGGAGCGATTTGCCCACTTCCCCATAATGACAGGGAACGCTCATCCCGCACAAGAGTGGTGGGGGCAGGGTGGGTTCCTCACCTCGCGAAGTGCGGCAAGAGCTCCGACGTCCCAGCTGCGTGCTCCCACGACACGGAGAGCTCGCCTGGCCATCATCTGGTGAATCTGGAGGTGGGGGGGTTTGTTGGGGTGCACGTGAGAAGTGCTATGGGAACTGCTACCCACATTCCCACCACCATTTTTTGCCCAAATTGCCATGCCTAATGCAATTGCCTAAGCCTAAAGCCATGTGCAATTTGCTGTACTTTATTATGAAATGCCACTACCAAGTAGGTAATCCAAAACCTATTTACTTGAGGGGCCAAAGTGAAAAAAGTACATGATTTATATAGTCACTGGAGTTATCAACGAAGAGATACGTAATTAGGATACAATACCTTCTCTATTCCATTTCATCAACATCATATTTGTCTTCATCTGCAAGCCCTCAATGCTTTTTTAAATATTATATTCAATTTCAGTCATACCAAACTTAGCACAAAGAAAGGGTACTACAGAGGCTTAGTTCATGTTGTGTCTTGAGTAAAAACAAGGCTGTTTTATCAATTACATAGAGACTTCCACAGCGATGTACTGATGCTAAGGAAGCTGTCAAATAATGTGGAATATTAAACTTAAAATGATTTGATGCTTCACTCATAAAGGAGTAAGTACCTTCAGGAGCAAACAGATGTTGTCAAAAGCAGAGAATCTTATTTGCTCGCAGTTTTTGTCCATTACACCACCACTGGGAGAATTTTTATACAATGAAAGCCATGAGTTTCACTTAGTACTGATATTCTTTTAGAGAAGATAAGCTTTGCTCATCACAAATAGAAGACATGTAAGAGGTTGGTGAAGGCAATTGCAAATATACCCATTAGAACCCCAGGTAGGCTACTGTTTAAGGAACTTCAAAAAATGGCTTTACCTTGTACATATATTCTTCACGCTTCTCTGTTTGTAAAAAAGAACCTGTCTCTGTTTGTGCCCAACCCTACCATTCATTGTCACCTTATTTATGTACGGGAGAATGTTCACCCGAGAACTCAGCCACTTACTATATCTAAGAAAGGCCCACACCACTCCATGTCGATTATTTACAATGAACATCAAGTTAGTATAAAAAATAAGGCCACTGTGGCTACCTTTAAAATAAAAACTAAAGGAGCTATTGCTCCAAAAATGCTATCATAACATTGATGAGTTCTTAAGCGATAAATTATAATTATACAAACAGTGTTGCTATGATATATTCTTGTGTGTTTGTTTGTATTGACTATCTGACCATGTTCTATGTCATGTGACTGACCAACAGAACAATAAATTATATTATTATTAATAATATAAAAATATTAATTTATGTCAGGGTGGCTACTGATGTCCAATTTTCAAATTCCCTGACCTTTCCCTGACTTTTCCCTGATGGATTTACCAATTTCCCTGACCGATTGCCCAAAGGTCACCTATTATTGGGATATTTTTTTCTGCTGAATTAAATTTTCTACGGCAGCTTTAAATTTTCTAAATGTTCTAATCATCATCTCGTATTTTTAGAACTGCAAGCATGTATTTACTATGAGCTAGTGTGTTTCAGCTACTTCTCGACCAAAGTTTCGGAAGTTAAAAAAATGTGAGGTAAAATCTTCCGAACAACATTGCCTCGAATTCCTTGGCGTGAGCGTAATACATTGTGATCATGATTTTTAACACAAATAGGCAAATATCGCAATAAATACATACAAAAGGGATACATTGTACGTCTGATTTACAACTAAATAACTAAGATTCACAAGTAACATGATTCACAACTGAGTATTTCACGAACTGATGGTGCTTATTCCATGCACGTCAGCGACGGACATTAGTTTTGGTAGGTGAAATAGAGGGCAGGAAAGACTGGCCGATAAATGAAATGATAAAAAAATAACGAGGACTCCTATTCCAGTTTCTCCCCCACTATTACGAGAATTCCCTGACTTTTCCAAAAATTCAAAATTCCCTGACAATTCCAGGTTTTTCCGGTTTTTCCTGACGATCGCCTGTGCACCAGACCTTTCATAAGAAATTAATTTATTCCAACTAAAGAAACAAATTACAATGATATCCCAAATAAAGATACCTAAAATATATTTATCCATTTTCATCAATGTAACCCCTCAAGAAACATAATAAGCTAATGCTACGGACCTGAACATATTCGAGCTAAGAGCATTGGCAACCAATGCAAATGAGAGAAATTATAGAAAATATAAATGCCAGAAATAACACACAAATTATCTCAATTTAACTTTTTCAGTTAAGAGTGTGTGAGTAATGCATGTTTTACTGTGATGAGTATTATAGCTGGCATGTAGGGGGTGAAATGATTTGTACTAAGAAAGGTAAGACTATACACTGAAAAAAGAATATAATTTTACTAACTAGTGACCAAGAACTGCTGAAGAGTCTTAGAATTTTGACAAGAAAAGAAGGCAACACACAAAAAAGTACAGCATGACAGTTTTTTACATAGGCATTGGAAGCAGCATATATTGATCAACAAGTAAAAAGACCCACCTATATAGGTCTAAGAGTAAATAGACCTACATAGGCAACATTCAATTCCTTAGACAGAATTTAAGAGCCAATTATCACACTAGTATCTCAATTACAAGAGACAAAAGCATTTATGTGCATGGCGAAAAACAATGAATCCTGTATTCTAAAGAGGCTAATATAATGACCAGTTTTTTAAATCATCAGAGACATCAACCAACCTTCTGCAGATATACTACTGTTTCCATTGTTACAAAGAACTTATACCAAGAGAGCAACTTGTAATCAAACTTATTGGAGTAAATACATTCTCATTACATAGACATATATTTTCATTCTAATTCATTTTGTTTTAGAATTTCCAGCTAATTGAGGAGGAAATGCAAAGCACAAAGCACAATTTTCAGGAACATAAATGAGTACACGCCCAACAAAGATTTTTGATAAAATCATCTATGAATGACTGAAAAAAGTTTGAATTGCCGAACAATGCTCTTATAACCAGAATACCACGCACAAAACACCTGAAGTAAATTCATGATAAAATAAAGCTGAAGAAGAGTACAGTCTTTTATTCCATCATGAGTATCGACAACTTACATAAATTCAAGCTTGAATCAGATATCTCTGAGGGAAAAAGGTAAACAGCACAATTAAAAATTTATTAGAGCTCCCTTTCCTGATAATTCATTTCATAAAAGACATCAGTAATGGTACTCATATATTCTTCCCAGAACACAATTGAAAAGGGGGAGCCATGGGAAGAAAAGTTAAACATTTTTAGTAATGTTTAGAGAGGAAACACATAAGTATGAAGTAAACATGATATGAATTTAAAGAAATTCTTGGCAATGGAATTTCAAATGTAAAAAAAAAACTTTAAGATATGGACAAGAACACAGTAACTATATGGCAGAGCTGCCAAAGAAAGAAGTAGAGATTAACATTTTCATTTGAAGGGCTGCTTAGCCATTATAGATGGAATACTTTCACTCAGTACATGTAGAAACAAAGGTAAAAGAATACTTGAGACAGGATACAAGGAGATAAACACATTTTAAGAAATAAAATAGGTACTTCATAAATGAAGAGTAAGCCTCTTCAGCAGATGCTTTTTCATTGTACAATGTTGTGAATTTCATTTTTATGGAAAACTGGATACTGATGTGGATGAGGCAATGATTGGTCATAACTGTATCTTAGGATGAATATAATATAGAATATTCCACCAAAAGCTTTTAAAAACTTGCTTCATTAGATAAAATAATGGCAACAAAAAGCCACCCTGCAAATCTGATACTCAAAGTATTTTCCACGAGATAGAATCCTAAGTTTGTAATCAACCTTTTCTCATGTCTTTAGGTTAATGGTTTGCATTAGGAGAGGGAAAAGCTTGGCTACTCACCTGCTAGACTTGAGCCAGATCCTTTGCGTCCTCGGCTCGGGGTCAGAGTTCCAGAGCGCATTTCTGGAGCATCCGTTCCATCAACATGGATTGTTTTTGGCCGAGGACGACCACCTGGCCCACCTCTCATGCGAGGGCCACCCGATGACGAAGATCCCAATGACTGTGGCATGCCCTTCGTCGGATCATGCTTTCCCTGAGTAATGAGGAAGATCAACACCATTGATTGTATGCGCTACAGGCTGATAACATGCGGGATATTAGCATACTCATTGTACTTTCTCTACCAGAATCTACTTCAGAATTAAGAGTTGAAGAGTCTTTAACTGTGCCCACTGGATTTTACTACAACCACAAACCACATAGGCAAGAGGGCTAATAAATTAAGTTCTCTCCGTTTTCCTGTTACAGTTTTAAGGTCTACAGTATCTATCAGTCTCTTATTGACCATGTATTATGGCGAGTTTTACTCTAGGATAAGGCCTGATATTATATTCTGGGGCTCCTCCAGTCATGCTACTAGGATATTCATAATCCAGAAAAGGATTGTCTGGCTAATCGCCAAAGAGTGACATCGGACTCAATGTCGCCTAATATTTAAGCAATTGGGAATACTTCCCCTTCCTTATATATCTTATATATTCTTATCAGTAGTTATCTGGGTAAAGTGCGCTTATTTTGATACTGTAAGGAACTCAGCTATGCATAATTATGATACCAGAGGTAGTACGAATTTTCACATCCCGTATGTTAGGACTAAAGGAGCATCAATGGCACCCAAAACAATGGGGTGGAGAATTTTCAACAAGCTGCCTGATGACCTTAAGGTGATTGATACAAAATCTGTATTTGTGAATAGAGTAAAGGCTTTCCAGTGTGAAAAGCTACTTTACGGCATGAATGATTTGATAATACTATAGACCTGTGTCATTCTTTAAATTCTTATTCTGTAACTCTGTTGAACGATATTAGTACTAGTTAGTGCCTTAGTAGTGCCTTATATCATACAATTTTATTGTAAAGGATCCTAGATGCAAACAGATATTATAATTATTATTAACAGATAACAAATGAATAGAGGAACACACATTAATGAAACAATAAACAACACACACAAAATATATCAATCTGTGCATGTAAAACAATATTTTCTATAAATTTGAGGAAAAGTGCTATCTAGTTTCATTTGACTCTGATGTCCTTCCACTATTCCTAGTAAGATACAACTGCAATTTTGTATCTTTTATATGCATAACTTTATCTTACTGTATTAAATCAATGCAGGAGCCAGATTCCTTACAGGGCTGTATTGCAGATGGTGTGGAAAAGGATAGGCTTGATCATGATCAATGAATGACAATCCTGCTTTGGCCCCTTGACATTTGAATTAACAAGCCCTTTCAGGGTCTTTAGTCAGCTTTAGTCAGCTTTAATCAGCTTAAGTGACCAGACCAATGATTTCAGTCACTTGTTCATGCAATCAAAAACTAAGGTTCAATGATACTGCATAAGTGTTGTCTCTTTTAACTATGAGGTGTGCCATGATGGTACAGCTAATGAAAGAAGTAAAGGTTTTCAATTGAGATGACAAGTTGGAGGATGGGGGGCATATAATCAGGGGAAGGCTTTATTAGAACATGGAAATACTTATTGAATCACCATGAGTAACAAAAGCTTCCACCAAGAACAAATGGCTCACAGTCACAAGTGTCATTAAAGGCCTGCTCAGCACGCCCTTACCTCTCGCTCAGCCTCCTCTATTGCTCGCTTGAGGCGGTACTTCTCGAGGATCTCGGCACGTCTCCTCCTCTCCTCCTCCCTCTTGCGCTGCCTCTCCTCTTCCCGTGCCTTGATGTCCTCCCGCCTCTGCATCGCCTCCACTTCCTTCCTGCGCTTCTCCTCCTCCTGCCGCTCCCGCCTCTGTAGTGACATGAGGAGGATACGTTCCTTGCGCCTCTCCATCTCGTCCAGCGTTCCCTGAGGGAAAAAGGATTGTCATCAACAAACTAAAGCTCTAATCATATGAAGCAATAAAACTATGAAAAGACCATGTGTAATGGGACATAGTTTGACCCCTAATTCATCCATTTTCAAAATCTAAAAATATCCATTTTTCATGTATTGCACAGCATTTTGATTTAGAAAATTTAATGATAACATTTACAATACTACATAATTAAAAAACATACCACCCGGGTTTCAACACTTCAGCATCATCTTCAGGTGTTTTTTTACTGCGTTTACAATGATTTATAATCAAGCCTGGTGGGGGGGTGAGGTTGAGTGATTAGGGTGGTGTGGATGTGGGATGAAGGGCGGGAGAAGTGATTGGTATGAGCTCGGTGGGGGGAGGGAGGGCAAATCCGGAGCCGGCTGTGAGGATGGGAGATGCGGACATGTACAAATACTCATTTAAAATCTTCAAGCCAGAGTCAGGTCCCTAAAATTTCCAGCTGCTCAAGTGAGTCAAGCTCATGTCTACGCGTCGAAAAGCATAAAATATTGAGATTAAAATCACTGAGGTGGTCATGGTTTAAAAACTGTTTTGCAAAATTACTCAAAGTTCACAATTGTTTAAATAAGGTAGCTGATGTTCTTTGACTCTTATATTGCAATTGTGGGCAGTTTGCCCCACATACACACCTTGAAAGTCGCCACACTTTAATACATAAATGCCCCTTCTCCTCTTAGGAGTCAACAGGTCTTTACACTTGATGTATAGGGTTTTTAAGTTACGAGGGGGTCTAAATGACACAATATTTCTCTGATGGGAAAACCTTGGCAATTTTCTTGCTGATCGGACCTAAGAATCTCAGAGAACACCATTTTATACTTGTTTTGCACGAAAGGTCACCAGAGAATATTGAGTTAATGGCAGCTTTTTTGGCCTTTTTCATCATTAATTTATCCATAAGGTTAAATGGGTATCCATTGATTTGCGCCATTTGTTTAATTATTCAGAGTTCTTTGTAAAACTCGTGGTGACTGAGTGGGACATTGAATAGGCAGTGAATAAGGGAGTGGAAGGCCATCAGCTTTCGGGAGTAAAAATGTGTGGAATCTGCGGTATGATGTGATTACCACACAGGTCAAAACAGGTCTTAAGTATGTGGTATTGTAAATGTTATCATTGAGTTTTCTGAAATATGGAATACCACATAGTTACAAAGAAACTTTTATTATTTATTCCAATTTAGTTTCTTAAGCAACAAGTAGTCTCAAGGGGCCACTCAAGCAATGTGAAAGATAATTTTGGGAAGGAGGAAGTTTTGGCTTTACTTACATGGGCATTCATATTAGGGATGAGAATTTCATCTTATGAAAGAGTTTAGTGACAAAGGGGAGCATATTAGTTCAACAATCTTAGTTTACCTTTCAGATAAAGGCATGTACCTGCCCCTCTAGAACCTCTAGCACACATTACCACACAGCTCAAACAAAACTCTGCAATACCTACGGTTCTCGTGGACATAGGACAAAACAGTCTCAGTAAAAGTTTAGCAATGTGAATGCTTCAAAAATCATTGAAAACTAAAACCTAAATAAGATTATTTGCATTAAGGGTGTGGGATGAGTGATTTGAGGCAAGGTTACATCTACATGATACCCCGCGAGCCGCTGCATGGGCGTGTGGCAGGGGGTGTTAGGTCACCAGCCGTGTAGAGGTGTAAGTTTTCTTTGCAGATGAAATGGTGGTTAGGGGTGCACGAAATCACATGTTGTCATACATGAAGGGAATGAAGTTATAAATGGTTTAAAAAACTCAAAATAATACACCCAGTTCAACAGATTCAGGCTTTATGAAGAGGAAGTTCATTATAAGAAAGCAATGTAATTGCACTTTCCCACAAATTTTATTGATCAGTCTTATTCAAAAAAATCTTACCACTTTGGAGCCGAAAAATTCCTAAGTCCCAAGTTAATGTCGATGTGACAACACTGGTAAACTACTTCCTCTTCATGGGAAGGCAATAAAAACAGAACATAACAAGGACCTTCCTCACAGCAGCTGATGACGGAGAAGATGGACGGAAGGAAGATTTTAACCAGAGAATGGATTTTTTTCTGAGAGGAGGGGTTAATCCTACTTTTCTGTTTGCTTAATTTGAGGAGAAGACATGAAAGAGGGGTGGCTTGTTTGCTCCAAGACCTCTAACTGACGACAACTGCTAGAAGACACAGATAGTCGATAACAGGAATGGAGTTCACACCATGATTCAGAAGGGGTCTTATTGAGCCACAGCACGGCTGCATACTATACTCCACTTGCAAGAATGAAGTTCCATTGCAGTATAAGTTAACAATGGCCTCCATTAGTGAAATATCTGGCAAAGTTGCATGCAGTCACTTGTCTCGCTAAGAACAAACAAAAGTGCTCAATGGTTCTAAGGCAAGGTAAATAAACAATGAGAACATTGCAATGAAATCAGCAGCGAACAGCAATGATCATGTAATATTAAGATGTGGTGCAAGGATGCTTCTAAAATGAACTCCATAACTGATGACGGCAAGGCAATATTCTAAAACAATGGCTAAGTACTAAGCACAAAATGAACATACTTCATTAATGTAAATAAAGTGGACAGTACCATATCAATTGATTTTCATTTTTGAAAAATGCTGTTCCACCACATCTTTCTTGACACCCTTGAGTTAATTCAAAAATGAAATGCATACTTAGATGGTTATCAATATCCCTTTAAGATTATGAGAGCTCAGTTAAGGTTTACCAGTAGAACTAGTTTTCAATCACCTTCACATTCATTTTAACCCTAGTCTTTGGCCAAGTAGCTATATACTTTAATTAAATGAATACTCACAGGATCTAAAGCTTCAGGAGTGACACCAACAACGAGACCCACTGATTCCCCTCGGCTGCCTCCTCCACTTGGTGGCACATCTTCGGAAGAGGACGTCTCGCCTGGGCCTTTTCCTCCTGAATCATCATCTTCTGAACGAGATTCACCCTCTGATCCAGCACCAAACTGTTGACAATGGATGCAAAAGATCACATTAAAAAATGGTAAGTAGCTCTCATACCCCAGAGAGTAACTCAAATATACCTGCCTTTGGCAAAAATGTGGCAATCAATCTGATGAAAAGTAAAATAAATAATTACTTTGTGCTTCCTAGAGTGGCAATAATGAAACAAAACATTTTTTTTTACTCATTTATAGATTTAAACTGTTCCATAAAACTACTCCTTTCAGCAGGCAGTTAATAATAAGGAACTCAAATTAATACAAAATATGGGGTAATCAAGTAAATTTCCTTCATTTTATGAATCCTAATAATAAGAAGTATAACAAATGCAACAAATCTCTCATCTCCTAATCATCATTCAATGTAATCTTAAATAAATCAGAGAGGCATAACCATCAGTTTGCGGGATGAAAATAAATGTCAGACCAAGAAATGATTATCAATCAGTCACTGGTTGTTGCTGCAGATAGTCGGACCCAGATTTCAAGGCCAGCAAAACTTACCTCATCACCGTATTTGCCACTCAGGACAGGCCTTGAAGACATATTCGATGCTGGGGAAGCATTAATTACATTTGGCTGGGTACGTCTTCTAAGGTGTGGCTTGGGCCGCCTTGGTGCATCACCATCACCATCGAGAGAGATATAAAAACCTTTTTCTGGGGTGACACCATCTCGCAAACTTTCAGTATGCAAAGAGGATGGGTCTTTTGAGCCATGCATCCAAGGGGATCCTCCACTTTCCATTCCTCCATCAACCCTGGAAATGAGAATACCGAATTTAGAATGCTTAACCCAAAAATGACATGACATTTTTTTTCACTGTTGAGGAATTTCCAGAAAAGTGTTGTTGAAAAACAGATGAGTATGCTCATAAAGCTTTCTCTCGAATATTATTAAAATTATTTTGTACAAGAACTTACATGGAACTAGATTTTTAAGTTTCATTAAATTTACTTGAAAATAGAATTATTGCACGGATAATATTGCGGTAAAATTTTTTAATAAAAACAAAGAGAATATACAGTTTAATGTATTGATTACATGTAGGATACATTGCAAGAAGGATAACTGAAAACTGTTGGCATAAAAAATTGACTAGCATTAATTGAAAAAAACAGTAAGTGAAAATTCCTTTCTATAGAATTCATTACAAGAAATGACATGTAAAATTTTAATTAGTGACGTGGTCATGATTCGATCAAATCTTATAGAATCCATGGTTACAAGATTCAATCAAATCCTTCCAAAAAGATTCGATTTAATTCGAATCTGGTTGTACAGGTGGCATATGTGCTGCATCACCATAAACTCTTCATTGTCCTTAGTAAAATAACATGAAATTTCACCTCAAAATTTATCATTTCGATGCCATGTATCAGCTGAGATTTTTATAGTTATTTACTTTGTCTAGTTTCATTTAAAAATCTCTGCACTGCGCATACATAACACCACCTTTAAAACCTTCCGGAGCAGTTTGTTCGCCGATGCGCGCATTCCACAGATCATTATGCCTGCCATTTTTACCACTTGCTCAACCGATAGACCAAAAATATTTCTTCTTAAAAAACAAAGTAATGAGCTGCAGAAAATAGAACATCACTTTTATTACGCCACAAAATTTTTTCAGAACCATTTTTTTTGCTCATTGTGCAGTGGTTAAGCGCGGCAAATGTAAGGAAAATTTAGCGGGTCCTTATTGTGGATTGATTCAGGAGTTATTGGGTTCTAAACATGCATAAAATATAAACGTGGGTAACATGAAAATGTGCTAAGATAAGGACATAGATATTCGTGAGGCCAAATGTTGAAAGGAAAGAGCAATAGTACTCTCATTTATAAAAAAATTATTATTATTATTATTAGCAATAGTGCTCTCATTTATAAAAAATTATTATTATCAAAATATAAACGTGGGTAACATGAAAATGTGCTAAGATACGGACATAGATATTCGTGAGGCCAAATGTTGAAAGGAAAGAGCAATAGTACTCTCATTATTGCGAAAAGGACATTATATTCGAAAAATGACCATTAGATGCACATTAAAGGGAGTCAGGGCTGGAAACTGCATCACATCATTTTGAGCTAAATGCTAATACTATATACCAAAGTTGCATCTCCAAAGCCAATAACATACTGCAGTAATGCCCATAAAGAGTGTCAGTTTTTGATAGAAAAATAGCAAAAGCCTCTGACTTAGCGAAACAAATGTATGGAAAAGTTTTGTAAAACCTCGTTCAAAAATTATTATGAATGAAAATAAAAATTAAAAAACTCAGCTGAGTTCACTTAACTATCTTTCTTTATTCCAAACTAAGACAGCAACAGACTATGCTGTAAAACAAATTTCTGTTCAGTTTTATGTTTTTTTTTTCAAAGCTAAATAATTAGAATTTAGATTAAGGAAAAACCTAGAACAACTGATAGGTTCATAAATTTACAACAAAATGTAAACATGGATTTTGATTTGTTTTTAAATGTTACAATTTATTTATGAATTGATAATGATAAGGAACTGGGAAATATAAAAGGAAAATCAGGATTCAAATTACAGATTCGGATATAGAGATTCAATAAAAATAGGAATTTGAATTTGTGATTTGGATTCAATAAATTCTGGATTCTTACTTTATTAAAGTAAACTCGAATATTTACCACTAGGCACAGGAATTAACAAACAACTTACGGAGGTAATGAAGAAGCTACATGACGCCTCTCAGACTGAGAAGTTGGATGTCCAGGTGATGTGATGCGGTAAGTCCGGGTTCCAGAAGATATGCGTAAATGGAGGTCACGAGGTGGACCAGCGACCTCGTTGGGTTGATTTCCGATGAATGAAATACTTTGAGGCTCCATGTCATCCACCGAAGGAGTTGGGACTGGTGCATGGACTGCAGTATTACTTTCACTACCCCCAGAATTCATGCGTTTCTGGTCATTCACCACTTCATCCTGGAATAATCATGCATTATCAAGAACCTTAACTAGAAAATTCCCATTTATACATGCAAAAAAATCCAAATTGAGATTCTCGTTATCCAAATTTCAAAAATTCTAAATATTGCATCAAATTTCTGCTATCCAAATAATTAAGGAACATGCAAAGGTCATCTATGAAAAGCCTTCAAATGCGTCAGCCTTCAAAACTAAAGAGGTCATGGATAAACTTCTAGAAAGGAATTTAATGTACTTCTCATGCAAGCAATTGGGTGAAGAGGATGAGTGACTCGTACAGCACTACTACCTCATACATAAATGTTAATTAAATGCACAGCAAACAATTTTTAAACATGCAACAAAAATCCTTGGAAATAATCTTTTGACTTAAAACTCAATGATATGTATTATGCTTTTATTAAAAACATATCCTACATTTAATTCATAAACAAACAAGAGAATAAAATAATCCACGACAACCATGATATGTATGTAGGGTAGAGGCACCCACCCTCATTCTAAGCCAGATGATCTTGGACTTTAGCAAGAAGAGAGCAATTAGTCTCCCAGTTCAATTAATTTAATGACTGTTTCAATTGAGACAACATCAACGTGAAACACAACTCCCAGCCTAAGGCCTCAGGCCCATTACTTTATCTAATAATTATTTGCCCATACCCTTTGATAAAGGCTGAAGGGTGAGGTAGACCGTCCGTCATGGGGATGGAGGTATAGGGGCGTGGATGGGCCGTTGGTGTGTTGCTGCGGGTGTCCATGGTCACCCCCTCCATTTTGATGCAGGTGCTGCTGCTGCGGCTGGCTTGAGAAGAGTCGCCTCTCAACACGAGACTCCATTGTACCCTCGTTTGAGGGAACATTTCGATCCTTCGTGGGGACAAAGGAGCTTGTAAGACGATGAGAAGTTGAGTCATCATATTTCATCCCTTTGAACACCCATGGCATCTTTTATTCCCATTACTTTATGCCACTGGGTGAATGCATTTCAAGTGAACACCCTTTTGCACACCTGTAACTCTAATTTGATACGAAGCTAGAACGAGGGAATTTTGTTCTTTCCCAACAAATTTTTCAAACAAGAACCATCTCAAGGGCAATATATGTTACTAAGAAATGTCAGAGCCTACTCAAGGGCTCATTGCCTTATGAGTCATAAAGCAGTAGTGTGGAAAAACTATAATCTAAATGTAATGAACTTTAATACAATGGACACATCCTAAGGGAACGCAATACACATTGTCACAAAAAAATAAATTGAAACAATACTACACCTAGACTACCCATTATATACCAGTTAAGAAAAAAATGTTAATGAGAAGTATCTCTTACAGAAACAGAAGTAGCATTCTCTGAGCGTAGATTTCTATCTTTCTTTACACAAAATATATTTCGAGGGTTGCTTTGGAGAGAATCTCCAACTCACAACATTAAGGAAATACAAATATTTAGGCAATGTCTTTTGTTAAGCTGCACTGAGGCTCATATACTCAAGAAATTCTAATTATTAATCATTTACAATTAGGTTCATGATGGACCATTAAATAGTCTACATTACCCATGACTACTGTATTATAACCACAACCTTATTCTGTACCACCAGGTTACTGAAACCGCAGTTGAATTCGGTTATAATGCAGGTGTTGAGGACAGAGGTAAACCTGTGTTATAGACAATCTGCACTATTACAAGATTAGAGTAATCATGTCAAATTACAACTTCTGTGCACATATATAATTGAAGCTCAAAGTAATAAAAATATGGGAACATTCACATTATTTTTGTATCCATGGAAATATGGTTTCACTATTGCGTAGCTTTATATTTCAATCTTGCATTTTGCTATGCATAGGTTGGATGACATTAGAAATACCTAACATTTTCTTGGGAAGGTTGAAGGTTGGGCTGGTTGAAGGCAATCTACATTTCAAATCACCTAAAATCTTCTTTGCTTTTTTTTTATAGATGTACAGTTCAGACATTATAATTCCATTAATTTATCACCCCTGCACGAGGTCATAGTCAAACCTTGTAATTTCAACTGAACCAACTAATTCCTGCAGTAAATTTAAAGTGGCAACAGAGATGGAGGCCACCTCATACAGATGATATGCAAAAGATACCATACAGAATCAGAGATTCCTAATGGTGATTGAGCTAGAGATTGTATGGATCCTGAGTCGGCAAGTGTGAACAGGGTAATGCCAAATATGCACATAATGAATTACCTATTGAAATAGTGTAGTTGAGCTTTTGACTCTACAAGCAAAAGGGTTCCAAATGAATTTGGAGAGGCTAGGTAACTTTTGCCAGCAAGTAAAGTATCAACACTTTTAGAAGAACCATAGAACCAAAGAACATAGAGAAGAATTTTCCGTCTATTTCTCACAATCTACAATGTTAGCTCAAAAGTTGAAAGGTAACAGGAAATTCAGATTCAGCAACATATCTTCAACAATCATGCAACACACAAGAAGAGCGCAGTGTCTCATCTTGTTTCGAAGTTATTTCCTTAGACACACAAAGTAACTCAGCCTAGTTCCTTTATTAGCAAACTAAAAAGGCTAAGCATCATCAAACCAATAAAACTTACTAATGGAACTATTTTTTTTTATTTTCATAGTATACATGATTTACAAGGTTGTCAAACGTGTAATGAAATAATGCCATTTAAGTGTAATAAAGCATCATCATCACGGTGGCGGAAATTAGAACAGATACTTGTAGCACACCAAAAAATAGTTTAAATCAATTTCATTTAATGAAATCTACAAATTTGTCAAAAAAGTAATGAAAAGTAAAAATAATAGACACAATCATATAATGTAGACACTATCCTGGCTAGGTCGGTCATGTAATTTGCTTTCCTGGCCAGCATTGAATGTAAACTGATTGGCTGCATTTCTGTAAACTGAGCTTTTATAATGGGATAAATATAATAATAACATTTCAATTCTTTAATCAATCACAAGAATGCAAATAGATGAATAAGAAAAAAAAATGAAAAGTTACTGATCATAAGGACAGTCAATAAGTAACAATAATAGGACTTGTCTTTGTCTCAACCAAGAGACAATGTTGAACAGAAATGTCTACCTCAAATATCAATACACATATTAGACAAACCATTTAATTAATGATATTTCAGAGTTTAAAATATTGGACAGTATTATTATGAACCTAATAACTTGGACGGTTCAGAGTGTGGTTTCAGAAGAGGATGAGCAAAGCTGGAATGATTCTGTGACGAGTTTTAAGAGATAAATGAACATATTAGCTAAGTAGAAAAGAAGGTAGTAGAAGAAGTGTATGAGGGTGCCAGGAGGAGGAGATCAGTGAATAAAATTCAAAGAAAGCATTAATGTGATTGCAAAATATTCTAAAAGAGAAAAAGCTTAACCATGGGAAGATGAACAATAATCCAAATGATACAGATAATGATGGTGCATAAGAAATAGAAGCTAAGAGTACCTGGAAGTTATTACAGATACAGTTAAGAAAAATTGTTTAAAATGTTTAAACAAACAAAAATTGTGAGTGACTCCTTTTCTGAGCTATCCAAAACATACCAAAAGATTGGTATCATATAATAATTACTGATGCATTAGTAGTTAAAAAGTTCATCTGGGAAGACTGGTACTTCTGAAGGTTAAATATAATGATTTAAAACCCAGTAGGCTTGGAGAAGTATCAAATGAGTTTAACAATCAAATATGCAAAGGATAAGAGAAATTCATTTCAAATGTCATGCAAAGCTGTTATTTTGCAGCATTTGAGCAGTGGATAAATCATCAAACATTTACAAAGCACACAATCCTAGCACTATTGACTATATCCTAACATTACCTCTAACAATCACAAAAGAACTTAGCAAAAACTGTGTAAACTCATGCAAATTATTGTTAAAAATAATCAAATGCTGACTGCACTGACTGAAAGATACTGGAGGATTTCAGAATAATTAATAATTGTATCTTTTCATGTAAGAAGTTTCCCTCCAGTAATAAAATTGATTTCAAAAATTGTTTTTTTTTCCACTAGACTTGCTTATCTTGAATTAAATATGACATAAATTCCTTTTCCAACATGAATGATTGTGAGTAATGACATAATATATCAAAATAAAATCTTATGTCCACAATTAAATCTCACAAAAAGCTCGAACAAACAGGTAACCAAAAATGTATAAGTGGAATAATCACAAAGATTAATCACCGGTGGGCTTATGGATCACACCCATAATTAAGTTTTAATTCTTTACTTCAACTTTTAATGATAAGCTCCATCCAACATTCAAGGTATTTTTCGTAAGAAATTAATAGCTTAGTTTAAAATTTGAGTAATAGAAAGTATGATTATTATATGTAAGACACAGAATTTGAGCATTCTCAATCAATTTTTGCAAAGCTATTGCTTTCCCTTTAAAAAATTTTTTTGAAGGTATTTCAATAATTTAAATTAAAAAAGTAAATGTTTTATATTATCAGGATTTGTGGAATGACTCTATTTTGACCAAAATTCCACGAGCGCACACATTATCTTCAAGTAAGTGCAAGACACTACATTTCATTTTTCGTTTCATTGATATTTCAACCAAAACAATACTTACACCTGGGCGATAAGATGGTGAACTCCCCTCCCAATGGGAACTAGGCTGCTGGTGGCTTGGCATCTCATACATGGTCACAGGCCTCGGAGAACCACCGTAAACAACTTGGGGCTGCTGTTGCCCAATGACAACACTGGGAGAAAAAAAATACAACATAAGCACAGTCATAAATAGTCAGCTGCATGGGGAGCCTAGAAGCCCTTGAGCTGATACACTTTTTGTAATACAAGACCATTTTAACAAAATGGGGAGAGGAATAAAGTCTTTATTAAAACTGAGAAGAAAACATCATAATCAAAAATAAGTAAAAGTAAAAATAGCTGCAAAATTATTATTAATTTTATTAAGATATATTCATCAGTGGTGTTCAAAAAATCAACAACATGGAGAAATTAGCCATTGCTCCACAAAACATTGCAATGTATATACTCATAATGATTCTTTTGTTCCAGAGTCATCAGACCGCTGGACATCTAGAACTCAAACTGTTTGTTGAGCCATATTATTCACTGTTTTTATAAAGGTCACCGTTTGCTTAACTTTTTCAAATGTAATACAATAGACCCCCACTTCATGATATTAATCTGTTCCATAGGACCATTTCTAGGTGCCTCAGGTCCTCCTTGGGGGGCCTCCACCGAAATTCAATCTATCTATCTATCCATAGGACCATTTGTAAAGTGAATTTCATATTTAAGTAAGTAAGTAAGTAGTTTATTGGTCCCGGAGACATAAAAAACATATGTATGGGACAAGTCAAGGAGAAGAAAAAAAATTAAAAAAAAAAAAACAGGAAAAGGAAACAATACATAAATACAAATCCTCGCCTCCAAAGGAGAATACAATACATAAATACAATCACTTATTCAAGAACTCATCGACTGAGTAAAAAACATTGTTCAATAGAAGTTCTTTCAATTTCTTTTTAAAAACAGGAATACTACGGGTCTGTTTGATCTCACTAGGGAGACTGTTGTACAACATGCATCCTGCATATGACGGTTGCCTTGTGAAGGACACTAAATTGTGAGACACCACTTTAAAATCACCATTTCTTCTGGTATTGTATGAATGAACATCGTTGTTCAAGGGCAATCCAAGAGCCAGATGATGCTCTTTAACATACATAATTGTATAGAAAATATATATACATGGGAATGTTAAGATGTTAAGTTCTTTAAAATATAACCTGCAGCTAGTGCGTTTATTTACGCCAACCAAAATTCTTATGGCCCACTTCTGTAGTTTAAACAGTCTTGTTGTTCGCTGGGAATGACCCCATGCACAGACTCCGTATTTTAGTCGACTAAAAACACAAGCATAATACACAGAGAGAGCAACACTTAAGCTAGTGATCAGAGTTATTCTACGTAGTAGGTAACAGCTCCTTGCTACTCGTGAACATAAAAAATCAATATGTGATTCCCAGTTCAGGGTATCGTCGATGTACACACCTAAAAATTTTGTAACAGAAGACATATCAATAGATTTACTGTCTAATTTCAACAAGGGGGAAGAAATCAATTTATTTTGATACATGTGAAAAAGCATAAATGAGGATTTTTTTCTGTTCAACACAACCCTGTTATCGGTACACCAGGATAACATATGATTGACCTCTTGCTGGGCAACTACATTCACATTATCGGCACAAGAAATGAGGTGATTAGTATCATCTGCATACATAATTATTTCACCCTGTCTAACACGGGTAGGAAGGTCATTAATATATAATAAGAAAAGTAGAGGGCCCAATACTGAGCCCTGTGGTACACCTTTAAGTCAACCAGCATATTATCGAACAAGGGATCAGTTTAAATACATCAACGCCAGTTTGTTCAGTGACACACAATTGTTATAGATACAAAATATTCTAAAATCAAGCGGATCAATTGTTATTTAATCAACACTTAAACTTTAAGTGAGATACAGTAAATTGTCAGGCTTCAATGGCTGGATCCATCATTCTAGTGTTTAAGTGTACGTGCAAAATCAGCAAAGTTTTTTATTTCTTGCATGTCGATCGCAAAGTGAGTCCATTAAAAAGTGAACTCATCATCAAGCAGGGGTCTACTATATTTTATTTCCAGGTATAATGAATGTGTTTTTGAGGTAACGGGTGACTCTGTTATAAAGTGGTTCAAAGGTTTACCAGATAGCCATATATTTCATACTTTTTGTTGTTGTTGTTGCTGGGTGCTCCCCAACGAGTCATGACAGGGTAGTGCTGTGGCTTCTCCTGGTAGTAAGGGTCAACTTGGGGGGGAGGTGGGTGGTGGTGTGGCTGCTGGAGGGAGAAGGGTGGAGGGGGGCCCGGCTCCCCACTGTCCCACGTCCTTCGCCCGCCCATCGATGGCCCATGCAGGAAGAAATGCTCCCCCTTGGCCACCTCGTCATTCACATTTGCGTCCATCTTCTGCTGCTGTATTGCCAAACGCCGAATGTCAGACCTAACTTCTTGGATCGCAGCATTTATGCTGGATGAAGGGAAAAATCATTAAAAATCACAGAATTAGTCAAAAGTTAACATGGTTATTATGAAAATGTAAGCAAGAATAAACATAAAGGACAAGGTATGAATGCTTGATCATTGTAAATAAAGTTAACAATTTAACCATGGAATGCAAACATTGCCTGTAAAGTAAAGTTTAGCTCAGGCCTCACATGTGAATGATTACATTAATTAAAAAAACTCAGCTCAAGCTGACCATTCCATTAATAGTAACTATGCAAAAAAAATCTTATGTATTCCTGGCAAAAACATTGAAAGAAGTATTCTGGGGCTTAACCACTGAGTTAGTCAGGATCTATGTTTTACTGGATGTCACAGTCATCATTTTCAAACTATGGTGAGATCATTAAGGATTCATATCACGAAGATCATTTGCAGATGATATTGTCCTTTGTGAAAGGATCTGGGAAAAACTAGAAGTGAAGTTTGAGAAAAGGAGGAAGGCTTTTAAGAAAGGGGAATGGAGCTCAGCAAGTTAAAAACAATATATGACAATAAAAAATGTAAAAGGACTATCTGTAAAGCTTAAGGAGGAGCAATGCCCATTCGTTAGGGAGTTCAAGTACCTCTGTTCAAATTTAATGAGTGCCGGAAGATTGGAAACTGAAATATAACAGGGGATAAACTGCAGATAGCTGAACTGGAGAAAAATCAGAGGATTGCTAAGTGATAGGAAGGTGAGTTGCAAGATGAAAGGAAAGCTATTTAAGTCAGTTGTGAGGCCTGCTATGCTGCGTGGGACTAAAACATGGTCGATTACATTGGTCCAGGAAAGAAAGCTAGAAGTAGTTGAAATGAAGATTCTGCATTGGATTTGTGAGATAATGAGAAAAGATATGATAAAAAAATTAGTCCATAAGAGAAATAGTAAAAGTAGGACCTCTGGGCAAAAAGGTACAAGAAAGTAGACTATGGTGGTAAGGACAAGAGCAGAGAAGGGCAGATGACCAAGTCGGGAAAAGAGCTGAGAACATGGAAGTTAGTGGGAACAGGAAGAAGGGAAGACCAATGATGAGATGGAAGTGGCAGAGGACATTAAGGAGAAAGGCTGGAGAAAAGAGGGGCTTTAAACAGAAATCTGTGGAGGAGAAGAAAAAAATTAGGAAACACAGAGCCCATTGAAATGGGATAAGCCAGAGAGAAAGAAGAAGAATCAAAACAGATTGAACTAATTATACAATTTGAACATGATGAAATGAAAACACTCTGAGAACTTTTGATTAAGTATCACCTTTGAGTAGAAAAAATGTTGTCTTTCCTTACTGAGGAAATAATTTGAAAATTTGATCACATATAAATTTTGCACAGTTATCTGTTGCCACATTCTACAAGAATGAAGAACTCAATACATTAATGAGGACCTTTGCCGCCCCTAAAATTACATGCTACAATGAATGAACTTCGTTAGTATATTAAAACTAGAAAATCAATAAAAAACAAATTGCACCAACTTACTGTGTGACTGAGTCAGCATTGTCAAGTATTACCGATGGAGTTCCCTTGGTTCTAGCCCAACTGGATAAGTTAGAATTTTCATTTCCTGTAGATCCCTGTGAGAATGAAGAAAACCATCATGTAAGACTCATGGAAAATGCAAATAAGAATATCAACTCAAAGATTAACTATTAGCAAAAACTTGGGTCAGTAAAACAAATATTTCACATGATAGTAGAACATAAAACATTTTAGACAGTACATAACTTTTGGAGTAAAGGTATAATTTGACTTTTGTCATTTCATGTTACACCGGTCTTGTAGATTGCCACTTTTTTGACAAGTTAATGAATACAGCTGTTCAAGATACTGATAAAATGATAAAAAAATATGGAATAGCATGGAATGGAAGTGAAATATAGTTTTACAACAAATAATTCAAAGTAAATAACCCAACAAAAATAACAACTAAATAAAAATCAGGAAGTAAGAACAGATTGGAACACATGAGGGTATGTGTGGCCTTGAATTGAGCAATAAGCACAGAAACAATGGGTTACCCGCCGGTAGACATCAGTCAGTACTCACAACAGTCACAGCCAAATGTTTCGAGTATAATCATTGAATTTGTTCAAAATGTGCATTAAAAAACATAAGCTTTACCACAGAGAATTAAAAACTTTGCATTATGCATGCGTGTATCATACCTTTTGTTGAAATTCAACAAAAAATACCATTGCTCCACTTCAAACATTTCTTACGAATGAAGTCTCATTACAGTGAATAAGCAACAAAGCCAAGGGGAACTGGAAGCTACAGAAGTAATACATGGTTACACTTGAAGGGTAGTCATTTTCTTTCACATTATGCACAGTATACATAAATAAAACTTTAAAATTTTTAGAGTAGGCGTCAAAAATTCCCGAATAAAAGCATAAGTGCTCAAAGAAACAGGAATAAACAAATAAGATCCTGAATACAATCAGAAGTGTCCTCAGTAGATCTCATTCAAGAAATCTATTTTGGCGAAAAATGATTGGTGGCCAATCCTGGGCAAGACTTAAGGCATCTTCTCAAAGGCATCTTCTTTAAAGTCAGATTTACCTGAGCAGGAGAAATTGGCCTAGACCTCCTGTGCTGTTGATCTGGCCTGTCCATGTCTCTTAATGATACCATATCTTCAGGATCAGCATCTTCATGGGGAGATGAGCCTTTGCCCTGGATCAAAAGGAGATGAGAAAATCAGCATCCACAATGTTTTCAAACACCATAAAAGAAAGGCCTAAAAATCTACTATCTTAGAGAAGCCAACAATAAATATTTCAAGGTTGAATACTATAGTCCATTTCTCTTGTTAGTTTAGGAACATAAACACACCTTGATAATGGAAAAGGTAGGGTGTAGGTCTAAGGATAATCAATAGCAATCAAATACGTAAGTTGTAATTATTTTACTGGAAGAGTCCAATTCTTGAGCAACAAGAATAGTGATGAGGTGTAAAAAAATTATCAGAGCAATCAAATGAATTTCTTTAAACATTTGAAATTAGATACCAGAAGAAACTCACATTTTACTGCAGGTGGATCATTTGAAATTTCCCCAGAAATCACCTAAGCTCATTAGACATTCATAAATATACTCTTACAGCTCAATATTCACTCTCATATAAGTTGAAGTGGTTTAGCTTTGATTGCCCAATCACTGCTCAGGCTAAAAATGCCAAAACATTAAATGGGAGTACTATTTCAATCAATCTTTTTAAGAGCTAACAACATTAGTTTTATAAACCCTAAAACCAACATTGACATGCATGTTTGAAACAATGTTCCTAATGTGTAGGTATTGGATAACAGATTATCAACATGGAGACAGCAATCCCAGTCATGCTTGGGGATCACTTTTTTCTTGATATAAAAAATTCAAATCCCATAACTCAGAATCACAATACCAAAGCTAATGATAAAGAGGTAACATTCGATATCTCTGTTTAAAGCTAGGTAGCAGTGATCTTTCATACTTTGACTACAGCCTGTAGGAATGCCGCCTTGCCAACTCGCTGCCTCTGTTGACCTGCAGCAGCCTCCATTCGCCTCTTCTCCCCTTCTATGTGACGCCTCTTCTCCTCCATCTTGAGGCGAATATCGTGCAGCTGAACTCCAGCCTCCATACCTACAGATGAGGGCTCATTCTTGTTAGGAGTTTTGACACCCCCTGTGAAATACAAGAAAAAAACTCTCACAACAAAGGAAAATCCTGCTAGCAAGCCAGTGGTACTCCTAATTAATAAAAATTAACCATTTTCCAACCATTAATTCCGTTCTGGATGTGCTAAGATTACCAAGACATTATCAAGCAGTATTTTTCAATTAAAATTGAAATATATTGTATGTGCCTCATTCACCATAACTCATTTTAGAGTATTCCTAATTTCTCACAGAAAAAAGTTCTACATGTCTAAGATATATTGCATTGGTGTGTCAATAAGTAGTTTATCCTTAATAACATTTTACGGGGAATTAACTTGGTTGTTGTTTTTTAGGCTTATTATTATCATGTTTACTCACATGGTCTACATTAGTACAAAAATTCTCTTAATGACCAACTAGTCACAGAGCTTCTTGAAATAAATTGCAAGGAAAGTCAGAAAAATGTGCTCAAATTATTTGGTAATGAAGCCACCATATTTGCTTTCAATAGTGGAAATCATGCATTTAAGTGTGTTTTACTATCTTTATCAACTTGGACTTAACACTCGTTTATTCTAGGTGAAAAGTGATGTAGAAATATAAACAGTAGAACCTCTACCTTACAAACTCCCACTAAATGAGAGACTCCGATGAACGAACAAATGCAAGTGGTCCCGCCAAATCCCTATGTGAAAGCATTAGTAAATATCTAATGAGCGAACTCCTGCTTTACGAAAACTCCTGATAAACGAGATGAAAGATTGGCCCTGACTCGTAAGATTTACCTCTTCATATAGTTTTTGACAAAAAACTGTTAATATTGTCTATTTTGCGGGAATTTTAAGGTTTTAAAAGCAGAGGGGGCCAATCAGAGACTCCGTGAGAACTAGCAAATCAGAAAGCACCCTTTTGTTCATCGCATTTCTGGTAACTTGCGTATGTGACTTAATATCAGCATGGTTAGGGAGCCGTCAGCATGAACGTGCATCGGTAATCACTGGCCAACTGTGTATATCTTCGGTTCTGCAGCTGATATTTTCATGCAGTTGAGTGCCACCATCAATGTTATTAAGATTTATCATGCTGGAAATTGAAATTCCAAAAAACTCTAACTTGGTATCCATTCTGTGACTAAAATTCAGATAAACTCAGCTTAAGGAGAATGGCAGGTCAGCTTGAAAAAAAAAACTACAAACATTTGAATTAATGCAGTAACGTTTTAGTTGAATTTGTCCTCTACTCTGATGAGTTTCTTAAAAATCAACACAACGATTAAGCAAAGCTACACGATCTCAAACAAAGAATGGGGAGGATCTCACCAAGATTTATACATGGTTTAACAAGATTAAGAAAAAAATTAAGCTGCTGAGAGGTAAGCAAATATCAACATTGACAAATTATAACATCCTCTACACAAAAATCCATTCTTTTCAGGATTTAAGTTTCCTCAGTATTTTGATGAGTTCTTAATTATAATTAGGACAGTCAGGGAATGGATAGTGTGGGGCTCATTTATGATTAGTCATCATTAGGTTAGAATTGACCACTTGCCTTCAACACTTTCATTATCTGGGTCCACCCTCTGAACTTGCTGGAGCCAAGTGGTGGTGTTAGGCAAGGCAGCAAACGTTGTCTTCTTCTCCCTGGTGCTCCCAGTTCGAGAGTTGGGGGCAGAATATCCACCACTTCGCTCTCCACCTTCACTAGTACCCGAGCCAAGAGAGTCATCTGCAGCTGTTGTGTTGTGCGTAACTGACTGAACAATAGGTTCTGCTGGCATACCTATAAATCAACAATAGAATACAATCATGATTCAGTTAACATAATATGAATTCACTGAAAATGGCCATGTGGATGCTCTTACAAAAAAATTATCACCTATTTTTAAACATTATTTCTTTCTTCATTCATATCAGAATCATAATATGCCCTGCTCTGCAATGGCTTCCCCTACTTAACTAAATTGACTTGAGGATTATCTTATTTAGTCAAAATTCAACATAATTATTTCCATAATAGCTGGAGGCTTCAAGTCAAGAGTTGATATGAACATTAATACTCTGGAGAAAAGATACGAGGCATATTTTTTAAGTAAGTACCATTTTGAAATAAAAACGAAACTAGTATATTTTTCTGAAGTTTTATTTTAACATGAAAACCTGTACCTTAATCTACTTTTCTACATAATTTCCACAAATATTCAGGTACTCATCGCATCGTAGAACCAGCTTTCGAATGCCATTCTCATAGAAGTTTGCCGCCTGATTTGACAACCACTGCAGCACGGTCGTTTTGGCCTCATCGTCGTCGTAGCGCTGATCACCCAGAGGCATCTTCAAATGCATAAACAGGTGGTAGTCAATGGGTGCTCGATCAGGACTGTATGGAGGGTGATCATGTTGTTTCCAGCCAAATGATCCGATGAGATCTTGAGTTTGATTAGTTGTGTGTGGACGGGCATTGTTATGGAGCAAAACCTTACTCAGCCTTCCACGCCTTTTGTTTTGGATTCTCTAAAAGCTCAAACCCAATTCTCAACCATCCCATCGCTTATAAAGTTCTTTCGATAAACTTCACTAATCTGACAGTGAATTTCAGCCATTATCATGCCTTTATCACCAAGAAAAGGAATCACTGCACGTATTTCACAGTCGGCGGAATTTTCAATCGGCGGATGCATTTCAAATACTCACAAAAAACATACACACGGTCAAATGTTTCCATAATGGCATCTGTGGCTTCCTAATAGATGTAGGCACAAAGCACGCATATGCCAAATGCTGACCGCAGCACTGCAGTGGCGGAATTTCAAAACGGTACTTACTTAAAAAACATGCCTCGTAATTAACCTAATATGCCAGATTTAAATGACCAAGAGTCGCCCTTCAAAGTACATATATCATACACAGATTGAAGGTTAAAGGAACCATAAGTACAACTGAATTAAGGCTACAAAAGTTGTCTAGAGTCCATGTCATGAATTCAAAGGATACATAAGAAAGTTAGCTTTGATATAGCAATGGTTGAACATTTATGATGTTTGAACCTAATTTGGTATGATAAACAACCACAAACTACCAAGCGACAGCTTTTTGTTCAGTAATTAAGTATAACAGAACCATCAGTTCCTTTTAGCTCCAAAAAATGTATCAAACAGAGTTGGAAGATGGAATGTTGATTAACTGATGCTCTACTGTACTAATTAATCATAAATAATTACTGAAAATCAATATATAACTCTGTGAGCCACCATAGGGAAGTGTAGCAGGGTTAAGCATACCAGCAATGAAAAAGGGAGAAAAGACAAATGAAAAGAAATAGGAGAGAAGATGAAAGTAAACTGTAAAGTATCTTGCTCTGCTTTTGTTATGGTCACTAATGGTACATGGAAAATATAAACTTAACATTCTGGTGGTATATCTCTCTGAACCTGTTGCTTTTGTCGACTGATCAATTGTAGTGCAGGAATTATTGTGATTAATACAGTGTGTAGCCCAGAAACACACAATCAGAATTTTTCATTCAATTGCAGCCTAGCATGTAGCAGAGTCTGCAGTCTTCCACTACAGGGTTTCAAAGGCTTAAGGTGTGATTGAAATTGGGCCAAACAAGGGCAAAGTAATATTTCTGCACAAAGTCAAAAGGGTTATGTTCAGCATGAGAATTCAGCTCACCTCACTTCTACAACTTAACCTTTATCTTCCGAGTGTGTCTCTCTGGCAAAAAAATTGTGTCCCTAGACTGCCGAGCGTGTTCGTTTGGCACATTGATGGACATTTAAAAAACTGTGGTCATTTAAAGAACCCCGGCCAGCAAGGCTTACAACTATGGAAAAACTCAATGAGGTAAAGGTTAAAGAGAATTGTCAATATCCAAAAATAATTGGAGAATGGATTTAATCTACTGAGTAAATAATACCACCAACCTTCTGAGGGGCCTTCCCATTCGGGCCGATGGGTAATTGGTTTACTTCTCCCAACATTTTCCTGCCAAACACTCGCATCATCTCTTGACTTTGTTGGCGTTGTTGCACGGCCAGAATGTGGCAAGGAAGACATAGCGTCACTCCACATGTTTAAGTTTTCTTTTGAACCACCAAAGTTCTCAATGGTGAGTTGAGATTCATCTGAAATTGAGTTGCGCCTGGATCGCCTTCCCGCATAAAATGACGTTGATGAAGGGGTTCTCTTCAGGTCTTCCCAATTGCTAGGCTTCCCTGCTGCTGGAACAGCAGGAGAACCACCATTTGTGTTCTCCATGCCATCAGAGGCAAGTCGGCCCAATGTTGGCACCCCCTTTCCACGGTGGACAACGAAATCTTGTTCATCTCCCCTGCAATAACAAGTAAACAATTCTGTTGGCAATCAACAAAAAATTTTTAAAAAACCTAAGAAAAATCTTATAATGCAAGCAGAAAGCAAAAATAAAAAATACGCAAAAATGCTGAATTCCATTAGGGGTGTAAAACCAACATCTTTACTGAAACCTACTGAATGAGATTGAGTTGGCATACTACATCTTAGGAATCACTTACAACTTTTTACTTGACCACTAAACTGAAATATAGAACTGAAACTTTAAATTGACGACTAAACTGAAAATCTCATTCAAACTATACCTCAATCTTAGTTGTGACTGCGGTACACATCATTTCCAGCAACTGTGAACCATGCATTTAGGGCTATACTCAATTTCTGTTGCTTCTTAAAGTATGTATCATATTTACAAAACTACATGAATTTTTGCTTAGAGGGACACAAATCAGTTCTTCAACATTATTTAATGAAGTTTTAATTTAATTTTTAATTTTTTTTACTTGCTTACTTAAATTTTAATGGAGGGTGTGTATGCGATTCCATGTACCTGTGGCTCAAGCTATGTGGGACAAACCAAACGGCCAATTAAGATCAGGCTAAAAGAGCATAAAAGAGCACTAGAGGCATTGCAGTGGATAACTTCAGCCATCGCACAGCACATTAGGTCAGATCCAGGACACAATATACTCTTTGATGAGGCTAAAGTTCTGGCCAAAATTAGTCTTTATTATCCTCGACTAATAAGGGAAGCAATCGAGATAGCCAAACGACCATCCAATTTTAATAGGGCAGACTGCTATCGCCTGAGCCGTGTATGGAAAAGACACCCAACCACTGATTATTTTTAACAGTATGCATAATTTTTTAAATTTAAAACTATTAACAATGGTCAATGGTCATCTCGATGAAGAACCTATATATATAGAGAGGCGAAATAAATAAACTCTTGCATTCTTCTGACGACGTTCTCAGTATGCAGAATGAAACGTTGAGTCAATTTCAAATGCTCAATACACATCAGGATACCCCGAAAAACTTTAATATGGTATTTAATTATTTCGCATACCTTATATATTCAAATAAAATATAATATTTGACCCTGATTCACCGCAATAATGTCACAAGTCATTTAATCTTAGCAAGGTATGCACTGAAGCAATGAATGAAATGGATACTGGGACCAGCAGCATCTTTTACATGACAGTTTATCTACAGTAGCCAACATTCCCATGGCAATTGAAAGACAATATGCATGTAGTTTGTGGCCAAAAATATCAACTGCTTCCTTGGCCAGGTGATGATTCTCCCTGGCAATGAGAGACAACATAGCATCATGGATGTGAGTTTCCATACCAATTAATGAAATGGATTAGCATACAATGCTTGCATCTAAAAAGGAATATGCAGACAGAAATATTTAGTGAACTACGAAATATTTAGATAAGAAATAGAGACCACTATGGCTAAGAGAAAAAAATATTGAGTGTAATCAGAAGATAATAGTGAGTGTTAAAATCAGAGAAATTCTAGATTCACTACTAAGGTGTGGGCCATTGGAAATGATTCATAACATGGACACTGAGGAAAAATTTGTTATAGCAACAACATACACATGATCTTATCAATCAAAGATTCCTAATTCTACAGTTAGACATGGGGAAAAAAAGCTTTGAGGCATAGACAGAGATAAAAGCCTCAATCTTACATCTCAGAAATAGTTAAGAAAGGAACCATAAAGGTGCTTTATGAGATGGTTGGACATGGTTGAGAGCAAATATAGTACAATCCAGCCACAGTGGCTAGAGATGTGCCAATGGGTCCCAGACTGCATACCCACAGGAGATAATCCCCAGAACTTACAAAGACTGAATGCTCCGGATATTTTGCAGTTAGGTACCCTGAATGAGTTATAACTATGATACCTGGAGGATTCAACAACTATTAATTAGCAAAAGAAAAGATAACTACACTTGCCCGTCATCAGAAGCAGCATTCCCAACACGGTAGGAGCCATGAGTTTCTTCCACCTCTCTAGTTGAACTCCTAACCGAAGTATACTCAAGAGTTTGTGAGGTAGCACTTGGGTGCCTTCCGGCATGGGATATCCTCCTCGGGATGGGTGCAGAGGGTGACGGGGTGGATGTGGCACCGCCTGAAGATGACCCAGGGGTAGTTGACTTGGATGATCCTGAACAAACACGAAAGCATGAGGGGGGCAGTCCAGAAAGTAAACAACCAACAGTTTCTCAACATCTACTGACTGTCCTTCAACTACTCGATTAAACCTCTCTTGAAATTTAAATGATTGAAGCCTCTTAGGTCGATTAAATACGAGATTCTACCATTCCAACATTCACTCGCCTCAGCACTTTATTTCCTCTGGTAGATGAAAATGTACCTTTGGTAGAACCTCAATTGTGTTCACACCCATGGAAGCAGGAAAGAATAAATTCCAGAGAGCTTTATTCAGCAGATGAAGTGCTGCAATCACTTTCAGTGCTCCACCTAGGTATTTACACATCAATTACAAGCAAGAAAGACAGAAGAGAGACAGACACAGCAGAGAAAAAAGCAGAAATCACTGTCTGAAGGCTTTTTGCAGATTAAATATGTATGCCACCCCAGCTGAAGGTCTCGGTTACATCAGATACATGTGTATCTAAGAGATTAATGTACTTCATTCAGTAGACATATCACAACTATAATGTTAACAGCTACACTGGGGATAAAGGACATTCAGAATGCACAGATTTACTTACATCTTACACATAACAGCTACTAGAATCATGGGGGCTTATATTTCATGGGCCTCCTTGAGAAGTGAAAATAATTTTTGGTTTACTTTTCATGAGTCTCATTACCGCACTTTGAGCTTTAATTTAGTACATTAGAGATATTTTAATAGCTATCTATAGAGAGATTAACTGACCTTCAACTGGTGGAGAATTTCAAACAACTCCTTTCTAAAAGCAAGTGAAAATGATGTGCCACAGAACTTCATAGACTCTGTAACAGTTACAGAGCCCATGAAAATCTTCTAATAAACAAAAAAATCTTCAAAATAGAAATTCTGCCTATACTTATTAGCCTTTTCTTTAATTTTGCCGCATAAATATTTATCCAAGGCCCATATTCACTATTTTCCCAGCATTAGGCATATAAATAACTAATACAACCACAACAAGATATACCAAACTACAATAGATGTATACGTAGAGACTAGAGCTAACTAAAATGTGTCAAATGAGCTAAAAGGTCCTGATTTCACTTGATGATCTATGAGCCAATTTAGGGAATAGGACAGAAATCATTTGAGTGTAGGTATTTCTGGCCAAAAAAGAAAGTGAAATAATTGACTGGTTAATACACACATACCATACTCATTGGTATATTGAAGGCACATTTCTGGGAAGTTCTGGCATTATGCTGACAATGATGGACTAGTTATGATTATATAATATTACATTTTCCTAAGAAGCACAATGTATACAAAACTGTATGGCACATGATTATCAAAAGATTTTGTTGGACCTTTGAAGCCTCCAACCATCAAACTTAAGCCACTCGAGCATTAAGCTAAGATAGGCTTTTAAAAGAATTTTTCAGTCATCACTGATTAAAAATGAAGAGGCCACCATAAGTTCAAGATCGACCAGATGGTAGACGAGTCCTGGAGATAGAGTTATAAGCATACACTAATTCCAAATTTGGGTAAAAAACTACTAGTAGGTCTTAAGCCAGTGATCCTTAACTTTGTGCAGCTTAAAATCTTGCAGTCACATGGTCCACTAGATACTTAGTTTTTTTAGTTGTTTTAAGAAGCCTAAAATATGTTTTAAATATTTCCTTTCATTTATCAGGAATTTCATGAAGAGAACAACAGGAGCCCTAGATACACTTAATTTACTTTTTTATTGAATCCAAACACTGCAATATACTGCAGAAGAAAAACCAGTGCAATCCAACACAACCCACAAATTTTGTTCTCCAACATAATTCATTTATACTTGTAGGATCACTTCTGATTGTTTCTGTCAGAAGAGTTTGGCTCCTTTCCAATGGTTACTTTACTGCCTTTGTGTGGGTGTGAACAGAGAGGTGACAGTTTTAAGCAAGTTGCAGTGCAGCACATTCTAAGCCTTATACATTTCAGAATTTGCTATGTAAAGACGTTCATTTTGCAATAAAGTGCCCTTGCTTTTACTCAAAAGCAGCCATGATGAATTTGCACAAGTCTTACCACTCCAACTACTAGCAGCAGAAAGGAAAGTGAAAGCAAGAGATGAGAGACATCACAGTTGAAAAAGCAGAAGCCAGACATTGAATTAAACAAATAAAAAATAAGCATACAGACATTTTACGCTTGACACTTATAAGGTTGTACCTATCAAATTATTTAGGGCCTAAAACTCTTATGAAAATTATTCATAAGTATTGAACTTATTCACTTGAACATTGCTGACACTATAACAAAAATATTCAGAAAATCCAAGAAAAAAATCAGGTTTAATTACTATGCAGAAGTACAAAAATGCTATATAAAATCCTCATATGTTTTAATACATTCACTGCCATGACATTTCAAGAAAGATGAAATAAGTACGCCATATTCCATTGAATCCATACCTATACGAATTAAAATGTGAACTGTATTTCAGTTTTAATGAAATTACATAGTGAATATGTAGTCCCCCAAAGTCTTTTCAAAGTGCTGTTCAGCTTCTATCGCTACAAGTATATAGCAGGATAAAACAGAGACTGGTCATTCAAGCTTATGTTCAAATTCAGGATATATATGTTAGTAGTCTAAATAATACTCAAAATTCCAGATAACTTCCCAAACTTTCGTAACCACAGATGATTTAGGGGCTAGATGTGGACTTCTAATGAATAACTAGGATGCTTACAAAGAAGAGGTTAACATAACTGATAAAAATAAAATAAAAGTGTTCAGATAGTCCAAGCCGAATGCATAGAATGCCCAGAGAGGTGCGACTACTTCATATCTCACTTGGTGAAAGTTATGGATTGCCACAATTGAGCAAAACCACTCATACTCTTCCAAAGACTTGTTTCAGAGATACAAGTTGTAGGTGGGTACAGCCTATTCCGTGGAATAGAATGAGCTGTTTTGCTTACTATGGAATTCCTTTGCTGAAGTTTGTAACATAAACCAAATAAGTTTCATACCATCAGATATTAAGATAGAATCTCTACTGCCTAACCTTCATAGATTATACATATTCCTTCCACAAGTGTCAAAATGGCAAGAGTGCAAAATACAAATTTGTGAGCTGAACAGCATGACTTGAAGTTGGATAGAGTCTGAAGCAGATTTGATACCTGATTCGGACTGATATATTTCTGAATATGGTGATGAGCATGTAGAACCTGAAGACAGTGACAGTGTACTTTCTGCATCTACAAATTTTGGCACTGTTCCAGCCACTTGACCATGTGCCGCAGTGGTACCATCCTTCCCTGAAAAGTTGCATCACACATCACAGCCAGAAAGAAACGTGAATTCACAGTGTTTGTAAAAAAAATCTACATTAGGTATTCAATGCCAGTGGTACACAAATACCAATTTCTCGAGCAGCATAAAGTATTTTCACATGCCTTCATCCAGCATTGGCACTACACTTTGAGGCCTCAATATTAAAATTGGATAAGAAATGTTACTAGTAGCTTTCAGAGTTTCACTTGTTCTGAAACCTATACGGAAATAAATAGTTTTGCCTTAATTCTTTCCTAATCTTTGAAGGTAAATAGCCTTGATTTTGTTATTTTCGGGGCATGAAAATACATTTTTCCAAAAAATGCAGTCATGGTTGATGCCTATACAAGGTTTAAATTGTATTTATTATCCATCAACTCAATCGAAAAATGATAAATTAACCAGACTTTCAAACATCTATTTTTGCACCAAAAACAGCTTTCACCCAGTGATACAAAAAATACTCCATACAAGCCCATTAAATTTGCTGCAATTAGATCTGACCTAAATCATTAGAAATCAATAAGTACATTTCATTTGGAACATTTACACAGTAATTATTTTTCCTTTTTTTTTATATTCGATTGGCGAGTCCTTGAAGAGAGCTCAATATTCCTGATTACATATTTCTTTATGGAGATGGCCAGGAACTAGGCAACTTAGGCCATTCTGGATAGGTGAATGGGTTGGTTAGGAAAGAAGTATTTAGGGGAAGGGGGAAGATAAAAAAACAAAACCTGGTTTCAGCATCTGCTGGCACTTATTGAAAGGCAGAGTGGGGTCCACAACTCAACATCCCAGCCCACAGAGCCCCTTGAGGAGCTTTCCGCATTACACCCAAGGACAGAACAGGATTCAAATAAAAATCACAACCAATGTTAGGACTCAAACTCACACCCCCAGGATGGGAAGCCACTGCCACCACACTGGCCCATTCACTCTTCACAATCCTTAAAATATGTATGCATCATTTGTGGAGTACATAGTCATTCATGGGCATGGCCAAGAGGGGGCTGGAGGGGGACCCCCATATCAAGTAAATAAATGAAAGTACCAAACAAAAAGTAGAATAAATATGTATGCAGGGAAAGTTAACTTTGTTCATCATTGGTTCAGAAACCCCTTAAAATCCATGAATAGAAAAACACAACTTTTACTTTCCCACAGATTTTCTGGAACAGGTACAAAGCCTTTCACTGACTTGAGGCATAATCAGGGAAAAATTAGGTACTGATGGTACTGGTACTGACAATGGTCAGCTACTGACGATGCCACAAGTCAGTGGAATGGGTAGTACCAGAAAAATAAAATCTGTGGAGAAGTACAAGTGTTATTAAAGTATGAATACTATTAACTTCCATGAAGCAAAGTATGAAACTGCACAGTGTATACCGCAACACATTCCACTACTCTTCTAATACATTTGCAGGAGGGTGTCTGGGCCCCACTAACATAGATCCTGGCTATGCCCATGTAGTCATTCATTATTTCATTGATTCACCAAGCTAGTGGCAGTGGCACATAATATAAGCACTTCTTCAACATCACTACACAGACAAGATTTGGAAAATTCCTCCAACATTTAGGAATCTTTTTACTGTCATTCTTAATTGCAGATTCCTAATTTATGCATCCAGGCCCAACACAGGGTCAGCTTGAGTAAAAACTTTTTGTCCCTAAAAACACAAACCAATGCAAACTGATTTAAATTGAGATTGAATACATTATTCCTATAACAGGTCTGGCAGTGAATGCATTAAAGTACATGACTAACAACAGAAGTATTCATTAATATGTTAAATAATGCAAAGGCCATAATTGATATCTCTTAATTTGAAACCTGAAAAATCAGTTACAATTTTATACTACACTTCTAAGTTTGAAATACAAAACATGAAATTCAATAATAATCATGAACGAAAAACAATAATGCAACAGGATCAAATTACATGCTCCATAAAATAAAATCATCAAGCAAGGCGAGACGTTGACATGTTCCTCGCAAGTATTCAAATATTACCCTTTCTGAATATTTCAACAGCTACTGTTTTACTTTTATTTTATGAAAATTGATAAACAGCACCAAAATAGATATGCATACATGCTACAACCAATGTAACTTAGGCAAAATCATACAGATCTCAAAATAAATTGGCACTAGCATAAAACTATGAGCCACATTTAAAAAATTGATTTGATGACTCATTAAACAAAGGTTATTGCATGAACCAAAGGATTATGAATTATTGTACATGGCATTACCTGAAATTGGTATAAGAACCAACTAAAGATAAACTTTGGAGGATAGGATTTTCAACAATCAACTATATGAAAAGCAGAAAAGAAAAAAATTAGCCATTAAGCATTCATAACAGCCAAATATTTCAGCTCAAAAATGAAAAGAAGTACACACATTCTTTGAAACACGTAACCATTTGATATATATGTAAAGCTATGCTCATGATCACCAACGCAGGAATGCACATGACTGGTTCACAATGATGACTCCATTAGATGTTTACCACTAAAATCATGGTTCAAATGCAAGCTTTGCCATTTTTTAACTTAATCATAGATAGGGAAAATACAAGAGCTCATCCTGTCATACAAGGAGGTAATATACTAACATTCACTATTTTTTAAATGACTCAATTTGACTAACTACCAACTGAAAAAATTTATTATTATCAATAAAATCCATACTCCACTGCAACACTAGTTAATGTATTGACCAAAAATATACCCGTCATATTTTAAGTAAGCTATTCTAACAAATATTTAAAGGTAAATGATAGCTTGGAAATGCACACTCAGTAAATCTCTTCATTGCCTCAAAATAAGAATATTCACTACATTAGAGCTCATCAGGCACCTAGCCCCAGTAAAATATGTATAGGAACATATGCAATATATTAGCATTGCAGAATTGCCAGAGTATTGTAACAACTTTGAACCTACCATTAAAGAGTTAATAGAAAGCATACTTCTCTGATAGGATTAAAAATTTTCACAAGAATGAATCTCTCAAAAGTGCTAGTATGGATCATTAAGCATCAGAACAAAGTCATCAGGCATAAAGTAACATGGTCAACATGGAATAAATCAGGAATAATTTGACCTTAGGCCATGATAGCCAAGCCCTTGTTCTGATATTAAGGCATAAGCAATTCTTGGAAGCAGACCTGCACGTCATTTGCCTAAGAAATTTAACCAGTTAACTTTTAAATCAGGAAGTTTCTATGGACAAGAGAAGCTTTAGGAACAGATAAGAGGAGAAAAATAACTATCAGAAGCCAAGCTAAGCAACAAGTGGTATATGGTTTTGATGGGTTTAACCATATTTTTCTCAAGAGGAAAAAAATCATTTCCACTGAACACACAATTTAGGCTTCATGTATCTCTACATTACATAGAAGCATGACACACAGAAAAACATGATCCCTTCTTGTGATTAACAGTAAAACAGACCAGTCAATTCAAGAACCTCAGCAACTTCTTGTAGCCAAAAATCTGATGTTTTATTATTTTGGCTGAAAATTATTAACCCAAATAAGTAGGGTAGGAAGCAATTACTATAACATATCAGAAAAGAGAAAAAAAATACCCTTTTCCACCCCTTAGACAATTAATAGAATTAATTGAATATATTGTTAAAAGTACCTCTGCCGTAATAGGCATCCAAGGGAAATGGAACTTTTCTAATGGAAATTATCTCAATGTGCCGAGATAAAAAGAGTAGAAGAGTCTTATTATATAGCCTAAAGTTATTCCAAAATTTTTACACCACTGTTCTTTTTTTAATACTTTTTTTAATATCTAGCTGTCTTTGCAGTTTCCAATCTTTTTACTGTCATCATGCACCTTTCAAAATAAAAATAGAGACAAAAGTGACCTAAAAAATATTGAGAGTTTTCCTCAAATGGCGATAACACCTTGAACAGTGCAAATCCACAAGTCCTTTAGATCACACTGGTATTCTCTGGAATGAAGCTACAGACAAATCTGCAAAAGCAGTTCTCAGAAAACACTAAACAGATATGTATTCTCAGCCACGATATGAATTTGTCTTATGTCATGAAACAACAAAGACTTCAACAAACTTTACCACACAAAAAGTGAAGTAGTAATCAGTAACTCCTTGATAAGGAGCAGCCAATTTGAGGAAGCCATAGTTACCTGTCTGATAATTTGCCACACACCCTCAACTCATTATTTTTTCAACAGAGAAGAAACCATCAGCCAGCACAGACTGACTCCCATCTTGCTGATGCTGAAGACATGCTTAAACAGACTGGGCAAAATATCAGGCAATACGTGGTCAATTAAAAATTACGGGTGATCATAGCATGAATCTGAGTGATATTCCAAAGAATATTGATTACATTTTTACGTACCTAAACAAGGACAATAATTAATAGAAAATGATATTATAGTTTTCACAAAAAATGATTAATTACATCTGCAACACAACTCAAATAATGCGCTAAGTAGAGCACCAGTATTCCAGGAAATCAAATCAAATCTCAGGAAAGGTGTTGTTGATCTTGTCAATCACCTTAAAACAATCCCATTACCATGGGGTCACTTGCTTTTAGGAAGGTAGAGGCACTTGTCTTAAGTAAAGACAGGAAGAAAGTGAGTCTGCCATCCAGAGCAAAGAAAAGTCCTGTGACATAAGTCCAGTATCCATCCAGTGTAAGAAAAGTCCAATAAACCTGTGACAGGAAAATGTTAGGAAATATTCACAATAAAGTAGTCCAATATAGGTGATGTCAATTCAAAGAATATCACACAATGAATATGTGGCAGCAACTGAATTCTAAATTCTTAAATTCCTGAGGCTGAGGGTATTCTCTAGTTTTTTATGCTTCCCATCTGGCTATAGTAGGGCCAACAGGGAAAGATCCTTGCAATATAGACACTATTGAAAAATCCTTCAGACAATGAATCAATACAAGAGATGCACTAAACATTGTGTTCTAAAAGCAGAGCATTGAGATTACAGCATAGCCTAAATCACAATTAGGTCTCCATCTTCTGCCACAACAAATAACAAAGCAATCCACCACATACCACAAAACAATGACGGCCTGTTACTCAGAGAGGAATAGAGAAATAAAAGAACAATGCATAATGTTTCAGAAGCCCCAAAAACTTTGCAAAATAACCAAATAGTAACAAATAAACTCAAAGCACAAAACACAAACTGAAATCTAAATCAGAGCTCTAACAGACCCAAAGCAAACTAAAGAAAAACGATCATTCACAGCAAAACATCCACAAAGGACAAAAAACTGGGACAGACAGTCACAAGGATGGACAAAGGAGAACAAAGACAAAAAGGCACATGCTTTCGAAGATAAAGACTGACTACAAAACCAATGACAGACAAAAATGCAAACGAACAACTATTACCTGTAGCAGGGGTCATCTGGGCAGCAGCCATTGGGCTGGCCAGACCACTGCGAAGGTCGGGTATGGGAGAGATGGACTGCTGGAAGCTACGCTTGTGGGCAACACCTTGGCTATTCCTTGGATAGGCTGCAGGAAGGATGACCAAGGGTGGAGCCAAGCACAATGGGACAGAAACAATGACAGAAGAAGAAGGAGGAGGGGGTGTGAGAGAGAAAACGGCAGCCCTACTCCCAAGGAGAATTGGCTCTCCAAAGGGAAAAATGACAAACTGCTGCCGTTTCCTCCCAAACCCCTGATATTTCTAGAAATTGACTGCTTGGCTTATGACTTAAAGATTGAATCAATGCAAAATAAATTGAGTATGTGACTTTTTCTGGAAAAAGAGAAGTTCAAACTTATCTTCAGAGTATTCGCTTTTCTCATTTCATAACCCAAGCATCTAAAACAAGTGTCTGATTCTCTGAAGTGAAAAACCTATGGTACTTTACACACGAGGCAGCACAGATTTCATCACAACACAGCAAGGAGTAAGATTTCCAATCTAGCACATAAATATCTAAAGTCAAGACCTGTGTTACCAGAGACAAGAATTTCAACTCTGATCTGATTTTATTAAATGAAGTGCTTTTTCAAAAATTACTATTAACCATTCTTCCTAAAATCTATTCTTGTCATAATGACATCATACAGACTTAATCAATAAAAATCTTCTGATAAAAACTATAATGATCATTGTTTAATTAATAATTTAATCTGATATAAAGAAAAGGGTAGTTTTAATGTGGTAAGTTACAGAAAATCAGTCTATCATCACTCAACAAATGTTACGGGAAAACTGAATGCACTCAACATGCTGTACAACCACAATTTACATTAGTCTTAGATGGTAGGACTGAAAAAGAATTCAACTGAGTCCACCACTATTACATGAAAAAATTCTGAGGAACAACACACCTCTCAAGTTATATCAATCAATACAAAACATGGGTTTTTCTGTAAAAATTGGGCTGAGAGGAACCTCATGAAAAGTTAGCCATGCTTTCAGAATGAATGAATGCACCACAGGAAAGAACTCACAAGAGAGAGTAGGACATTGCAGACAGAATAGTTGTGGAGAAGTATTAGTAACTTTAAGTTTGTTAAAATCATCCCAATCAACTCCTCAAGAACTAAAAATTTCAGCAAAGTTTCAATAATGTATCTGAGAAAAAATACCACAGGAATAATTTACACCTTACACATTCTATTAACTGTAATAGCTTGCATTGATTACCTAGAAAAATCTCTCTACTACAGGATACATCCACTAATCAAGATTATACTGAGCAAGTGGTTGTCCTAACTGGGCCAAATTAGGACTATCGAAGGATTTCTCATAAGGAACACTTTTGTAGGGCACCTGTATAGTCAATCACTGACGACTTTTAATTACTTCCCATGAGGTAAGGGGGACCTCACCAACAAAAATGTTGGCTTTTAATTAAATTCACATTAAATCAAATATATTACTAAACATTCCTAGTTAGTTGATGCAAATACCATATCTCATGATCCAAAAGACACTTGCTCCCTAAAAATGTATTCCAAAAAGCCCGCATCCTAAGGGCCAAGGGCAAAAGGTGTTTTTACCCATCAAATTTTGTGATGCTATTGGAGTTGCCCATCTCACTACATTCATCACAGACTGTCTTTACGGCAAAAAGCTAAGGCTGTACTATGAACCATTTGTTTCTTATATTCATTTTGTGTGGGGTAATGGATTAGCTAGGTCCAATGCATAATCCTTAACCATAAATCACCAGATACATAGATTATGACACAATTCTATCAAGTTGATGAAAAAACTTGGGCTATTAATCTTTCCTTAAAATGAAAAAACACTTTTACATTTAAAAAATTCACAATTAACCTTTTAGTTGACACTCCTTACCTAGTCACTATCTAATTCTGATCAATAACTCATTAGTTATCAATACAAAAATGTTTTAAAATTACTTACTTGATTCATAAGATCAATGATCTGTGTTGTTTATGGCAAAAAATGTCACAGACAACACCAATATAGGAAAAAGCTAAAAGCCCCCATCTCTCGCAGTAGTTGGTATCAATAATAGTAAAGCAGTACATCAATGTTAATGTAAGTCAATGTCACTCATTACTCGAGTTAAATGGTAGTCACTGTGAAAGGGATTTGTATAAAAACAATATCAGTAGAGTAGTTTTAAACATTCATGGATAGGTCTGAATCTGACCTTCAGGAACACTTCTACGACCCCGATTCTTCTTCTTACGACCCGATTTCCCAGATTTTTTATTCTCAACTCTGCTGCACTGAGGAACTGTGAACATAAAATAACCTTATCTAGCCCATAAAAATGATTTTGTAATAACTTGGCCAAAAATAATCCATCTAAACTTGAATATTTACGGTAATCAACACCGTAAGGTGCTATGAGAGAATCATTCAAAAATTTCACACTTTCAATTCAGTATGTATAATGTTTCCTTAATTTTAGCTTCTTTATTACAAGAAGTTCTTTCATCTCATACCAATGGCCACAATATATAACAAAGCAATTTAATTTGGTAAACAAAAATAATAGGTATAAAACAGGGATGAGACATTTATTTCCGTGGTAACATATCACTTGCCAAATTATGAGCATGTCACCCACTATGTCACGAGTTTATGCCTAAGATGGCATGGCACCATACGCGTAAAAATGTAGCTGAAAGAATGCATAATTCGTAATGTTACTCATACACTTAAAAAATAGTACATAAAAAATAAATAGAACATATAAAAGTAATATCATGGACATATCTTATAAAAAAAACAATAAGAAAACAACGTAAACTTGAAGTTACATGCCAAGTATCAGAATTACACTTTAGGTCGTCAAGCAGCATGATTCAATTTGGCATTCTGAATAAATGGAGTAAATAATATTCTTTGACAGATTTACCTTTTCTCTAAACAAGAGGGAGGTACTTGTTTTGCCTGGGGGCTCAAAGCCTCCCGAACTCAAGTTCGCCAAGTCAAACAATTTGGCAGTTCAGGTATTCCTAAGTCCAGCAAATAATGTAAAATAAGCACTACAGTATGAATCAAAGGGAGTAAGGCATTTTCTCACATCCCTCAGGCTGCAGGGAAACCTTTTGTTGATCAGATGTAGTCAGTCAACTGCAGGTAGCCAATCCTTGATCAACATATGAGCAAATCCTGCAACATCTTATTCTTTTAGTTGCACTCTTTCCAGTGGGATCCACAAGCTGCATTGGAATTAAGTAATTTTCAATTCAATTTCTGGTAACAAGTAAAAAAGTAACTGCTATTACCTTCACGTAAGTGGGCTGGAGGAATGCTGTCAGAAACTCCAGGGAACCGAACACATTTTACAGGATGAATTTCGAGCAAATTGAAGAGGTCTGCCAAAAACGTCACCAAATTTTGTCGAGTCGAACTACTACAATGAGAAAAAGAGACAATAATAATTGAAAGGGACAAGGTACACACAGTTTGGAAGAAATTAGAGCCAAAATTACGGGCAACCAAATTTGAAAAGCAAAAAGGTCAATGTTGCAGTCAATTCCTCCATACTCAGCACCTCAAACCTTGAGAAGGCAGTAACATCCCACAAAGATTCATACTTGAACACATTTAGTAAAACTTCAGCACTATGACACTAAGCAATTAAAAGCTGATAATTTAAAAATTCATCTAAAATTTAAAAAATACATGAATCAGAATTGCAACTGTGTACATATTATTAAGGCCGATTTTTCCCTTCATCATAGATACTTCTTACTTCTATTCCATCCTTCAATGGCAAATTCTGACTCTTCCAAGGCCAGTAGTTAAGATCAATTCCATGATCCTCTCCCCATTAACTCCCTTTGATAACATCCACCAATTAAGTGGTAAACCAGAGGACTCACTGTCCCACCCAAGAATCCCTTAACCCTTCCTCCCTTCAACCCGCAGATTACCCGTTGGAGGAAGCAATGACTAACCTCCAATGAAGTCATCCCAACCCCCATTCCCCTTTCTTGCCTGACTCTCCCAAACCTTTCTCCTACCCCCCACCACCACCTTTGAATTGCTATTGACTTGAATTGAATTGAATATGACTGAGAGTCCTGTGTAATGTACCTCTCTCTAAAGTACTCACCTTTGGAGGTAAGCAACGTCCTCAGGAGCCAAGTGGAAGGGGAAGGAATATGATGTCGGCGAAGAGGGAGGTGCACAGCACCTGTGGCAGAAGTCTCGGACTAGGCAAAGGTTGTGGATGGCATCGGATACAAGGGGGGGCAGAGGTGGGGGTGGAGGCAAATGGATTTCACTCCATGACACCTCCTCAGGGCAGTAGAAACAGACGAGGGCTGCTAAACAAGCCCCATCCTTTAAGTCCTCTATTTTTTTGGCCTCTGGGAGCCTGGGTATTGACTGTAAAGAACATGTTAGAATTAGATATTTCACTGGATCAAAGTTGAATTGAAATAAAAAAGTCCATGAAAGCAAATCATTATATGATTTTACAATAGCAGGAAAACACACATTTACCATCAGCATTCAACAGAACTCAAAAATTCTTTATTAATAATAATAATGTTTATTATGGGCATAAGACCACTTTAAAATAACATATTTCCTCCAAAACAGTTCTAAAATAACATACATTCATTTACAATTTAAACTGCACAATAATTAATAATTCCATAAAACAAATTGAATTAACTCATACAGTGTTTGCCAAGAGTTCAGAGCACTTCTTCTTAAAAAGAGGTAAGATATTACTGTGTACATCAAGGTTGGTAATTAAAGAAGTATAAAGGCGAAGGATCCTAGTTATCAGGGAATTGAATGTAAAATTCCTTCTGCAGTACTATACGTAGAGTAATTTTGTACTTCTGGTAGAGGGAAAAGTACAGGGTAAAAGGTATCAATTCGTCTAACAAGAGTCTCGCTCATTTAGAGCTGGCCTGTTTATTACATTTTATGTCCAGCAGTTTGGAACATCTTATTCCTTAAAAACCCACAAAAATCCACAGGGGAAGAGGACATCTCAGTAGCTCAACTGGCAAAAACACTCAGCAGCAAAAACATTGAGGGACCTGGGTTCGAGAAAATATAATGGTCCCAAGGGATACCACTAAAGAGAGGTTTCACTTTACATTACACAAAATCTATTCTAGGGCCATAACACCCCACTCACCTTGGAGTTCCCATCACCTTCCTGCTGGCTGCGTGCAGCCTCACGCCTCTCAAGGGCCGCACATGACCCATTGATCCACACAAGGAGGGCCTCTTCATGGCCCTGGGGGAGAGGCATTGAGGCAGAGGGAGGGTGGAAGCGAATGGTGGTAGCTAGGACACGGTCCGGTGTCACCACCTCTTTGGCATACAGCACCATCAGGGCCTCCAAAACAGCCATGTGAGCACCCTACATAATTGAAAAAATACCAAGTCTTCAGAATAACTACATAATAAACAATGTAAAATATATCTCTATTTGTTCTATTCGTTCATCAAATGGTGGGAAGACTTTATCAATAGCAATCACTTGCAAGATCAAACAAATAAGTCCGTAAAGGTCACTAAAATCCACAGGGGAAGAGGACGCCTCGATAGCTTAACTGGCTAAAGCACTCTGCCAGAAATCGAGAGATTCGGGTTTGAATCCCGGTCAAGGCGGATGATTTTTTCCCTGAGGAATTTTGCACTAATAAGAATTTATCAAATGGAAAGGTTATTTCACTTTTTATTTTTTAAAAGATCTCTATTTGTTTTCATCAACACATATTCTGTTATGCTTCCATCATTAACTGACCCCAGAACCTTTCCTAGTTATTAGCATTGCATTTTAATGAGCAAAACTTCCGTTCACATGCTGCCATTCCTCAATAGAGGCATAGCCTATTCAAGGGAAAGCACAACACCAAGAGTGATAACCTTCTGAGATTGAGAAAAACATTCAAAAGTAGATGTGGGATGATAAAGTTTCCATGCCCCATTTCAATACACTAGAAATCTGGAATCAGATATAAAACAATTGTAATGTTCAACTGAATTAATATATTTTATTTTTTGAGCTATTTTTATTGCTTTTTACCGAGCTATTTTTTGAGCTATGATTTATTTAAGGTCATTAACCCTCATAGTACTGACTCCTGCCAAGGATACTAGCGAGAAATGCAGAGGGTAATTCAATGAAATGTATCATTTTAGGGGAAAAAAATATTATGAAGCTATTGTTTAAAATGTCTATGTGTTTTTTTTTAATGGTGTATAAATTGAATTAGGAGCTGTTAAAGTATTACGTAAGACGATTTATGCCATGTTTGAGCCCTCTCCCTATGTCAGATTTTGCCAACCCCTCCTCCCTCTCAGTCTTACATAAGACGTTAGATATTTGTATCCACTCTTTATTAAATGCTCACTTTCTGCTGTTTCATCTTTCCATAAAAGCCATCGTTCAGCTTTGAGCACTGATTATCATATAATTATGCAGTGTTTGAGTACCACATTCACTAACAGTAAGAGCGAAAGAGTACCACAGCTGATGAGGTTGTGAACAATCGCAGGACTGATTCCTCCCCTCTTCATAAGACATGGTAAAATGATCCCAAAATAATCTCCCATGCCCCAAAATAACGTCTTATGTAATACTTGAATGGCTACTTAGGTAATAATCATAAAAGACTTTTGCATCGTCTAACAAATAATTGTAATTATGTTAGTGTATTTAAGTTGAACAATTTTTCTGCATGAGTCGATATATCGGCCGGGCACACTAAGAGGGTTAAAAAAAAAATCCTAAATTTTCGTGGAAAATGGAGAACCAGCCAACCATCAGCTTTTTTCCTCCACAATTTCTCTCATTCCATACAATCATGAATTAAGCACTTCATCCAAGTGTCTCTTTGATTTTCTATCTAAACATGCATTACATGAAAGACTGGCTACTTACGACTCGTAATGGGTTTGTCTGGATGAGGATGGTTTCTGTGAGTGGGCAGCCATCTGATGGCGGTCCCACAACAACTCCCTTTCTCCCGATTGCCTGCACCACCCCAATGTGATTCAAACTGTGGTAATTGGGGTCACAATAGATGTTGGAGAGGGCAAGGCAATACAGCTCTGCATTCGCCATTGCATGGACCAATTGAGGTTTGATGTGATACTGGTCCTGCAAACATAAGTAAATAAAAATAATAAGTTTTCTTGGTTGACAGTATTCAGAAAATACAAAGACCTCATCAAGAAAAGGTACAATTAACATAAGTTTACAAAAAATATATATAATAACAGTTTACCAGACAAGTCAGAATACAATATCACAAGTGAAATGAGTATTTCACTCATTCACCAAATTTAATGCATGCAAGGCAATCCAGGAGTGAATCATGTGCTTGAATTTATGTTTTGTCGTTCTGGCTGAAATGGGCAATTGTTTAAACAGTATGATACCTAAATTAGGCAGACAGAATTGGGTTTTAGTTCACCTGCATACATGAAGGGGGAGGAGATTATTTTTTCTAGAGCTGTAGCTGTGAGTTGCACATCTTGTAGGAAATCAAAACATTGTACAGATACATGCTACAAAGAGTTAAAATTTTCAATTTCGTAGTCAGTGGGCAACAGTGTTCCTATGATGAGGATTTTGCAAGTATTCTAATGGCCTTAATTTGCAACAGAAATACAGATTTTATGCCTGGGGCATTCCCCCATAACTCCAAGCCATCATCCAAGTGGTAGTTAAAAAGACCAAAATATATAATCTCATGAAGTCAGAAGGGACTAACAGGCTTACTTACGAATACATTGATAATGAACATATATCAATATTCCTCTACAATAATAAAATGTAAGCAAATTTCAAATAAAAACATTAAAAGACAAAGTTATGGTGGTTTTAATTCAGGTGAACTACCAAAAGAGAGCACATTTTTTTAAAAACTAAAATAACATTTGATGCCAATCAACATCATCCAGCTCCAAAAATATGACTCAAACTATACTACAAATTGGCATCAGCTGACTTTATATACAACTGACAGTGATGGTTAGATAGCAGGTAACTGAGGCTGTTTCTTTAAAAAAATAAGCCTTCAACTTGAAGATTATACTACAGGGTCTTTCCATGTCAAAATACCTGTAAAAAGAGGAAATAGCCCTTGACCTCCCCAAATTTGTTCCAACTTTCTGACATCAGTGGAATTTATGCCCTAAGTGATGGAATAAAATAGTTTTTAAAAATTCCTAATTGTATTTAAGTTACAGCATGGTATCATTTTGTTGATTTATTCAAACATGTGGACATGTTTTTGGCACTATCTCCATAGATATTTGCCTCTTGATCTTGAACATCTTTGATTTCATTCAAACTTTCTGAGATTGTTGGAATTTATTACCTAAGTGATGGGGTATTATAATTTTTGAAAATTCCCCATTGCAGCTTAATTACAAAATGGTATAACTTTGTTGATTTCTGCAAACATGTTAGTAAAATCTTCTCGGGTTTGGCACCGGGTAAGGCTATTAAAGGCCAATGTTTCGACGAGAAACTCTCTCATCAAAACATTGGCCTTTAATAGCCTTACCCGGTGCCAAACCCGAGAAGATTTCACTATATTATTTGCAGCGAAAACCTACGATCTTTTATGTGGACATGTTTTTGGTGCTATCTCTGTAGCTATTCGCCCAACATAATCGAGGGTTATATCATTCGACGTTTAAGGAATTTTATGTTGCATGCATCTATTTTAATTATTCTATTGATTTCAAAATGAGAACAATCATTGTAAAGCTCAGATTATTTTTGTTACACATAAAATTTTGGCAAGGGAAATGTTTAACTTAAAAAAATAAAAATGCTTTTTAATGTGAGCTCTCAATGCAGCTGCAGGGTCTCACTGGTGAAACGAGTAAGTGCAGTGACTAAAAACTAGCTTTTATAAAAGTAGTTGATTCATGAAAATGAGGAGAAAAATACCAAAAGGAGATTATGTGAAACTATTTTTAAATATGTCATTAAACTACAAAAAATATAATATCAGGCCTAATCAAAATAATGTAGATATCTGTTCATGATTCTGTCAGCAGCTATTTTATTTATCTATCACAGATACTTTTTTTTTAGGGTTAATTAAAAATAGTTAAATATATATATGTAAGATCTTCATGTATACACTTAGAAATCACTAAGGAGAAACTGTAAGGGTTTTGACGAAGTACATCAATTGGAATGCCTAAAATTGTATGTTTAAGTTTTCTACTGGCATGTGTATATGCCAGCCTTCACAGCAACATGTGGCCAGGGGCATTAGGACATCATTCATTGATGGCAGAGTGATATGGCAAGGAAGAAAGAGTTTGAGGACAAAAATGAATTTTGCGTAGTACAGGTATCCCCCGCTTTACACGAATTCGCTTAACACGATATTCGCTATTACACGATTGGTCCTCAAAAGATTGCTTTCACTTAAGTCAACCTAACTTCCCACTTAATTCAACTGCAGATGCGTTTAATACACTAAAACCTCCTTTTTCTTGAGTAACTAAGTAAGGAAAAAACGAGAAGAAAGATTCGATGTCATCTACATTAAGAATTTTAATGAATTAATTGGCCCTTAAAATCAAATCATCATTAGGGTTGAATGCTGAGTGTGTGCATGTGACATCTAAATCTGTCTTAGATGAAGGGCAGGCACTGTACTACCGGTGGAAAAATTCAATTCAAATACCGTACTCTGTGAAAAAAATCCATTATGAAATAAAAACAAACTTCATGTTACACATTTCATTCACTTTTGTTGAGCCCCGACCACGGCATTAATCTCTAAACATCGTTATGTGTTAAAGTGTCGGCCTCCACCGTATTGGTATCACAGGATCGCGTGAAATCAAACGAAGTTTTCATTTCGTCTCAGTACAAGGCATCCGCAGTGCCCATTTAGCTCAACGAATGTGAGCATTATATAATATGCTGCTGCTATAATCATATGATGTCCCAAAAACCTCGTGCTGAAGTGAAACAGTGAAGTAAATGGTATCAAATTACACGGCGAGTTGGATAGACAGTTGCCACAAGTGATGTCTCAACGGCACAACGCGGTATCTCATCAAATTCCGAGTGTATACACTCGGAATTTGATGAGGCGTATACGCCTCGGACAGTGGTTTTACTGTGTACAAATTCAAAACCTGTTATCAACTTTCCAGATATGAGTGCAAAACGTGTACAATCTGCCCCGAATGATGAACCTAGGAAAAGAAGTAGAAAGACTATTACGTTGGAAGCTAAGATGAAAGTGATAGAACGTTTTGAACATGGAAAGCACATCGCAGACTTTAAGCGTGCCATGGGTCTACATGAGGCCACTGTTCGGACAATTCGTTCCAACGCCGAGAAAACTAAAAATAGTTTTAAATGTGCAACGAGTATAAGCGCCGCAAAAGTGAATCGAACGAGGTCTGAAACCATGGAAAAAATGGAAAAGTTGCTATCACTCTGGATCGAGAGACAAAATCAGAACAGCATCCCGGTGAGTACGCTAGTCATCAAAGAAAAAGCCTTAAGTAAGGATATAAGCAAAGATGAAGAAGATGTGCAGTCATTTATTGCTAGTTCAGGATGGATCGACCGGTTCAGGAAGTGCTACAACTTTCATAATTTGAAAATTACTGGTGAGGCTGCAGTGGCAGATAAAGTTGCTGCAGAAAATTTCGTTGCAGTGTTGGCAAAAATCATAGAAGATGGTGGCTACAGTCCAAAATAAGAGATAAACATTGATGAAACAGGTTTAATTTGGAAAAGAATGCCATTCAGAACATTTATCTCTAGGATGAAAAAGTTGCTTCTGGGTTTTAAGCGGCCAAGGACCGTTGCATCCTTGTGCTAGGCGGAAATACAAATGGTGACTTGAAGTTGAAACCATTATCAGTGTATCTGCTCGCTCTCTCACTCTCTGCATCGCTCTGAAAACCCCCAGAACTTTGCGAAAATATTCAAAAGAGTTTCAACCGGTGATTTGGCACTCCAATACAAAAGCCTGGGTTACAAGTGGTTTATTTTTAGAATATTTTAAAAACCATCTGAACGAGGAAACTGAGGCCTACTGTGCAAAAAACAATTTTGAGTTCAATATTTTATTAGTTTTTGATAATGCTCCCGGGCACCCACCTCCCATTGTTGATTTTTCTGAGCACATCAAAGTCTTGTTCTTACCCCCTAACACTACGTCCAATATCTAACCCATGGACCAAGGGGTAATGGCCACATTTAAGGCACACTATGTCCGCAGAAACTTTTCAAAATTGATCGAAAAAACAGATGGTGGTGGTAAACAATCAGTGAAAGATTTTTGGCGTAAATTCAATATAAAGCAAGCTATTGACATTATCGCCGAGGCTTGGGCAGCTCTGCCGTTATCCTGTATGAATGGCGTGTGGAAAAATTTATGGCCTGATTGTGTACACTTCAAGGGATTTGACGTCGGTGAAAGTGTTTCCCTCTTGGAAGCCGATATCCCTAATTTCTCCAGGAAAGTTGGCTTTGAGGAAGTGAACGAAGAAGAGGTTGAAGATCTGCTCAATGCACAACACGAGATAAGCACTGAAGAATTAATTCACGTCCTGGAGAAATAAATTCGACAAGGAGGGTCTTGCAGCGACGAAATGTCTGAAGAATCTGAGACAGCTGTTCGAACTAAGAAACAACAAGGAAATGGTAAGGGCATTCTGCCTTTTAGAAGCACTTAAAATTATCGAAGACGGTGACCCAGATGAAATACGGAGTTCGAAAGTAAACCGCGAAGTAAATGCTGCAATTGGATGTTACTGGCAGATTTACAAGGAAAACAGCTGCAAAGCGAAGCAACTTTCCTTGGATGCTTTCTTCAAAAAAGCTGGAAGTTCCAGCTTGAATGCATCCAATTACCTAGCCGAGGACGACCCTGCGTCATCTAATGCATCCAGGCAGTAATCACTGCTCCAGAGTTTCCCGTCATCACTTCTCAGGTGTCTATAACATTCTCTACGTATTGTCGGGCCATCACTTTTTCAATGTGCATAGTTTTTTTGCTGTTAAATTGTCCTCACACTTCGTCCGTTCTACACTCGTTAGCAGAAATAGCGCCAATCGCTTTTCTTTTGTTTTCTTCTTCAATCTGTTGAGTTTAATTGTCGTAGTCGTGCTTTCTTTCAGGTTTATCCCTCCAATTCGTGAGTCCACCATCGTGAAATATGTGCTGTGCTAAGGATTCAGCGATTCACTCCCCTCACTTCAATGAGTAGCGAGGTCTTGCAGTCTTGCGCATATTATTAACATCAGGCACACCATAATTTCCGAAAATTGAAACAATAATAATGTTGCCTTTGGAATTTTGTAAATAATAATGTGTGTTGTTACTTGGCAAATAAACTTATATAAAACTTGCCAGCAGAGCTTTTCTAGGTCCAATTTTATTATTTGTCGTCCGTATCACCAATCAATTACACGGTTTATTATGGCTTTTAAAAATTCACTTAACACGAATTCATTTAACACGGCACTTTTTCGGAACGTATCTCTCGTGTTAAGCGGGGGATACCTGTAATTTTAATTAATTTTGAGAAGTTTTTTTATGTAGCTAATGGTGCTGAAATCAAATCTTTTGCCTAGGTTTGGCATTTGATGACGAGTGTTCTATACATGAGATATTTTTTACAAAAAAGCATTGTAGTGCCAAAGACCTAAAAATAACTGAAATTTGAGATGCAGTAGGTATTTGGGGTTAAGGCTTCACCATTGCCAGAAAAATACATTGACTGCATTGTCATCAGCAGAAGAAAGTAATTTGATTCCTGTCTTCAACTGAATGCCAATTTTTGAGTATCAAAGTTGTGGGAAACAACCTCCAAGGTAATCATGTTATGTGGAATTCTAATCACCACCAGTATAGAGGTCTGAAAACTTTCCAAACCTTGCTAAGTCCATTTAGTAAGTTTCTAAGGTCAAAAGAAATGGATTTTAATGATCTTCCGAGGTCACTTGTGCCTGAGACCATAGAGAATACAACTGTACAAGTTATCACATACATTGCACGTGAAGCATTATAACATAAGGCCTGAAGGTAAGGTAAACTTCATGTGGAGAGGAAGTAGTCAGTGCCTCAGACATTGAAAAGAAAAGGCAGAGAAGCAGCAGTGAGCACTTTCCTCGTATGAGATGATTAGAGAGCCAAATTCTATGGTAAATTCTACAGCGATACAGTAAAGAGTATAATCAAGTATTTGAAAGAAAATTTAAAAATGCTAAACCACTATATTCCTTCAGTCCTACCAAAGCCATGAATTCTTTAGAATATTAAATTAGTTTAGCACTAAAAAGCATGAATTTAAGATAGGAGTTAAATTCTCACCAAATCCAAAGAAGGGTTGCATACACTACTGGACGAGAGCGAATGTGTTTAGAGGATTTCCCTCACTTTATGGTACTTAAGTATTGCTATTTGTACATCACACATGCCATGCATTTCTGAGAACAATCAATGCACTCTGAAATATGTGAGAGGAAAACTAGACTAGATGAATAAATTCCTTTACGAAGATGCACCAGTACCTTGTCAAAATTGGTAACACAATACAAAGTATAAAGAAATGAAGTTGACAATTAGGAAAAAAGCTTAATGGCAGTTTTTTGCCTCTGTTCAGGGTAAGGGTCCAACCTACAAAGGAGGAACTCTAATACAATTAGCAGCCTGAGCTAGACAACAATGTGCTTATAGCAATGAAATATACAATACACTCAAATGCAACTATATCAAAGGGCAAAACGTAACAAAACTGGGATAATTGTTGCCTTTTCTACATCATCGGACACACATAAAGATAAAAGAGTATAATAAAGATATTCTGTGGAACAAACATAATTGCTAACATGATAGAGGACTCAGCTTCAGTCTTGACTTAGGGAACACTTTTTACCAAATGACACTACCCTGCTCTACAACAAGGACATTTTTATTGTTTACAAGATTCGGAGGCATGAGATTCATAGGAATTATCTAATGTACAAATACTAGTTACTAGAAAAATGGACTATAGCATTCTGGAAACATTCACCAAAGCACTTTCTCGTATATATGGATATATCATCATTTTCAGGGAGTTAGACAGCAATAAAAAACAGCAAATCATGCAGAGACCCCCTAGTAAAGGGTAAAATAATTAAACTATAGCAGAAACTAGGTCAAACTTGGAGATATAGCTAAAAATGTAACATTGTTTACAACATTAGGCTTAATTTCCAGCCTATAAACAGATGTGGATAAAAAATGTATTATCTGGAGAACTGGGCACAGTGCATATTACAAACCGATATACAGCCATTATGATTAGTTAAAAAGTAATTTTAAAAACACAAGACCACTGCTGTAGTATTATCCACAATGTGGACAATACTGCAATACCCCTTATCATTGTCTTGGAGTCCGCATACATCTACAATGCATATTTAAATGCACTGCACTGACTCATTTCACCAGTAGGACCCATCAGCAGCATTGCACACATATTAAAAAGCATGTGCCTGTCTTAAATGAAATATTAACCCTGCCACAATTTTGCATGTCACAAAAAAGAATCTGAGCTTTACAAAGGATTTTTCCCGGCCCTCATTAACGAAGATAATTTTGACCACTTCTTACAAAAATAACTATTCGAAACTGTATGTTTTGTAAATTTTAATTTTGTAAATAGACATGTGCAACATAAAATTCCTTAAACTTTCAAAGGAGATGTTGCTCAATTATGTAAGGTAAATAGGTACCAATATCACCAAAAACACGACTACGTGTTCGCAAAAATCAACAAAATGACAACATGCTCTAACTTAGCAAAAGTTGGGGACTTCTAAAAATTTTTTTACCTCATCCCTTAGGATGTAAATTCTAACAATGCTAGAAAGTTTAAACAAAATCAGATAGCCCTGTGATTTGACATGGAATGACCCTATTCTATTTGTGATTCATCAAACCATTAGATACTTAAAAAATAGGTACTTTTGGTAAAATGGGGTATGTCCTATGATTCACACAAACTTGAATCTGGGAAACCTTTCAGTAGCAAAAAAATTCTATCTCTGGTTCTACCACTCCCTCATTTTTTCAGAAGATTAACTTTAATTATCCATTACAGTTCTATGTTTAGCAATAAAGACATGAATCACAGCACTACTATTTTTTCTGCATGTTTTACGGGAAATGATGGTAATATTAATGTCTGGACACAGCTTAATGAAATATGTATCCAATATATTCACAATGAGAAATTTCTATTCCACCGAAAAATGTTGGCATGATTCAATGTCTGTTTAACACACAGACAAATACAAAACTTTCAGTAAGACTTTGACCACTTGTATTCAAGCAATAAGAATATAGCAATGAAAAGGAAAATTCAAATTTAACAAACCATGACAAGATTGCGAGCAGTAAGGTACATAGGAGTTAAAAGTGCATAAAGTATTTTATGTAATCAATGCCACCATTGACTAAAGCAAATAATTTTAATTTTATGCCACTCTTCAGTCTTACCTCATTGTCCTTATACAAGGGATCCAGGAAATCATCAGGAACTCTATTATTAAATGCTTTGGATAGTAGCCATTTTAAACATGCCCTCAGCTTGGCCTGTGAAAGACAAAAACATGAAATCCATAAATTAGTTGATTTCAACCTTGAAGTGGGTATTATTTTACCATGCAATTAATTAATCGATCTCATCACATGTATTTAAACAAATCGCTGTTCTCAGAATTACACAAGCAATATCAATTTTTAAATAAGTAACATAGTAGTTAAAATGAACTGAAATAATGTTATCTCAACAAAAATGATATAATCACAAGTTCAAAACAGTATTTAAATTCCGAGACTACAGCTCGTCAACATAGCCAATTATGGACCAATAAAAAGTAGTGTATCACATTTCCAAATAAACAAATAAATACTCATGTTTTGAACCATTATTGAAGCTGCTTCATTTATTAATTCACAGCCAAAACATTTAAGGGCAATTGTCCATGATACATATGATAGTAATCTTAGAGCATGAATACAATAGATGGGAGGGCTACCCTTGCAATTTATTGTTAGTGGGGCCAATGAATCCACATATGTGATGTTAAATTGATGTTTATACCAAAGAGCCTGAAGAATAGGTATATGTAAGGACCTTGGAAAGTGGTCAATAAAATCAAGGAAGAGCTGTATACAAATATCAGTCACAGTGGGCTGAAAACCATAAAGTTCAGGTACCAGCGGTGAAAAAAGTTGTTTATCGTATATATTATTACAGAAAGGTCTTTTTCTGTCATTCCAGAAATGCTCCGTTAATACTGCACCTACAGTGATAAATGAGGTATCATTTTAAACGTCGAATCACCGGCTTCTGACGAAAAATACAATCTTAATCTCAAATTTCACAATTTACCCATTAATTTGACTTAAAAGTTTCAATTTTTCCATGACGATTACTCGCTTGAGGTATATCAACTCCACGCTTTTTTTTATTCTAAACTTCAAAAAAAGGTTTAAAATGAAAATAGTACAAAATGCACATAGTGATTGTACATGGGTGAATGGTCACCTGGTAAGTCAATGCAATTAAAACTTTTTGATTCCATATTTATATGATATTCGCTTACAAAAATAGTTTGTAAACATTTATGAACATAACTTTCTCATGCATACATCCTGTTCAATGTTATAGAACTATACAATGGAAAGAGGCACAACTTCACGAGGCAGGCCTCGAGGCAGACCAAGAGGATGGGGCAGACCTCTTGAACCTGTCACTGAACACAGACGAAGGGTTGGCGATAATCAACTAATATGTTGGCTATGGTTACGTGCTTAAAAGACTGTAGGAGGTGCCATCAATTAACACACTTGTTTAGTTAGATTATTTACATTTTACGTGCAATCAGTGTGACCGTTTATGTTTACGTTATGTATCTTTAACACAAACATAAATAACATATAATTGCCCATGGGAAGAAACAGACAGAAGAACAGGAAGAAAGAAGGAAGAAACAGGAAGAAGCTGCATACTGTGCGAAATATTCGCATGGGTCAGCTAGTTTTCAATTAAAAGAAATAAATGAATAGATAGATAATGGCAATTCTAAAGTAAGACCAATTAAAATTACACGTGAGATGATGTATTCATTTCGCTGAATATCTAAAGTATTTGGAAAAGCATTGATTCTCAAGATTGAGAATATACTTCCATTGTCAAAATTTGAGCATGGACAAATTCGCAGTTGTCTTTCTTGATGTGGTCTCCTCACTAAAATGTGGTGACTAAAATTCAGTCAGGAATGTACAAAAAATCAGAATTGTTAGTGCTAGCAGACTTGTAATGTGTGCCGTCTATTAGTCACCACCGTTAAGTCAGTTCACTGGTATGACTGCTGCCCCACAGCCACCCCCGGAGTCAGGTCATTAAGCTGGCAACATTTACTCATCATCACGGTGGGAACTCAATATTATATCTATATTTTTGACTTTTTATCCTTAAATTACAATTACTAAGTCCAAATGACGATTTCATTGGCCAATCCGCCCATTGCTTAAGATTTGTTGGAGAGTCTCATTCTTCAGTCTAGCATTGTTTGTAATCCTTTCCGAGTTCAGCAAACAGGCTCATCAAAATCATCTGTCACGAATGCCATTATCCACTGATAATATTTCCTAAGTTATCGAGGATAACATACTACGATATAAATTGACACAGTGCAATAAAATTAAACAAACGCATACATCAATGGTCTCAGATCACGCATCATCTGGTCAATCATGGCGGGGCGATCGGTTGCGATTTCAATATGGGCAAAGTACACAGTACATGGGCATGTAGGTTTCCACGGTGTTTAGTTTTTTGATAATCAGTTCTCGGGGGTTCCTCCATGTGGTGTCTTTTGGATCACCAGAGAGCTGACTATCAGAATTAAATTCTATGGAAATGAGCATCATTACTCGTAGATGACAGATACCAGCTATGAGGCAAGATTGATACTACAGTGCAAACAAGATTGGTAGCTTGTGACGGCATTAGCAATTCATGGGTGCCCAATGCATATACGTAATGATATTATTGTCTTTATTCATTCCTATGAGGTTGCAAACATATGGAACCCCTGTAGTCGCCAACAATTAAAATGACTTTTTCAATGCATGTTTAATGCGTGTAAAAATAAAATTGTAAGATTTATTTTCCAAAAATAGTATACTGTGGGTTTAAAAAATACGAAATTTCGCGCTAAATATTGTACCAAAAACCACAAATACGCAAAATTTCATGAAAAAATCTTAATCACGAAATTTCCTTCAAATTTTACACGAACGTTAAAGCAGCAAATAAAAAATACTACACAAATGACCTTAATTAATTTGTTACTCTTAAAAAACATCATGCAAAAACCCATTCGCGAAATTCCAAGGTCACTAGGTATAAGCAATCAAGCATGCCATCAAAAAGTAAAGTTTTGAAGACAATTATTCAAGCTGTTCAGCATTCAATTGCCCGAAAAAATTGAAGAAAAACGATAAATCATTTCACACGTATTATTTACGAAGCGTATGGAGATTATATGACCCATTTTTTTTTAAAATGGGTCTTCTTTAAGGTTCGATTGTGTAACTTTGTCGTTTTCGCCTTTGATATTCATAAACATACAACTGGCAAATGAAAAACTAACACTTCAAATCATGAAAGGTATTTTTCATCGGCCGTAGAGGTTTTAATTTTCGTTGTTTTCGTTTCATGTTCGTTGAACGCCAATGACGGCGGAGTGTCAAAAATGTTTGAAAGAATATTTCGCAAGAAAAAACTTTTGGCGACTTGATTCGTCTGTAAATACTCGGAAGACATTCAATTTCCTAAATAAAAAAACGACTAGAACTCAGGGCCGAGACCAAAGAAGGCCATCGAGTAGGACTCGAAAATGAGGTTTCTCCTTTGCGAATACGGCGAGGGAAAGGGAAGAAAACAAATGACCCGGTTCTAGAAGAATTATGAGACGTTCATGACCTAAACCATCTCCAAGGAGGAGCATATAGGGATTTCTGAATAGAGTATCCTCGCATGACACCAGCTCTCGTCCCCATCAAGAGACACTAACTTTCTTTCGTAAAAGCTATCGCCATTAATAATAAGCAACGGAGAATGCCTCGTAAATATGGAGGTTACGATAAATCGGCCATTAAGATTTGCAGTATTGGAGCTAAGAAGTAATTATCTCAACAAAATTAAGAGATGAAAGCTCAAGAATACCCACCCCGAGGATTAAGTTTTTTCCTGAGCATTGTAAATACTCCTGCCAAGCAGAGTCACGACAGAATTGTAAAAAGGGGTAGTAAAGGTTCACATCGAACTGTAATACGAACTCATAGACACTAAAATCATGTCAAAGGTATCCATGATCAAAGAAGGGAATATCCGATGTAAAATGACCGTAAATAGAGGTCCTGGCAGAAGAATACGGCGGAACCGCGTCATTTAAAAAAAAATACACATGAACTGCAAACAGCTTACTTAAGACTGCATTTTACACAACTCCAATAAGCACATTTATTGCAATATGCATATTGATTAAATAGCTCTTCATTAAAAAAGGTAATATTTCCACGCTTTAACATTATATTTATCATTTTTGACTTACCTAAGAGGGAAACTGGGTAATTTGAAACTATGCAGTTCCATTAGAATTTAATTGGGAACGCTTACATTATGACTCTCATAGCGAGAATGAGCTAACGATGACACTTCAAATCCTAAATAAAAAATCGATAACCCTACTAAAATTTTGAATTAATTGTCAGCAATTAACTGTAATGAATTGCCAGTAATTTACTATAATGAATTAACAGTAATTTACTATAATGAATTAACTGTCCCGTAACACAAGGGTCTTGAGCTAGGTTAGGGTAATTTGGTGACCAGTTAAGTAACAGACAAGGAATAATATGAAGAAACTAAACAAATTTTTATATCAGCATTAAATAATACAGTTATTTTAAATTAACAATTCATTAACAGCAATTAATTAAAAAAAACTGTAAGTACATCGTAACAGTTCAGTCAATCTGCCGTCTTGATTTCCTTGAGCAGACGATCAACTTTATAGAATTTATTTTATTTAATTTGAACATGCTTAGCCTTAATAAAGTTTTTTCATTGAACTTTCGAGGTTAGCCTCTTATGGGAGATTCCTTATATTCCAATTACACACTAATTCCCTGAGTAAACCCCTTAATTTTGGTCATTTTAGTATTCTTATTTATCCAGCGGTAAACTTACAGAAATTATTCCATAAATTGACTAATAAACTATCCCTGATTTTTACAAAGTATTTGTAATACCATTAAGAGCAACCTTCCCTGGAAGCTATTCGTCATCTTGACCGTCTCTTTACAGTTCCTTTGCTAGACGTTCAATCCTGATGCCCCGGTAACACTTCTTCACTATGTTGAACTTCATGGCAGAATCACCGATTATTCATGCACCTTTTGCAGTTTCTTCACCAGCAATGACGGAGACCCTAAGAAGTTCGCACCTACTTAACACATGTCGATACTTCCTTGTTCACATATTACTATGGGATGTGCCTGATTTTCTTCTTTCACAAACTTTCTTTTTACTTTGGAGGCTCGCCAAAACATCTTCAAGAGTGTTTCAAAATTGAACTTTCCTTTCACTCTGTTTCGCATCAGTGAGCGCATAAAATCTAATTCGTACAGGTACTATGAAGTCTCCATGACCTTGTACTCTAGTAAGGTGTGGTCTCTAGGTTTCACCTACAGTCCATTAAGAAAAGTAGAGTCCGTCGAGTTTAACATGCTGCATCTTCAAATAGGGCCAATGATTTTACCCAAATAAAAATAATGTGATAAATAATCATTTCTACATTTGCTTAAGCAAGTAGCATTTTTTTCCTATTCATATTTGTACAGTTATGATATTTTATTTGAAAAAAAGACACTTTTTGGCGCTCATAATCCGATGGCCCCACTTTATCCCATCTCTCCATAGACATAGTCTGACGATTTTCATATAACTTAGCTAAACATTTCTTTAACATAATAAAGGAAAAATCTGTTGAACTAACGGCCGGTTGCAAGAACATTTAGTTACGGAATCAAAAGTTATGAGATCCATAAAGTTATAGATCTCATAAAAATGTTCGGGTTGGAGGAACACATCTACTAGTTACATAACTTATTTACCAACAGTTAATAGCTTCGAATATAATATCTAATCTTCTACTGCCAGGTAAAATTTATGAAAGTTTGGCCTATGAATAGTTGATAATGCACATAATAATTAGTCAGTAAGGGTAAATTAACTGGTCATTTATTTCAAAACAACTCTTTTATCAAGTAATTAAATCTCCTAGCGGTTCATTGCGCATCCGCCATCTTGGCTACTTACGGCACTCACAACAACTTGCCGTGATTTATGAAACCAATAAATTTATCAAATGCTTCTGAAATTATTGAATGGTTATTGAATGGTTGCCATGGCTTATGGGTCCTAAAACTTTATAGACTACATATGTGTCGTTCCTGCAATTGGTCATAAGTCGTCTTCTCTTCCCGAGGATACTGACTCTTCGGGCACACTACCTCAGCAAACATCGGTGAAGCCTTTTTTTCAGGTCTCATTTCTCTCCACTCAATCTCCCGTGGTCTTCTTTCAGCAATCCATTGATTTCATCCAGAGAGGTAACGGATTATGCTGTATCACCATTTTTCAGTTGAAGTAAACAAGGTTTACAGAGACACACTAAATCTTCATCACTGAAGTCCGAAAGGTTTATTTAGGCGCATTTGTTATGCACCTACAGCTGACATTAATCGCACTTATTACTTTTTCACACTCTGGTCACAGAATTTACACCACATACACCTGTTTAAGCGATTTTTTTCGGAGCGGCTAAGAACCATGCCAGCCATTTTTTTCCAGGCGCCAGTTTTTGTAAAAATGCCCATCGATACATGCAAGTTGCTGAGTTGAGGATGTTCGCAGCAATTAAATTATCTCGCCGATTGCGTTTTATTAACAACGCATGACGGAAACTCCGCTGGAAATTCTTCTAGACCAGTGGTGCATGCGACCGAACAGTATGAGGTGGAGAGATTGAAATTTTCTTTCAGAATAGATGTTCCTTCTCGCACTCGCAGGCAGCTGTCACTCTGCCGTTGCATACTCTACGCCGCTACACGACTCTAGCTCTAGCTACCGCTAATTCGTATTATGGAATGAAATAAACTTAAAATATAACGAAAGAGAACGCGAACACTTAAATCAGCCATTATTTAAGTATCAATTTAATAGTGACACTTTGAAACTCCACAATTTCACACACAAAAAATACAAAATCTGCAACCGGCAGGCTCATTTGACAGGGTGATATTCGATCTTAAATCTTCAGCGGCCATAGGACCTAATACCCTTAAATCACTTCAGTACGGTTGAATTTCGGCCAGTTTGAATTAGCCTTATCCCGGATCGGAACCAGGCCGTTACACCGGGAATCGAACTCTATATTCTAGGCTACAACTCTGTTTTCAAGTTAGAATAATAAATCAATCACGCGCCTACAGGTATCCCACAATTTCAGAAAAAAATGACCTTAAATTATTCATTTTTTTCAAATAACAAGTCATCATTGCGCTCCAAAGGATGTAATCAATATGGGAGGATTTCACCTCAATAAACCTGGTACTAACACGTTCACCGTTGATGGCATATGCAATAGTTGAGGCACTTGCGTCTTCGCAAAATTCATCCATAATCATCGTTTTTAAAACATTGGTAGTAGGATATACTGTAGTGCAGGGAGGTGGGTATTCATCTCCTGACAAGTATTTGTACGTTTTTACTAATGCACATGTAGTTTCAATAACATTTGTTGGCTAGGGTGTAATACATCCCCTGCCACACACGCTTGAGGTATAATGGCAAAATAAAGATAAGGATATATTGCACTTAACTACTTCTTTTCTTACAAGCCTGTGGTGATAGGTGTCAGTGTACTCCTCTCAGGTAAAATGCGATCTTTGCTCAACAACTCGGCTCACAATACATTTATAGTTTTTCATATCACTGGTTATTCTTGTACCCAGGAAGCAAACTTATTCGATGCAATCTCTCAATGCAATGCAAAACTCTCGCCTCAGTTTTTTTACCCGGAGTTGCTAAGTCCCTCGTAAAGCGATGAAGATTATATGCTTCATTTCCTGCACCTAATACTCAAAAGAATGGGTGTATATTTTTACGATTCAAAAGCATTTTTCATTCCTGATAGCACATCTACTGATCTACGTTTAACATCACGTAAACACATGTAACACAAAGTTTCAACCACTTAAAGGTTCTTACAGTTAACGGGCGCACAAAAAAGCGAAGTTCGAATCTACGCTCAGTACAATTAAATATTCTTTAGCTCTAAGGTTTTTGCTATTACAAATTAGCATTTTTCAGGCAAGAAAAAGTTCGAAAGATCGGCATTCCACTTCACTCATAGTTGACGTAAATTGCGGAAAATAGCCGCAACCTAAATGATTGACAACAACAAACGACAACAACATTGCAGAAAACTAAACTAAACGGAAACCTGCCAATGTGGAAAAAAGTTGTGATGCCAGAAGAGGTTGAAATTATTTCACGGATTACAATCTTGTATTAATCGAAAACAGTCAAATGCGGAAACGGCATCGATTCCTAAAAATGCGAACTCGGATTGTGAGTAGTAAAAGAAGTTTTTATGGAAACATTTTACTAAGTAAAGAAAAAATAAAGAGGTATGCTTGAGATTTTAAAAGATAGGCACACTATCAATTGAATTCTTTAACTTATTACAAAATGGGGAACTTAGCTTTCACGAAACGGTAGAGAAGAAATAACAGGCCAAGAGGTGGAATGTGTACGCAGTTTGTACCACAAATATTATCCAGATGAAAAAACAAGGAGTAATATCAGACATTGATCTTTCATTATATGTCCGTCCATGGACTTTCAGCCAAGTAAAAAAATCATAATATGTTATAGATATCCATTCATTCATTGGTCGTTCAACCCTAGAATTGATTGACTGCAGCCCTCCACCCTCCCCTATCTAATGCTAGTTCCTTTACCTCCTGGTATCTCTTCCTATATACTTTTCTAATTATCTGGTCCATGAACTTATTCCTGTCTTCCTCTGGGAGCTTTTTCCTCTATTTTGCCTTCAATTATGTTATAGACGTTAGGGACTCATAATTTCTTTCTGTGAAACTTACGACCCTGAAAAATACCAAGAACCCAAGAGATTCCAACGACAACCAGTCTTCTTGCACTTTCATCTTGGAGGCATATTTCAGTTCACAGAGGTAAATTGATAGATCGAAGTTCGATTCTACAATTTCACTGCCGCCTCGAGCACACACCTTCCGGAGGGAGGCCGGTGGAGAGCGGGCACTTTCCCTCCTCGACCATTGAGGGAATCTCTTGGGCCCACTCGATGGAGCGGAGGTGACCGTGGGAGTCTCTAAAGGAGGGAGGGTTGGAATGAGAGGTGTTTGCGCGAGGAGGAGGAGGAGGAGGAGGAGAAATGAGACGAGCTTCCCCAATGAACCGCCCATATTTGGTGGCGCGTCCGACATTATACCGTCGGAGGAGGCAGCGGCGCGAGGAGTCCCCTCCCGGCGTCGCCCACACCGGTCGCCCACGCCTCCGCGAGACGAACACCGTCCGTCCCCCGGAGAGACCTTTCTCTCGCCCCCGTGTGTGCTCATGGAAGACAATCGGCAAACAACTTCGGCGCACCAACACGCAATCTCCACACCCTCCGCGACCGATTCCCACTCGGGCGACGCAGCGGTGGGCGCCATGCCGCTGCCCATCTCTTCGGCAGCGAGACTGTTAAAAGTCGATAGCAGAACGGAGGGATTTCACATTCCATACTTTCTGCAGACGTTAACGCTGCGATAGGTATCGTAAGCGATTTTTATTACTCTCACTAGGTGGACTATACTCTGTTCAATACATTTGTATTTTTATTCCATATCTGAGAAAAGTGCGGAATACACAAAATTCAATAATCAATAAAACTTTATCTTCGTTAACTTTGTGTTACTCCATCACAAATTTATTAATTTGAAACATTTACATACCACAGAATATTTGAAACTTCAACACGACCCGAGTTTTGATGGCTAAACATCATCTTCAGGTGATTAGGGGCTGTCCATAACCCACGGAGACACCAGACAGGGGTGGGGGGTACGAGGATTGTAAACGAAGGTCCACGTTGGGGGGTGAAGGGATGTCTACGTAGACAATGGTCGAGATTATCATAGCTGCATGAGTAGTTGTCCTTTTACTTATCTTTCCTTAAAATCAGCCGTAAATTACAGATCCACAGATTGTCCATAACAATCAATTAATAATCAGTTTCACAGCTTTTTCCGCAAAAAAAGAAGTCTACGTAGATAACAGGGAGTATGGGGGGGGAGGGGGATGAAATCTACGTGTGTCCACGATGGGAGGCGGGGGGGGGGGGTCAAAAAGTGGCCTATTTTTGTCTACGTGGATTATGGACCGCTCCTTACACAAGTATCTCATTCCCTTTCGCCTGAATCACACGATCATTTTTTCCGTCCCTTTTAAGGGATAGCTCCAATGATAGCTCAAATGATCGCTCGTAAATGATTGTGTGACGCGAACAAAGTCAGGGATGGCTCCAGCGATAGGGATCCCTATCGCTATTTCCATCACTGGGCACGTCCCTTTTTCCGTCCCTGAAGGCATCGCTGACTCCACCATTTAGCCAATCAGAGCGCTAAAGAGCGACGCCACGTTCGGCTTTCAATGGAATGAGAGTAGTAAACAAATAGAAATGATGCGAAAAGGGATGGAAAAAGGGACGGCCAAAATGACCGTGTGATTCAGAAAATGATAGCTCGAGCTATCATTGTCACGGTCCCTGAAAAGCTATCATTGGAGTTATCCCTCAGAGGGACGGAAAAAATGATCTTGTGATTCAGGCTTTACATACTACCAGTAGGGGGAAAGGGGAGGGGAGGGGACATTTGTTAGTAGATGAGGGAATGGTATACTTGTATAACCACCTGAAAATGATGCTTAGCCATCGAAACCGGGTCGTGTTGAAGTTTTAAATATTCTGTGGTCTGTGAAAGTTTCAAATTAATAAATTTAAGAACAATCAATATTAATGGGTGACCTACACGATTTCCAAAAAGTCAAACACGAGACTTTCGCTTTCAGACTATACTGGGCATTATGACCCATAGGTTGATAACCGAGAGACATTTATCTTAGTTGAATTAGACATTTTCTGTAAAACATTACAGTACATAAACTATACAAAGCATTCATTGAAGAGGTCGGTAATGGTGGGACAACCAAAATCGCTGCGATAGACATTTACGTACCAACTAGGTGGGCGACACTCGGAACTTATAATGGACGAGTTGGTTATTTGAGGAGGCGAGGTCGTTCACACCATTTAATGTACACGGGTAATTCGGTAAAGAATGATTGGTATTTAAAGGATGAATTGGAATATGGTAGAAGGGTGGAGAGAAATCCGACGTCGGCATAAGCTTTCTCTCAAGGAAAGGGGTCATTAGGTCCACAGTTTAACAGAGTCCCTTCAAGCGAAGGCCCCACGGACCGGTATCGGTCAACCGAAATTTCCTTCACGTCCGTGGAAAAATCATTATGAGCTGTCTAAATAACTCCGAAAATTTCAGAAGCTACAATGCTGCGGGGCATATGTCTCAGTAACTAAAAATTAACTTTCACATCATTGAATAAGGACAAAAATATTGACTATGTAAGATATAATTCCCGTTGAAGAGGTAAGCCGATATGTGAAAATTTTTCCTATTTTCGCTCGTCCGCAGGCGTCAAATGGTTTGAGAACGCTGGTTTAACATTACAACTATAGCACAGCGTATTAAAATTGAAACTCTCCGCAGAATACCAAAGTTGAGATCGGAATTTTATCAAATTTTCACCGCCACCAACGGGTTACGAAATCGAGCCTCCGGGATGAGAGGCAAGTGCTCTACCCGCTACACCAACTCGATCCAAATGTCGCTGATGATTTATCATTTAATAACACTTTCTCTCTTTCCGTATGAATTGTTTTCCGCACGGGTGAACACCCCGTACTACTAGTACTAGAACTATTCAAAACTACTGGTATCATGACCAGGCTACATGACGCAAGCTTCTCATATTAACCTGAAGCCCTCCTACGTTAGGGTCATCACTGGTCGTCCAATCTTAAGATAAGTTGACTGAAGCCCTCCATCCTTCCCTATCTAAATCTAGTTCCATTACTTCCGCGTAGCTCTGCCTACGTACTTCACTCTTTACTTGGTCTATGTATTTAGTTCTGGGTCTTACTCTTAAGACTTTTCACTCAATTTTGCCTTCAAATATATTCTTCACAAACCTTTGTGTCTCAGGTTTTGTCCATTCCATCTGGTTCTTCTTTTCTCTATAGTTTTCCACTCGGCCCTTTCCTCCTCTACTTTTCTGCATTCTTCTTAATATCTTATTTCATCCGTCCATTTTATCTCAGTATTCTCCTTCAGCACCAGTTTTCGAAAACTTCTGGTCTTATTTGGCCTATTTTTTTCCAATGGTCCATGCTTTCAATCCGAAGGTACTTCAGGGTACGGCCCCGTATTTCCCTCCGGTCCTACGCCCAAGCCGAGGTGAGAAAGGTCCGAAGAAAATTTCATTGGCCCCCTCCCAAGCTTAGATGACGCCTCCTTCCACACCTCCCATGGTCGCGCTCGGGGAGTTGACAAAACGAAATCCACAGCAGGCCGAAAGAGTTGCCAGCGGACGGTGGGGACAAAAAGGCCCCCGAGAGATCGCCTCCTACGTCGACGCGAAGCAATGAGCCACCTTCCTCACTCCGCAGACGATTCTGCGAAGGCCAGAAGAAAAATGCAAACATCCGTATTTGTTTTGCCTCGTCTGCCGGTTCGGCATTTCGAAAACAAACAGCAATAAGCGCAACAGCGGTCTTTTGCGGATGGAACAAAAGTCTTTAGGAAACCGCCAATGGGATACGATCACCATAAACGGAGGCTTCCACTTAACTTCATGTGCTAGCGAGTTAATTTATAGACGGCAACTTTAGACATTTCTCGTAAATTAAGGAACAGGGGAGCCTTTGGAACGCCTCACTAGAAGAGGGGCGAAATTCAGACCAACCCCTAAAGAAACAAAGGTTTTGAAAAGAAAATTATCACATATTATTTGAATTTCATTCATTATTTGTAATTTCATTCATTATTTGAATTTGAATCATTATTGGAAAAGAAAAATATCACATATTTGTCATGATATCAAGGTATCAGCCACGAATAGCACAACTTTTCGATATATCTGCCAAGAACTAAGTCGTTTTCTGAGAAAAATTATATTACACGTCTGCGAAAATATCAAATAAATGAGCAAGCTCTGGGGGATATATTGAGTAAGAAATACAACAGTGTATAGTTCGAAAGCATCTCAATTATTAAAAAAAATTATTGCTAACTGTAATATTTTACAATACCGCTAAAACTCCTTTGGTTGTGAAGGCAGGTTCAGCGCATGGCTAGGAACAAATACGATGTTGTTATACTCGTAAGTTAAGAATAGAATGTATATATTTCGTGTATAAGTGAGTAGTGCAGCCACATTGCTACAACGCATTGATACAAAAATTATTACTAAAAGCGTCTTAAAAACTAATAAATTTTTAAAATAAAATCGAACGTGGTCTCCAGAATGCATAAGGAACAATGTCGATCAAACTGCCGTAATGGAAATAAAAAGTTGTTAATCAGAAAGCCTCATACAAATTCCAGTTCGGAAGACGCTGTGGGGGCGTCGGAAACCGACCTAGACCCCGTGAAAATATTTCCGAGAGCCACCGCCGAAAGGGATACTAAAATTGATATAAACTGATAACATTTTATTCTAACCATTACAGGAAGGATTAAAAACTATTTCAATGAAATCATCAAATGTCAAGCAAAGATTCCGCCAACAGTTCCTTCGCCTGAAATATTCATCGTATATCTCCTTCCCCACACACCTCTTACATTTCCTCTTCCAACTGGGCGTTTGGCACCTGATTTCCTTTTATTACATCAACCAAAGTGATCCTTCTCTTTCGATTTTCCCAACAACTTTCCCTGCATACCATGCTATGAGTAACACTTCTTCAGGTGACTTTCTGTCGCGATGCTACAGTAATTCGTATGCATAGTGACTCGATGAAGTAAACATTTTTACTTTCCATGCTTATAGACTAATCCTTACGTACAGATTTTCGGGGTAATTCATGAGCGATTAGCAATTTAAATACGAGATATGAAACAAAATAGACTGAGACTAGAGCAGATCAAGGAAGCTAAATTATTAAAAAAATTCACAAGAAAAATGTCCAACAATGGAAACGAATTTGAGATGAATCTTCTAAATTTTCATACATTTTGCTCAACATATCCTCATCTAACTTTTCTAAGGGAAATTGTGAATGTCCCAAAAAACAGAAGACCTCGAGGTCACAGCATGTACATTAGCAGATATTCAAGCGATTTAGACGATAAAGAAATTATAACTTATAACATGAGCTGTTTGTTTAAGGTTTCCGCGGCGAGCAGGTATTCTTTCCATTCTTCTTTCGGGATTCGGCTGCGTCATTGTTTTTCTGGCAACGTTCCTCCTCCTATCCTGGAGGCGTCTTCAGGTCGAAGATGCAGCGCTTCTTTAAAGTGCAAATGCTTCTTTAAAGTGCAATGCAAGATGCAACGCTTCTTTAAAGTGCAATGTAAGATGCAACGCTTCTTTAAAGTGCAAATGCAAATGCTTCTTTAAAGTGCAATGCAAGATGCAACGCTTCTTTAAAGTGCAAATGCAAATGCTTCTTTAAAGTGCAATGCAAGATGCAGCGCAAAAGAAGCGCTGCATCTTCGACCTGAAGACACCTCCAGGAAAGGAGGAGAAACGTTGTCAGAAAAACAACGAGGCGGCCGAATCCCGATAGAAGAATGGAAAGAAAATTATGTGTCCTCGTTATACCATATTAGTACATTCAGAATTAAAAGCAAACGATTTCAACTTTGGCCTTTTTTATTGACCGCCGACGCCAATTACGATGTTATGAGCACCGTAAAAGAAATGTAATGCATATAAAATTTGCCAACACCAAAATCACCTATTGCCGTCATCGTATAAGTCAAAAGCGTTTAAGCGCATACAGTAGTGCTGTCTTTTCGGCTGACCTTCGCGTCGCAATCCCAGCGACGGGAGATAAATATCTTTATTTTTAGTGGAGCAAGTTCGGGACTGGCAAGAACCTCGCCCGTACAGTTCGAGCGAGGGGCTTCTTTCTGCCCACGGGCATCCTTACTAGTGCAAACGTGTGAACAACCGCTGAATCACAAGGCCCATCCACACGCGAGTCATCATTACCATCAGCAGATAGCAATAATTACGCCCGTAGATACAAAAATACATTTGAAGGAAAAAATACGACGAGGAATCTCACAACGCAACGTTTCAATAATGGAACATATCGAGGACTTGGTTCATTCCAAGGAGGTGACCCAGTGGTCAGAGCATAAGGTAAATCGTAGGCGAGATTACACATGGGGCGGAAAACTAAACGATTCTAAAGAAGAAACATGACCCCATGACCCTGAACTTCACTTCTCCTAATCAGAATATAATTATAGAAGAACTAATCTACAGGGGAGGAAACAATGAATCTACAACATATTAAAATGTGAGAAAGGATGAAGTAATTCCTAGCGTTGTAAAACAAAAATTTTCCACACACAAACTGCAGATTGCACACAATAATTTAGCTATTACATCTAAATTTACAAAAGATACATTCTTACATGCAAAAAAAATATCGTCAACAGTAGACGTGATATGTGACTGCAATGAACTGTGAGACCAGACAATTCATACTATCTCACATACACGTTGCGCTGTGAATAACTAGCTTAACTTCCCCGAGAAAGACAGCAAAGGCAATGGAATAAGAAAACCATCGAATGTAACATATAGAAGATATTTTCAATCAATGGCTATTATTGTGTGGGATCAGGTAGGTATAACTACGAATGCACCAGACATTGCCAAAGACGCCGAAATTATTTAACAAGAAATATGATGGAGTAAGAAAAATATGTTAAATGGAATTCAAACAATAGATATGATCAGTTAATTTAGAATAGGATATACGAGACGAAAAATCGCTTCCTTACTGTGCGATCTTTATAACAAAATCAAAGAAAAAGGGCAAAATATGGAGTACAGACTCATGAAAATTTCCAAACTAGCAACGCTGTCACGAACTAATGCTTGTCTTAAACCTAGACTTCGGGTCGTTGGCGTCAATTCCTTTACAGAAATCAGCGCTTTACTCACTTCAGTCACAACCCACTCGGCTCCACTTTAATCTTTCAATAAAGACTCCTTTTAAAAAATGAGGATGGTAGGACATCTCCACCGACCAAAGGCTCGGAAACCAGGCTACCGTGCACTGCTGAGATTAAAGACACGCTTTGAAATTCAAACTGTCCCAGGAAAGTTATTAGGCCGGCATGAGGAGCTTGTTAAAGGAGATTTTTTTTTAATCCGCACCGAAGCGCCGTCGACCAGCGCCCGCTGGGATGAGGATTTTTCGTGCGCGTAATCGCGATATACCCTCCGGGACATTTCCCTCTGTGTGGCCGCCCCACTAGAAGATGGATACATCACATTTGTCGTTTCCGTCAGGTCCGAGAGGTGGAGGCGTCATTAAAATTCATCAAACAATAAAAAACATAAGGCAGCAAGGGTCACGGGTTGACGAGGGAAGACGTGAAGGGTCGCGACCAGGGGGTGGATGGTTGACCGCGGGGTTGCTCCCCCCCCACGAGGGTTCGGCAGACAGGAGAGAGCGGACTTAATTGACGATTAACATTTCCCCCGCCCCTGTCCCAAACGACTGACCCACATACATGAACGATATTGATTCCTCGAATTTTTCCCACTTTTTCACGATTTATTTCCAAAAGCTGAGAAGAAGGCAAAGATGAAAACAAGCTTACTTCGAAGGCACGTTTGAAAACGTCAAATAAGCACATTTTTCTTACACTCTCTCCTAAATTATCAACTTTTAAACTTAAACACTACTTTTATAATTTCAATTAGTTAATTTTTCCTTTCAGGGACCGTTGTACATTGAGTAAAATAAACCGTCACACTAGAACTATTTTATTACTATTATACCGCGAAAAGATGTAGTATATACAAAGTAATTCTACATGAAATGAAAAAAGTAACTTTCACAAAATGGTGCTTGAATGTGTAATCTACGTTTTCTAAGCCAATTTTTTTAAGTAATTTACTTCGTAGGCACGTTGGGAAACGTCAAATAAGCAAATTTTTTCTCACATTCTCTCCTAAATTATCAACTTTTTGACTTAAAAGCGACTTTTATAATTTCAATTACCTAAGTTTCCCCATCAGGGACTGTTGCACAGTGAGTAAAATAAATCGTAACACTAGAACTATTCTATCACGATTATAGCGCGAAAAGACGTAAAACTAAATAATTTACTCAAAATGAAAAAAAAACTTTCACAAATGGGCGCTTGAATGAGTAAACAAATTTTTAAAGCACATTCAAAGTGATGCGTTATTTTTTGCGAAAATTTCTCAAAGTTGATGGGATGGACAATGTTTCCAGAATCTCTAGACAGCATAATGATACAACCAGAGATCTCTGATTCAGCATTTCCTCGACGTTTTCGACTGGTGCTCCGGGAACGAAATTCCCTCAAGAGTACTTTTCCTCTGTTGGATTCCCCGCAGTATGGGAATCAAGGAGTATAGAGAACTCTTCCTCGAGAGAGGGGGGGGGGAGGGGAGAGGGGATGGAAATTGGGGGTTCTCTATAGTCCTTGATGAGAATTCACTTACCATACTTTCGCCATCATTTTCTCGCGTACTCTGAGGCTAACAAGCGCGAGCCCGTAGGGGTAGGCGTGTCACAGGTAGGGAACCACTGCTATAGACGCTCGAGACTCACACATCACCACGAAACTAGGAAGTTTGAGATGAATATCGCTTAGTTAAGTGCTTAGGACTTGAGGCCTTACCATCTCTGGTTTCATATTTTATCGGTGAGCAAAACCGATGACAAGAAGTTCTACCATCGATTACGCCAACGTCCAGTATCTCAGATTTATTTAATACGAAAACCCAAACCCTCAACTGAACTCAAGTTAAACGCTAAGTTACGTAATATTACGGTTAACGTTAACCAGATATGAAACGAGGTCTAAAGCAAACATGCCGCAATTCAGATAATACGCAACCTTCCACCGAAGGCGATATTAACTCCATGGCACGAGAAAAAACTCATGAGTCAATGAAGATATGAACTTCACCCAGCGTAAGGACTCTGATTAAGCTTAGCAATCGCAAACGATGATTTCAGACCTCACTTGGTGGAATTCCTTGATATCTGGGATAGAAGGATTAACTTTGCAATTCCACATTGTAAAAAAAAAATAAAAGACCGGTTTCGCCGCAGTGCAGCATCATCAGGTACACAGACATGTTTTCCACTCTATATATACACATAAAGTCTATGGATGAAGTAGAGGGGGCGGGTGAAGGGGAAGGAGGGGAAGTCACAGGTAAGGCGTTGGGAAGGTATTGGGTTGGATGGGTGGGGGTGGGAGGCTCTATGCTTGATTGGATGGGGAGGGGTGAGGAGCTAGGGTATTGGACATAATCCGGGAAGCGGACGCTGGATAGGGCATCGTGGGAGGAGGCAATAGCCTCGGCAGCCATTTGGTTGTAGGTTGAGCGAGGGTGGTGGTTGTGGGATGAGTAAGGACGTGTAGGAGAGGGGAACGGGAGGGGTACAAAAGTTCGTTAACAATTTGAAATTCGTTTGAATTTGCCCTGTACAAAATTTCCAATTCTTCCAAAGCATCTAACTTCAGTCCTTTTTCTTGAATATGTAGAATTTTAGGGGTAAATTGCTAGAGTGTCCATTTTCTATTAAATGTTTTGCAAACTGTGAATTATAATTATTGTTTATGTAACAGGCTCTATGTTCTTTCACTCTAGTCAAAATTTTTCTACCAGTCTGACCCACGTACGTCATACCACAATCATTGCACTGGAGTTCATATACACCACTCATTTGTATTACTTCCGTCTTGTCCTTATTGCTTCCTACCAGGTTCTTCACTGTTACAATGTGGAATTGCAAAGTTAATCCTTCTATCCCTGATCTTAGCAATCGCTGTAACATTTGGAGCATAAAACGACAAATAATTCAATAGTGATCAGCATTTTGAAAACCCGAAATAACTATTACATAAACGAAGAACACAAGCTCTCAATTAAAGAAAAAATAAATTATTACCAAGTTTTCTCCAGTCTAATGAATGAAATTTTTAACGGTCCCAATTTTTTCCGAGGAGCCATCACCTAACCGACGCAGGAAGAGGCACAATATCGTAATGAGAAAAATAAACGATACAAGAAATGGGGTAGAAGAGGGAGGAAGGATTAAATAAACCGTTAGATAAATATGCCCGCAAAATAAGAGAGCATAAAATCAGCTTACGGCTCGTACGGCCTAAACTCAGCTTCAATTTTCCTGCAACCCGGAAAAAGAAGTGTGGGAGGGCACATAGGAAAGCTCTCCCACTAATAACATCACACCTATGGGGCATGGCTAGTTCAGGCGAGACAAAATGTAACTAGGTGATGTAGGGACCTCGGTCACCAACGACACAGTATGACATTTTTTTAAAGTATTCAACCGGTTAAGGTAGGTTTTGTTGAATGCTGGAAACTCCTCTCGGTTTTCTATACTTTCAGGGGCCTGTCTCGCTCTAATATATCCTTTTTCGACTCAGCATACGATCTACCCTTCTTCGTCCTGTCCATGAAACCCATTCTCTTTCTTCCTCTTCCCCGCTTGCCCAACATCCTTCCCTCTATCACATTCTTGAGCAACCCATTGCCCCTTATTACTTCTTCCAGTCACCTACTCTTCCGATCCCGAATTTCATGAAGAAGTTTCCTTTCCTCGCCCACCATCTCAAGCACTTCCTCATTAATCTTCCTCTTCGTCCACCTCACCTTCTCCATCCTCCTCCACACCCACATCTCAAATGTCTGCAGCCTATTCTCGTCCTCCATTCTGAGGGTTCACGTTTCTGCACCATATAACGCTACGCTCCATATCAAGCTCTTCACCAGACTTCTTCACATCCTTACCCAAGGTCCCCGTCATCAGCTCCCTCCTATCACTAAACGCCTCCTTAGCTAACGCTATTGTCCTCCTTATGTGTTTGCTACTAAGCCCATTTTCTTCTAGCGTACTACCTAAATAATTAAAATCACAAAAAAACTCTCTCCTAGAAATTAAAAAGCACTTGGACAATAATGGTGATGGACAATCAATCACTCACATTTCATACGATCAAGTATAGAAGATAATTTTAGGTCAATATTTTTAAAGCCTCGTTAGCGCTAACCGGTAAATGATGTAGTCTTTCCGTTTACATGATGACAGCTTACAGCATAGTTTTGTAAATTAAATAAGACGGTTTTTTCAGTTGACATGACGGCTTTCGACGGGAGAGCGTACAAGCATCAGTTTTCATACCGAGAAAAAAATTAACAAAGGGTTATAAAACTGGTCTCTTAAAATAGCTTATGATAACTTTTTATAGAAATTCTTTTAATTTAGGTAAGCGTTAAGGAGAAATACACGAATTTTATAACACAACTGAAAATACAGGTGAAGAAAGGGTAAAATTTTCATCAAATTATCTAAATTCAAGATTAAAAGCCAAATGGTAACTTACTAAGCCCATTTATCATATTTTGTATACATAAAAATAGGAACAAAAATCCGGGAATGTTTTTTACAGCAATATCTCTTCTCACGTAAGTTTTATTTCACATTATTACAAAAAAATTATCACCGCAAATTACAGTTTAGCGGGGAAAATCAGACAAATATATCTATGTTCACTGCAAGACATTCCGCGCCAATGACCAAAGACTCGAATAGAAACTACTTCCAGTACACTATAGTATTGCAACGCATTAGTAGTAACATGTATAATGAAAATAGTTGCACTTACCCCATATAGCAGTCCTATAACACTCCCGAGCATTTGTTAAAACAATTATCAACGGGATATGATTGTCAAGAGCTATACCGTTTATTTTCCAAACAATAGGGTGCCGTCGGTAAGCACAAAATAAAAGATTTAACCCATAATTGAGTCATTTGATATGTTTTGTCTTGCAAGGGACATCTTTCTCTTTTAAGGTGAATCTGTCCTCAGACAGGTTTCAATTGTACTGCTCCATCCATGCTCGTCTATCCTGTGCTGCCTCCCTCAGCTCTTCGTAACTCATTCTATTCATAATATCTGTCAACATATTATTTCTCCGTCTTCCTCTCCCTCTCTTACCCTCGATCATTCCTTCTAATATTCTTTTCGGCAGGAAATCTTTCCTCAGGACGTGTCCCATCCAGTTCGCCTTCCTCTTTCTTACTGATGAAAGTAGTTGGTTGACTTTTACTTTTAGTTAACCGAAGGCTGCCTTTCCCTGTGATATTCTACTTCTTATTTCCTCCGTAAAACTTCCATTCCATGTTAAAACACTTCCGAGTTATCTAAAGGATGGTATTTGTTCTAGCCTTTTCCCATCCATGGTCACATTTAGAACTCTTTCCTCTCTTCTTGCCTTCATTACTTAAGTTTTCTCGATGTTAACCTTCATTCCAAAATGTTTTCCTACCCTCTCGATTTTATCCACCATTTTCTGTAAATGTGTCTCACTCTCTGATATTACCGCCTGATCATCTGTATATTTTATGATTTTTACTCTATATCCTCCCACAAGGATTCACCTACATCACCTATGGCTTCTTCAATTAATTCTTAAATTGCAGAAGGGACATGGGGAGCTATAAGAACTGAAGGAATTCCTCCATAAAGGGGACAGCAAGGAGCACGGACGTGGGAAGGGCTACAGTCAACCAAACTTGGGAATGAGTTATCTACGATGAAGAAAGAATTTGAGAGAGCCATTGATGAGATTTGTGATTTCTATGGAAAGCAATCGCATTTAGAACGAAGGAATCGACAGTAAGCGATCTTACTGAATATTTCCAGATACATTCACTTAGGGCTTACTAATTGCCGCCAAGTTTCGTTTTTCGATTCTCTAATGCTTACGGTAGTTGACATTCTATTTTCAATCTCATGAAAAGCTTTGAGAACCGGCCCCTAGCACTCACTTCAGCTTTCAATTACCACAAAACCTGATCGAATCAAGACCGGCGAAGGCATTTAATGTTCAAAGTGCAAGGCACGAACCAAGTTCGGCTTCATCGAAGCGGAATCGAGCGATGGCGCCGGGAGAATGAAAGACTGGTTATCGGGTGATGCCATGAACCGCATAGTGATTGGTAATAAACAGAAGAAATAGATGATCGGCCGGCCGCAACGGATTTGCATGGGAGCGCGGCCGTTTGCATGTCACGCGCGAGGGTAGCATACAGCTAACTCCTGCACGTAAGTCGTACTTAGGTTTTGTTTCACATGATACATGGATACTGTTGGCAGAATCAGCTCATTATTCCAACATATTTCTCAACTTGTTTTCAAGAACATATTTAATACAACAGTTAGGAATGACTCAAAGCAAGATATGTCGGATTTTTAAGTGTGTATTCCAGTTTGAAATTTTGTCAAGGTTTAGAAATGATTAGAAATCTCATGCATTGGTTAAATGTTGCATTGAAATTCGGTGTATAAATATTGAACGCGAAGGGTTTTATAAATCCCCAGTGTTCACTACGACAAGGAGGCAAAAAACGGTCAATATAGAATTCCACTGTAATAACACAGGCTCGGCTTTAAAAATATCGAATTATCTTAAAAACTATGCTATAATTAATTATAATAATTATACTAAAAACTATCATTGCAAATTACTGCTTAATATTGGTCTTGACTTTTTCATTCTATACGCGAATTTTATTTTGCACGGATTCCGCATCATCATCACAACTGATGATGGTTTTCTACCAGACTAGATGAATAACTTGACGGCGCTGTAACACAGCGAGATGACAATCGTGTATGTCATTAAGTTTAACGCCAAATTAATATCTGCGCTTTTGCCTCTAACTGTCCCTACCGAGTGAAAAGAGTTTGCATATACTGTTCATTGTCTTGCAGCTCTAGGTATTAGAGGTGGGTCGTTCGCGAACGAACAGGTTCATGGGTTGAACGGAAGGACGTACCCTTCCTGAACGACCGGTCCTTTCGTTCCAATCGGTCCCACCATAGAATTATTAGTTCCGTTTGGTCCATCATTCCTTTCGGTCCCTCGTTTCTCTCGGTTATTCGTTCCTTTAATATTTTAAATCCATTCCGTAATTTGACTTTTATTATTACTTATTCAATACTGTAGAACGAGGTTATTACAGCATACAAATTATTTCTAGTTTCTTATATTATTTTTTTAAATGCCAAGTACATTTTGAAAATAAAAATTAATGGTCAATTATAAAAAGGGAACGGTGAACGAGTAAAAAGGAACGAGTCCCAAAAAGGACCGGTACACAGTGAACGAGTTCCCAAAAATGAACGAGTTTGCCCATCTCAACTAGGTATAACAGACTTCCTGAAACGTTTCCATTCGCTTGCTCAGAATCTCGACAACAAGTACCGGTATTCCCTCCCACACGCTTCACATAAATTTTACTTGTCATATTTTTACCATTTTGACTTTCAAGTAACAATATTTTTCACTTAAGTAGTGACCTAATCCATATCCGTTCCGTGGACCCAATGATGACAACGAAGCTGGAATATATTCATACTGGTCGCTTATGGTAGGTGTTTACCCGATGATACATTTCCAAATTCTGGCTTCTGTCCTGTCTACTAGATAGCAGCAACTTCCCTCTCCACTGTCGACAACCCGGAATGAATTACTAAGGCATTCTTTAATGCTGAAATAAAATGGGCAATTTTTCACAAAGATAAAATTAACTTCGACTCGGGTCTCAATGTTTAAACATCACCTGATGATGATGTAAAATCATTAAAGCCCGGGTCGAAGTAAATTTTAAATTTGAGGAAATCGCTCATTTAATTTCTGTACTATGCAAAAATTCCACTCAATTTCGCATGAATCTTCGAATTTTATAAGACATTCTTTGATCTCACGACCATCTCCACACTCAGCATCTTCAAACCCACCAGCCACCGATTAAGCGCCATTTTATTAAGCTCGATAGCTCATTTACCCCACGTCATATCTCCAACTATTATGAATAATTTCCTCAGATAACAACTTTAACACCTTTCTGTCATTCCTTTAGGTATTTCCAGCTCCCTCACGCGTCTGAAAAGGCATTAAGTCCCACATTTATTGCCCGGATACTTGAAATTCTGTCTGTAGTATCGGTTTAAATAAAACGCTGGTAATTATTTAAAAAGGAAACGTCTGGGTGCCCTAGGGCTCCTGGATGTTTTAGAACTACATGCAAACGCTCGGCTCTCCAAGTTTCCTTCGCACAAAGGTTCTACATAAAGCAAACAATGAGTTCCGGGAGCGCTAAACAGAGCTGTTAACTCGAGAACCCCTCGCAAACTCGAGAAGTCGAAAATGTTGAGGAAAATATAACAACACAACCAACAATGCAAGTGACATCATGGGTACTGAGAAAATACATCAACTCAATAATATACATTTTCCAGAAACAAAATAACAATTTCATATTTCTCACGAAAATCGAAAGCGCATGGGACGTTGGCATTCATTACAAAGTGATTTTTTTCGGTGTAATGATGCATGGACGTAAATCCAAAGTCAAGTATTTATGGACAGTTGCAGGAACGACACGCATGTATTTAATAAAGTTATGGGACCCATAAGCCATGGCAACCAATCAACAACTGCTTCTGAAACATTCGATAAATTTAATGCTTGCATAACTTATATGGCATGGAGTTAAGAGAACCATAGGTTGCCAAGATGGCGGATGCGCGATGAACCGCTAGGAGACTTAATTACTTGATAAAAGGGTTGTTTGAAGACTAATGACCAGTCTGCTCACTCCTACTGATAAATTATTATGTGCATTCTCAATTATGATGGATGAACTCTCAAGCATTTTATCCGGCGGTAGAATATTAGATCAGACATTTGAAGCAATTTACTATTGGTAGAAAAATTATGAAACTGGCTGCTGTGTTCCCGTAACGCGACTTATTATATGAAGTTCATAACTTCATGGATTTCATAACTATTGATTCCATAACTGTCCTCACTGTTTGTTAAACTGTCCATTAAACACGTAGATCTTTCTCTCTGCCTTATCCTATACCAAAAGTGATAGCTTTTTCTTCTTTTATTTCCTCCACAGATTCCTAAATTCGGCCTCTTCTTTTCCCCAGTGGTTTCATTACTCTCCATACGAATAATCCATTCTACTAATGACTGCTGTTTCTACTCCACCTTCAAAATTACTAACAAAAAATAGTCATGCCCAAGCAATCACATAAATTGAAAGTTGTGCCTACAGATTACAGCATACAAATAGAGCAGTTCAAAGTTTTAAATGCAAATTATTAAAGCTAAAATATCTTCACTAAGCTCACTGGCCTTATTTACAGACTTAAAAAACTGAGAACTATTAAATGTAAAGGGATTGAAGAAAACTAGAACACAATCAAGCGCCAACCTGGAAATATATCATTCAGCATACTTTCACATTAGTCAAACATGTAAGAGATCACATATCTACACGCCACAATATTCATACGTAGAGAAAAATTAACTTTTCGCGTACATAAATTATATAAAAGACACAAAACAGCTTACATGGTATTCTGGGTAGTGACTAAGTCTCGTATGCGCAAAAAAAAGTTCCACATAAAGCATAGAAACCTAAATAAAGACCAGGGAAGTGAATAAAATAGGTGCGATAATGATCAATTATACCGCGACAAATCGAGTAACTGCACGAATTTAAGACTCACGGCAAATGAAACTTTGGTACATAAAAAATCCCTGTGGATTCCACCCAAAGAAAATTCAGAAGTGAAAAAAGAACGCGTGGTTGTTTTTAAACGTTTGAAAACTAGCGAAAGGCACCAAATTCAAGAGCTTTGAAAACAGAGAGATCGTGAAAGATAACGAGAGATGACAATCAAGAAGAAAAAACCTAAGGACTATGATTTGCCCACTAATAACATTTTATTCAAGTTTGGTGCTCGTAAAACTCCAACTTAAACCAAGCTTGCATTAAAAACACATGAATTTGCTTCTCCGCACCTCGATTCCGGAAAGCTGGCGTCTGGGAGAAAAGAGATGACAACTGGGGGAGGGACGTTTGAGGCGACAGAGAAGCCGAAGAGAGAGCGTTGTTTGCAGTGGATCGATAGCAGAGAACGTTCTACTCTTATCAGTCAACGCGTCGGTATTTAGTCGGTCAATTTTATAATGCGCCCGATATCGACCCAATGGTTTGTGCCAAATATCAGGAGGGAAACGATTTCGCCAAATTTCCATAGCGTTTCGATTGATTATTACTCCCAAGGGCCCGAAAAAAGGTCGCCAACAAAGAACTTCTAATGCCCAAAAACTTGACCTCGGAATAGGAGTTGGCCGATTTCTCTCCACTGAGTTGGATAAAATCTTGCCGCGTAGTATTAGGCGTAAACTAAGTCACTCGAGTGTTAAGGCCAAGATTGCAGCACGTTTCCACGCGTGAGAACCGACCGCGACCCCAGGAAGAAAAGAATACAAAATCTAATCGTTAAATCACAGATTCAGGTAATTAATTAAGAAAGCGGAATCTATAATAATCTACTACTGCCCCAAGAGGGCATCTTATGGCACTTCCAAGATAATTTTAATCACTGCAATTAATCTCAGACGATGTCAATCGCTTGATGCAACCGATTGTCCCATCGCTGTAGTATATTTTCCTCCCCTGACGCAACGCTCTGTGGAAAGATGTGTCACCTAGTTCAGGATCACCAACGCTATAATTTAGTCAACTGTAGAGACATGTTTGTGCGAGATTTCATTAGCTTTCCCGAACTTCTATCCAGTTATTTTGTATTAAAAAATATAACTTCCGCTGATACCAATCACAGCTAACAGAAATAAAAATTAAAGCAAAAAATGTATACATCTACATACTACCCTGCGAGCCGCCGCATGGGCGTATGGCAGGGAGTGTTAGGACACCAGCCGTGTAAATATGTGAGGGATAAAGTTTTCGGATGTGAAATGGTGACCCTTATTATGGAAGTGTACTTAGTGGAGCTCAGTACTCATAGTGATCGCTTATTGTGCGCGAAAAGAACGAGTTTTTGTACCCTTATGTTCGGCAATGTATCTCTCTAATTTTGTCGCTTCTGTCAGACCTAGAGACATAGTGAGACGCCATGATAATATTCTCTGTGTCGCTCAGAAACACACCAGTTCTGAACTTCTCAAGCAAGCTAAGCCTAGCGTGTAGCCTCAGAGTCTCTAGGGGTGGTATGTAGTATTTCGACGCGTAGTTTGTGCTCTTAACTTCAATTATTGCAGTGTTTAATTTATAATGTACAAAATTATTTTCCCAACGTATAAACATAATTAGTCAAATTCCCTCGGTGAATTCGATTATTATAAAAGTTTTTCACGAAAATAGAAAAGTTACTGGATAAAAATTAATATTTTTCCATGTTTCCCTCATTCTCGCATCCATCACCAAGTATGAACTTACTTGCGAAAAAAGTGGCAAAATATGAATATGATGAACAAATCAAGCTGAGAACACTTTTTCTACAAGTAGCCGGGATATGATAAAATAACATTTCGTTTTACAGTCGTTTTACATACGGACAAGCTTTAGTGGACGTCGTACACAGATATTCTAAGTTACGGAAGCATAGTTCTCGGAGGAGATTTCTGAAGGGAGACAGGTCACTCGCGAGGATAGTATGAGGTTGATACGGGATCGGAAGGGGGTTAGCGGCCGCTCGACTATCACGAATCTAAAGCCTGCCTCAAATGCTCCCTTGCTTTCCAAGTCAAAATTCGACCCAATTCGACACGTCCGAACGGAGGGGTTGGGATCGGACGCTCGACGGAAAACATATAGAGCGCCATTAGCATTAAAGTGGAAGCGAGCCCCGAAAAATAAATCCCACAATAGGAAACAGGTGGCCCAGAAAAGAAAGATTGCCATTCTCCGAGAATGTGAGCGACTGGGAAGAGAGTAAGAGGGCTGCCAGCGATGACTGGCGAGTCCACGAGAGAATGCGCGAAAGTATCCCGAGAGAGAACTGATGAGAATTTGCGAGCCTCAACTTCCCATAATTAAACGGAGGCTGAGAGCTTAATTCCAGAAAGATTTTCGTCCTTAAGATAAACAGGGAGCTTCAGAAGGAATGTGTGAATTCTGAATGTGATAGGGGACTTGATATCACGCATTTTTGGTCTACTGGACATCGGGTCGCCACAGCTCACCAGTGGAGTTCTTAATAGTATTCTACCGGTTAAGGTAGGTTTTGATGAATGTAAGAGAATCTCCACCCGGTTTTCTACACTTTCAAGGGCCTATCTCGCTCTAGTATCCTTTTTCCTTTCAGCATACGATCTACCCTTCTTCATCCCGTCCATGAAACCCATTCTCTTTCTTCCTCGTCTCCGCTAGCCCAACATCCTTCCCTCTATCACATTCATGAGCAACCCATTGCCCCTTATTACTTCCTCCAATCACCTACTCTTCCGATCCCGAATTTCATGAAGACGTTTCCTTTCCTCGCCCACCATCTGAATCACTTCCTCGTTAGTCTTCCTCTCCGTCCACCTCACCTTCTCCATCCTTCTCCACACCCACATCTCAAATACCTGCAGCCTATTCTCGCCCTCCTTTCTGAGGGTCCAGGTTTCTGCTCGATACTACGCTACGCTCCATATTAAGCTCTTCACCAGCCTCTTCTTCACATCCTTACCCAAGGTCCCCTTCATCACCTCCCTTCTATTACTGAACGCCTCCTTAGCTAGCGCTATTACGGCATCACAAACATTTTGTCCAACACCGATTGCAGTTGCCGCGTAAACACCGATAACGATAACCTACTGCGATTGAAGAGACATTCAACTTATATCAGAAGTGAAAAACATACATCGTTCTTTCGTTGTTCAAGCTTATCCTAACTAACAGCGAAGTAGAAACAAGTTTTTCAATTAACCGCTTTATGGTTGACATTCTTCGGAACAGGAAGTGCAAATACATTTCCGTAAAATAATATGCCATTAAGGGCATGCTTATCCAATGCCAACGATAATGTCTTACCCACTTAACTACCTCCCAATCATCCCACGCCAAACGGCTAGGGTTAACGACATCCGCAGATTTCACTGACAGCGAAATGGACATCCACAAATGGTCATCCGACATCACTCGATGATTAATTCATCTCACTCGCAAGGACAAGAGAAATTCAACGCTAAAACGAAACAAAAAACGAGACCATCGAATCTAGTGCCAACGGCTGCCATTTCACTCGCTCGAGAGTTCCTTCCGAAATCGCGCGAAAGGGCCAAAATTAACGTCCTCAGGGAGTTCTGCGGAACTAGATGCTTGAGCACAGTCGGAGGCCATCACACAAGGATAAGCACCCTTACAAGGAGTACGAACGTCGATATTTCAATCTGCTCAGAGGTAGCTCTCCTTGAATCCTTCCGGACATATAAAGACATAAACAAGGTGATAAAATAAGTGCCGCTCCCGCTTTCGGGCAATCGAGTATAATACGACGAGACTGGAGATGAGACGAATTTGCCGACACGCCGGCGAATGAGACACCCATATGTGCTGCAATCTGCATCACCGATGTTCTATAGTACAAATGGCTTTATAGTAAATAAGTGTACTACTTCGTGAATAACATATATTTCTCATTCAGGCTGCCTCTAGAAAATCGGAGACATTTTTTATACGAACAACAAATTCATCCCCTAACATTCTTTTTTTTCGCAAATGTGACTATAAATTACTTGGTATTATGGTTGAAACTGAAAAAACAATTATTCTATATATAAGTGCTATTTTCGCAAAAAAACGCCCAAAAGTAGCGAAGTCTTCCGGTGAATAATTATAAAATTTATTGTCTAACCTGCCTATCATACCTTTTGGCTTATTAGTATATTACCGCAAAAAAATTAAGTCAAAAGCTTTGGAGTCAAAATGGCGCTGGAGTCATTACCGACAACTGAAAGGGTTCACTAAAATACGTTCTTCACATACTCTACAAATTTTTTTCTACTTGCTTTCGTTTTCTGAGGTCTTCGGAATATGTCATACTTAACGAATTTCCACCACAAAATGCAATTCATGCAAACATTTTTTTCCACGTTAGAGTAACTTATGGAAAATTTGTTCCATACCTGAAAACATCAACGAAATACATTCCTACAATTTGTACTAAATAAACCAGCAATTAAAAGGGCTATAAGACGAGAACTGGTGAGGCATTAAGAAGAATATTGTTAAGCTGGATTAACTTTTTCAACCAATTTTTATCAACTCAGCACTAAGCGATGTGGAAATTCCGTGTGAATTTATCGGAAGTTGATAGAGTTCCTCCTCAGAGTTCAATTATTTTTCCTCGTGACTGCAATAACAGAGATCTTTCATCTCTCACCTTTGCCCACAATGGTAATCAGAAGTCGAGTGGACAGTGTTATTCACGCAGGACTAATTCAACACCCTCAACTATTTTTAAGAGATACACTGATGATGAGAAAAAGTGCAAGGGATATGCAATTTCTCGCAGGTAAAGCCACATCTCGGTTACACCGCGAGAATTCATGACCCTGCACACAAATATTGGTTCGCGAAACCATAAAAATACATAGAAAAACCGCACGCTTTGTTAACAACTCCCTTCAGCAAAACTTTGAGTGTAACACAGCCGAAGGACGGACTAGAATGCGAGCTGCTTGAGTCTGAAGCTGCACGCTAGGCTAGGATTAGTTGACAAATTCAGCTTAGGCGAGTTTACAAAATAAAAAGAGTGTAACAATGGATGATACTATTTTAACCTGAGCTCTATTGCCAGAACTTACAGAGGAGACAACATAAGAGAGTAATCCTGCAGAATATGATATCTTCTATGAAAAAAATTCGTCCCTTTAACGCCCGGTCGGCGGTCCTGGCTCGCCATCCTCCAACTCCCATCCTCTCCAGGTCACTTTGCACCTGGTCCAACCATCTGATTTTTGGGCGCCCCTGCCTTCTTTGGTTGAACAGCCTTCCCCTCATATTTCGCTATGGGATTTCTTCTTCAGCCATTCTTTCCACGTATCCCAACCAGCGGACTCTCTGGGACTTTATAAAACTTTTTTCCTTCGATCAGCCTCTCTATTTCCTCATTGTATCTTATCCTCAATTTCCTTGATCGTACACTGGACCATATATTCTGCGGAGGATCCGCCTCTCGAAGGTGAAAACGCGTCATTACTGCCATGACAAAAACAGCGCGTGACACTTCGGACACTCCGTCGAAATGCAATTCCTTTTCTTCCTTTCACTCTTCCTATTGCTTTTCACCATTCCCTCCATTTCCTAGAGCTGGTGTCCTAACATCCACTGCCGCACGACATAACGACGTCTAGCAGGGTGGTACATAGACGTATCTAGGAGTTCACGATGACGATCAAAATAGCAACTCGATAGCGGTCTCCTAATCGAGACGTGAGCGTGTCAAGGACGAGTAATTAAGCGTTAATTCGGCGCCCTCGGTCACCGACATGGGGATATCACATGTATCCAAGCGACTCCCCCAACATGGACCGATCAAATGATTGATTGATGTATTGTGCGGACCGATTTGGATGAATGAGTGGGAGGTTCTGTTTCAAAGATCGCCGCGCGCAGCACTAGGAAGGCAAACCCAGTGTACCGTACCTCAAGGATTACTGCCGATTGTAGCCGAGTATAGCTAAAGAGACAGGAACAAGGAGAGATAATGACTCACTGCCACGAATACCAGCTAAGTACAGAGGAGGTCACTAACAGGGCACATAAAATACTTCCTTAAGACTTAAACAACCTTGCGAAATGCAAATTACAAGGGAAACGAACGGAATCGAATAAATGGGGCAGCCTACCGTCGATGTGATATGTGAGCCCCATTAGAAACGCATCATTAACGTAAGTTTGTCTCTAGAATCAGAATTTTTCGAATATATGCTCGATGTAAAAACCACAATCTTCATTTCCCTCTTCCAAAACTAATACGCAATTCCCCACAAATCTAACTCAAATAAATTTGAGGAGGTTCTCAATGATAAAAATAAGCCACGATTATGGCACTAATCACGAAGGTCATTGATGCATTATTCATTGAAAAGTGGATTGCTTAGCCGGATAAGAAACACTACGAAATGGAGGAAGGATTAGGAGAAACTTGGCGTCGGTTGGCAAGGAAAAGAGCCTGGGAGTCCACAGTCTAACGTCCCATCCGTGAGACGGAGCATTGCACTTGAGTAAGTCTTGCACTACACAATATTTTCGACTAATTAATTCGCTACAGAGAATACCGGCACAGCTCAAGAAAACGTGATGGAACGCTCTAAATGACTCATCTTATTAAAAAATTAGGAGGGCAGGCGTATTTTCCGCATCTCCACAATAATCTTTTTGTACCATACATGGTACCCTGACAAGAATCGGGATCCGAATCTGGGCCCTAGAGATGGGAAGAATGCATTTTAGCCGCCACCAACTTAATCCTCGAAAGATATACCTATTTTCTATGCATAGCATTAATGAACGCTGAGATCCAGCACATTAGGAAAATTAGCTTTCACCACATTATATATCTTTCATCGCATTCACGAGAAGTTTATGTGGCTAAGTTCACATCATCACGCGTGAGAAAAGAGTCAGGGATTTATTAATCTTCCACCAACCCAACGGTGTCCGGCTCGTACCATCAATCAAATCTCTCTGTTTCAAATGAATAATTTGTCACTAGTGCTTTAGCATTCTAAACACTAACTTATGCAGAAACCACAAATAAGGCTGCAAAACAGAGAAATCCCTAAATTTAACTTCACATTCCTTCATTATACTAACTGTATCGGCCCCAATTAACAACAAACACCTACATTTATCCAATCTATGGCACGATAACACGGATGAGACGTTTAGGTGGGCATCTGATGGGAGACGAAGGGAGAAAAGCATGGGAACTATGGACGTGAGAAAGGAGCTCCATAAAGGTGTTACGGAATTAGCGTGGAACAGGAAAATTTGGGGGTATAGCGAAACCGAGTTTTAGATCTGAAGCTATTAATGATTATGATTTATTCTCACCCTCTACACTTTGAACTAAACAAATTCGCGCATTATAACATCTCAACTTGAAGAGGAAGCATATAATTCAGAACCCCTACCAGCAACATAACTGAGCGGAATAAAGATAAAAGGAGAAGAAATAAACATGCTCCGCTTCGCAGATGATATCGTAGTCATAGCTGGAAATCACGATGCTATTCAAAGGTCACTAAACGCAATGGACCAATTTCTCCAAGAGTACAACATGAAAATAAATAAGACGAAGACTAAAATCCTAGTATGCGGAAGAGAGAACCTGATTGTACCAGTCACCCAGAGAGGAGAGAAATTAGAGCAAGTGGATTCCTTAACCTATCTCGGAAGTACTCTATGGTTTCAGTCCTGATAGAGTGGAAACGGAATATAACTGCAGTATGAAAAAATGAGCCACTTCCACTGTGATAATATTTATTATGATCGGTTTCGCTTCATTTACAGCATCTTAGACCTGAAGATGTTGTAAAAAGCGAAACTGGTGGTAATAAATATCATCACAGTGGAAATTGCTCATTTTTTCATACTGCAGTTATCTCGGAAGTATCATCACGTGGGAAGGAAGAAAAGCAACGGACATTGGACGGAGAATAGTCCAAGCTAAGATGGCGTTCATGGGAAAAAGACAACTCCTATGCTCAAAGAAGATAGGACTACAACCAGGAAACAGTATGTGAAAACATTCGAGTGGAGCGTGGCACTTTATGGATTGAAAGCATGGACCATTGGAAAAGCTGACAAGAGCAGACCTGAAGCCTTCAAAACCTGGTACTGGAGGAGGATGCTGAAGATGAAATGGACGGACAAAATACGAAACGATGAAGTGTACAGAAGAGCAGAAGAGGAACGGACCATATAGAACACCATAGAGAAAAGAACCAGACGGATTTGACACACTCTGAGACACAATGGGTTTGTGAAGAATATAATTGAAGGTAAACTACAGGGAAAAGTCCCCAGAGAAAAACCTAGGAATAAGTTCATTGACCAAATAAAGAAGAAAGTACATAGGAAGAGATACCAGGAGGTAAGGAAACTAGCATTAGATAGGAAAGGGTGGAGATCTGGAGTCAACCGATCGTATGATTGAACGACCAATGAATGACCAGCAAGATAACGCTACGCTGTTTTCCTCATTCAATTTCGGCAGGCATTAAGCAGCGAACTGAGTGGAAAAGAATTTTATGAATGTGCGCAAAAGCCACTTCCATAAGCCGTTCTTGAATCTCAACGGAGGGCACATTAACAATACCGCGGGACAATGCCATCGATAAAATACAAAAGCAGCATGTAAAAATTTCTTTTTCAACGGATTTCACTGGCATTAGACACACGCAAACTCGATCTCCGCCATTGTCTGGTGGATCCCAAGAAGGGAAGAAATAATCCGGTGTGGGAGAAAGACCCCCCCATACGCGAGATGTTCCCACCGGCTCCTGCGATACGAGGCCGTGGGCCAGGGGTGGGACTTCGCTCCGTGGAGGAAAGAGGGACTGACGAGGGCGCTCGGAGCGCCGCTCGTGTTTAATCATCCGACTAAAAAAAAGAGAGAAACGGAGTGCGTGCGGGAAAGTCGCCGGCGATGCACAAACGACGCCCGATTGAAATACCGCTTTTTCACCGCGCGGCATTTTCACGCCGCCCCAGCCATTCGAACGCGAGGCACGTGGCAAACTCAAGTGGCCCTTTGAGTCACGCGCGTGGGGTGAATGCGTCACGGGAGCGATCCTGCCCTCTCGCTCCTAGCACGGACAGCTAGGGATTTTGCTGATGGAGCCAAGTGTCATTTGCAATGGGCTTCGAGGCGAAGAAATTCGTTATATGAATCCCTTTTATATAGATTATATACAGAACAGAAACCCTTCGAAACCTGGTGCTGGAGGAGGATGATAAAGATAAAATGGACGGACAAAATAAGAAATGATCAAGTTTACAGAAGAGTAGAAGAGGAAAGGACCATATTGAGCACCATAGAGAAAAGAAGAACCAGATGGATTGGACATACTCTGAGGCACAATGAGTCGGTGAAGAACGTAACTGAAGGTAAAATAGGGGGAAAAGTCCCCAGAGGAAGGCCCAGGAATAGTTCATGGACTAAATAAAGAAGAAAGTACATAAGAAGAGCTGCCAGGAAACTAGAGACGTAGCATAAGATAGGGAAGGAAGGAGGGCAGCAGTCAACCAATCTTAGGATTGCATGACCAATGAAGATACATAGATGGGAGGTTTCTGAACGGTTGAGGCTGCTGCGTCTACATTTACTTGCCCACTACCACACAAGTCACCGCATAGGAGAGTAGCAATGGTTGTTAGGACATCAGTCGTATAAGGAGGGGTAGGGGAAAGGGAATAGTAAGTTGGAAAGAACGAAGAATGAGATAAGTTATGACGAATTACTGTTTTCGAAGAATCATTTTTCAAGACAAAAAATAAAATTCTTGAACCTGTTGCATATTGAATTTCTATCATTTTTTCGCTTTTGTTTACACTTCAGATGTCTCTCGACTTGAAGCCACGGAGACTCTCTTCTAGTGACTAGCGTAAACGTAGCCAGTAGCCTAGCGTGTAACCTTCGAATGTCTTGATGTTGCCAAATATTGTTTAGGAGCACTGTCAACGCTTGTAGCATTTAACTAAGCACGCAGCTTTTCGTAGCACTTTTTTGAGTAAGAGGGTTAAATCGTTCTAACTGGATTAGAGATCCTCAGGGCGTAGCATTGACTCCCAAAGTAGCAGTACTTTAATAAGTTCAGTCACGACTATTCGCTGCAGCGTCCAGCAGCTGTAGCCAGCCGCTGCATCCAACCGCAGCAGTGAGTAACTAATCACAAAAAGCCTCTTAATGCATATTTTCACGATATTAATATCGTTGAAACGACTCGGCAGCTACACCTGGCGTTCAATACTAACGCAATACCATAAATACATGTGGCTTTTCGCTGAGATGACGCGATTCGGAACGTATATTTCGGGAGAAAATCGTCAACTGAAGTAATTCGCGCCATCAAGGACAGATATGGGGGCTGATGAAGAAGGAACTATATGAGAGTGAAGGAAAGGTACAGAGAAACCTGGCGTAGGAATTCTAGTCCGCACTTAACGAATGGCATCGATGAGCCCAAAGATGTGTCTCATTCGATGGACGAAGTAAGACACTTGAATTTCTCTTCCCAATACAGGCAAAGGGCTTGCGTTTCCACTGAACAATGTTTACTACGGCTGGGACTCGAACCCAGGTCATTCAGACAGAAAGCCAAGCCTAGACATCCGCTCAATTCCCCACCAATGGCTGTCCAGTCAAGAGTCATCGGCGGGGAATGTTCACACAGTGCTCACGTATATTTGCTAGAATTGGAAAAGTTGAAATGACCGTCACATTCACTTCCAGAATATATCGTAAAGAATTATACAGCAGCAGCTAGATTGCAGCGACAGACGAGGACGGGCGCACGAGTGAAATCAGACCCGGGATTGCTCGATGTAAAACCGATCAAAACTGACACAAGGTCGAAATAATTTCGATGTATTTTCAAGTTCGATCCTCAGGAATTCGAGCACTGCGCAAAGCAATAATCAAACCTTATTTCACAATTATTTTGCGATATCGAACTCATAGGCAACTGCAGCCAATAAAAATATTAAATAGAAACTGATATATTTATTCTAAACGTGTAATTTACATGGAAAATGATTTTTACCTCAACCTAGGTTACTAACGAAGCTTATGCTCATCAGGTGAAACAATAAGAATCGCCTTTCTTAAACCCCTCCATTCCATTTGCTTACTTCAGACAACAATTTCCTTTAAAAGTATCAACCAATAAATTAATCTCCCGCCAAATTGTCTTGAGGTTCACAACTCTTGGCCTTGAACTATAGAATATTTTATTATTTAGAGAATAAAATAATCTCCAGCTCATGGCGTCGTCATCATTTTTGGGCCCAAAACATGGATTTTTAATCATAAAAAGATGGAAGGCACGGTCGCTGAGGATGATCAACGACGATCCACAACTACTTAAGGACTGAGCCCTTAGAATTGACTGATATAAGTTTCTCTCTTTTCTCCAAAGTATTTACATGCATGTTTCAAGAGTTTTGCGTAGTCTGAGCTGATTTAATTTCCCAGAACTCTCTTTCTGTAACTTGTTTTGGCTCTTTTCTCAGGAATAGGATCAGTAGATCGGACCAATATTTCAAATACACTGATTTATAAAATTTTGGAATCCGTCTCAGTTAGTCTTAAAAAATCAACTGCACAAAATCCCTTTAAAATGTGTAGAATTACTTAAATTTGTTACCTTTGTCTAGTGATTCTGAACCCTTGACAAGCACTATCCAGTTCCACATTCATCTCCTTTATCTCATTTTTTCAAATTATATCAGCGATAGCGTTTTCATTGCATGCTACGTTCCTCCCACATCTCCCAAGTCTGAGAGACTAATCTCCTCAATCCTAATTTGCTCCTCATTAATAATTCTTTTTACTCCTCAGTTTGTCTTCCACTCCAACGGAAACGAAGGATTCAAAACCTCTTCCAAACGCTCAACTGAAGACGCCGTCAACGAATATGTATTTCAAACCTCTTTCTACCATCCAAGCCGTCGCCCACCAAATTCTTTTGAGTATTTCACCCGGGCGATTCGCTTTTTGCTCGCGTATTTCAGGATTTCACGGATGAATGAATCCGGTGGTATTTTCATTTCACCCTGTGCGTGCGGTTGAATCAAGTGGAGGACAAAAAAATATTTTTTCAGCATTACATGACACTGTATGAATATGCTGAAGAATGTTTTATGAAAGAAAGGAGCTAAGGGCTTCGTTTCACTTTTCCAAGGATCATGTTGTTTTACCAACATATAGACGCATGACTTCGGCGACTACGACTAGAGAACTTCCGACAGACTTGAAGATAATGAAAATGTATCCGACTAGAGTTGGTAAGGGACCGGAATAAAGACAGCTTTTGTAATACATGAAGTGTCCATGCCGGCGTATCTTCCAGCACTGGCAATTTTTAGCTCTGATGGCACTTGGAGGAAAGTTAGGCCACAGAAATTTAAATTAAATCCGCAACAGATTCTAAAATGATACGGCGATTAGCATTTACCGTTAGTTTACGGACTAATGCGAAGAAACTACACCACTAGTATGGTCCTTGAACAGCTCACTGATCAAACTTTTACGCAGTAACTTCGAGTTTTTACATAAAAATTCCCCATTTACCTTTTTTCTCCTCGAGTTTAGCGGAGCGGAACGCCAGTTCTTCTTGGCGAGTAAGAGCTGGGTAAGGTATAGCCTGGGGGCTACAAATGGACGTATTTGATTTCTACGATATAATTAGATTTCTAAAATTTGCCCTGTGTGTGAGAAAGCCCATAAATAGACGACTTAAATTTACATTAATTGAAAAATTCCCTAAAAGCTCATTCCAATACTCAGATGGCATTCTACACTTCAAATGTGATTTCAGATGGATTTTTAATACATAAAAGATAATTGCGATGGAGAGGAAAAGTACCCGAAAACAAATTAGGTAAGTAAAGAGAGCTTAGATTTTCCACTTATTTCTCACGTTAAACTTTGGTTACTTCCAGTTAAGACTACAGAAGGCATATATTTGGAAAATAAAAGTTACAGAAAAAAAGAGAATACCATTTGGAATAGTTTCTCAGGCCAAAGTGCGTAGTAACACAAAAAAATAACATATCGCCCGCATGGCCTTGAGGCCAATCGTCGGAAAACTTGCAGACAAACCATTAGTCAACGAGAGATTCGTGCTCTCAACACAGATATAGAGAGAAAAAAAGTCAATCGTCGAGAAAAACACGCTGATCATGAAGAAAATAAAATCATGGGTCCCGTGATTGATTGGTATTAATGAAGATTTCCCTTTTCTCTGCTCCAGCATATACTATATATATTTACACATTTTCGCCCACAAATAATCACGTAATAAGATGAGACAAGATAAGGGTAAGTTACTGTAATTCAAAGAGAAAGGATACAATTTAACGTCCACGTCTACCCCAGGAAAAGTAATCAAAATAAAACTGAAACAAAGAGTTTTAAAAAATCCCACATTTAGAGCAGATATCTGATATCCAAGTCTGTAAGAACGAATTTGGCAGCAACATATAAGAGAAGAAACATGAACTAGACTGCAACGAACCAAAAACTAAATAAAGGGGCCTAATTGAAGGCCAGAAATGGAAAATAAACCGGCCAAAGCTCCGATTCTCGACTTTTTTCTATCTATTCAAAAAATTCATATAATAATTCTAGATATACAAGTATGTACCAAGAAAGAGCATTTTAATTGATTCAAACGCGTTTGATGTATTTATATTATCCTTTATAGAGTGACGAAGAGAAACGTAACCCAAAAACTACGTTTTTAGCGAAAATTTTCAGTTTGTTCAACTTGTGAGGGAATAAAACATGACAAATACTTCTTTTGGAAAATATATAATGGTAATGCATATCTATTAGTTAATATTAAGCTATGATTCTGGAAATATTTAGGATTCCCAGGGACCATTACATATTACTTCAAAATTGACATTTTTACAATTAATTTTCATTAAAGAAAAGATAAAATTATCTTCGCTGACAGATTTTCATCCACAGCTAGACTGAAGTTTCTACTATGCAATAGTAAAATAAAATTCAGCACATAATTGCACCCTTTTCGTTTTCGTTAAGTAAAGAAAACATACCGACTCAGGCCTTGCTCCTATATGTGCCGCAGGGTTAAAGAGGAAGGGGATTCTTTTTCTTTCCTTCTTCTTCAGGAACCCTCTATCAGGAAGTCTACATAGTCTGACCCACCCCGGGGCATACCCAGACGGCAATAGCCTTGCTAGAATTTTTGTCCCTAGTAGTGGTGCCTTTTGTCTATATCGGTTACTGGTTCCTGCATTCGAAAGTCTCAAGTTCTTATAAAAGTCGGACACGTGCCATGAGCATGCGTCATGAACTGGGCTATCCCGATAATGTTTCCTAGCTATTGATTCAAAAAACTTCACCATTTCTCGGATGAAGGGAATACACTATTTCATGTTTGACATCCGCTGTGGAAAGGTAGTGCAGATGAACGTATTGCTTTTAATTAGACTATGAATTCGACGAAAGTGACCAAACCAGAACTACATACTGTGTTTTTGGAAAGAAGAGTCAGTGTAAATGAAAAAACCTGTGTTGGAGTTTTTGGTTGAGAAATTGAACTTGGACGAGGACAGAAGCTTGCAAAATTTGGCCTCGGTTTGAGGGCAGAAATACTTTTTCTATAAGTATTTTCAGAAGTGAGGTGAATTTTGGCGAATGGAAAATGGATTCCAGAAGATGCATAACAAAAGATTGGAACAAGAAATCAAATTCCTACCTGCTGTTTTGAAAAAATCCTCCAAGCATGTCTGTCGAAGGTGAGTGCCCATTTCATGGTGGAAAGCATTTTAAGAACTGTATATTAAAGATTTGTGTAGTTGATTTATCGTATTTTCCCACTGGAACGCCAAAAATTACACCCAATGTAAGACTACTGACATTCTCGAGACAGCAAGGGTGAAGTCCAAACGAAGAAAAAGTGAAAAGTAGCAGAACGTCAACGTTAAGTTGTGTGCGGCGAATTCAACACAACCGTGTAACACAGGAGATGATGCTGCAGCCAGGATCGTGAAAGAACAACTCGAAGTTGTAACAGTAACTACGGCTCACAGAATGCTGACCAAGTGAAGAAGGAAAGACGCTACTCAAACTGAATTATCGGATGAAAAGGCTATTTCCCAAATTGAAACGGACCATTTAACAAAGATGCAGCACATGCAAATACGTGAAACAGCGAGACAGCATGGCCACAACATCTACCCAAGTTACTATTGAATCAGACTGGCAAAACTTTAAAATAAAATCTTACTGATGACGACGCTTTTAATTATGCATCTGAAACCTCCTCATACAAAGTACAGAGTCACCGATCTTCGCCGGCTCTTTATTGCATAGTAAAGTTACTAATCTGCAATTACGTTAAGTCAATTAGAAGACAAATAAGGTGAATGCCACGATAATTCTCAATGATGGAAAAACCCTTGGGGTTAATTCCCGGTAATCTGACCTCTTCTCACTAATTCATTAGATATGGCATAATCGCTCCATCCGCCATTTTGTTTTTACAGCCTCTCTTTGCATACCTATACGGGTTCTTAAAAACCCTAAAATCGGATCCCCGAGTTAAAACTTCAAGAAAATAAATGTATTAGTTCTAAATTGACAAAAAGGTCGCCTGGAGAGGTTTTGGCCAGCTTTTTTCGATTTCCACCTACTGTGGGCCGCAATAATTTTAGCAGCAAGCAACATTTCGGTGGTGGAAAGATTATAAGATAATTAACATAATTGAAAAATAATTATTAATACAAGATGTCTACAAAATTTATGAAATTTAAGCACAGTATTGGTGTAATGTAAATGGAGATAGATTTCTATGGCATTTTTTAAAAATTTCCTGCCGATACACTGAAGAACACAAGACCACAAGAAGTGATAACACTACTTCACGCCCACCCCTTTCATTTAAGACGTTTGAAGTCCCGACCGGTGGAACAGATATCAGACCGGAGCAAATAGAGTATGCGGAAGTTGTATCCCTTTCAGCACCGCCAATATCGCCAGCATACTCATAACGCGCAGATGGCGACAACGCGGGACGCCTATTACGTCCACGTCCGATCCCAAATTGACGATGACAAGCTCACGAATATCCACCGGCGGAAGTCACCGAGGCAACGGAAACAAATCGACCAGAACGAATCGCCAGGGCCACAAGGAAGCCTCTCCTATCCGAGTACGCGGTTCACGATAGCGCAAAGATGACGCAATGAGCTTATGAGGAGTATCCCAAGAACTTGAGGTCGTTTGGGCGAGATTTTTCAATGGACAAGACAAAGACCATGCGCCAATTCTATTTTAAAATCTTAGACAGTACAAAGATGCAGGAGGTAAGTATATTATGGACGAGAACACTTTGGTAGGCCTTGACCTTGATCCTTGTTGATACTTCCCATTCACCTCTCTCGCCAAAATTGTTTATATGAGGCTGTTCACTAAGGAGGAGGATGCTGAAGATAAAATGGACGGAAAAGATACGAAATGATGAAAACTACAGAAGAATAGAAGAGGAAAGTACCATATGGAACACCATACAGAAAAGAAGAGCAAGATGCATTGGACACACCCTGAGAGACAATGAGTTTGTGAAGAACATAATTGAAGGCAAAGATAGAGGAAAAAGTCCCCAGAGGAAGACCCAGGAATAAGTTCATGGGCTAAATTAGAAAAACAGTACATAGGGAAAGATACCAGGATGGAAGGGAACTAGCATTAGATAGGGAAGGGTGGAGGGCTGCAGTCAACCAATCTTAGGATTGAGCAACCAATGATTGAATGAAGGCTGTTCACATCGAGCAAAATGCGATATAGATTTGAGCTACAATAAAACGCGCTTTCCACTCACATTACCTGCGAAAATGTGACCAAATTATTGTTCGAATTAACTGATAGACGATATCCGAGGAAAACGAAAAAAAATAGCTGCTCTCTGGTGCAAGGGGCCGGCATTAAAGAAAATTAAGTAATTAAATAATGATGCAAATTATAGTATCATTGTCGGTATTTACTAAGAACAAGGGAGAAAAGATATTAAATATACAAAGAGTTGAAGGAGAAAAACGTACTGGACATATCATAAGACATAATAGCCTATTGAAAACTACAATGAAAGGAGCAATGAAGGGAAAAAATTACCGGGGAAGATCTAGGATAATAAACTGGAATCAAATAATGATCCCCACAAAATGAGTAACTATGATGGGAGTAAGAGGTTAGCTGAACAGAGGTTAAACTGGAGGGCGATATCAAACCAAACTTCGGATTGATGCCGGCTGAAGATGAACCGTCCTTTTGGACAATAATTCTTAACGATAAACTATCATATCTATATATAATACACATCTATAAATAAGCAAGAAATACAAGATAATATACACCATACATAATTAAAGTCAAGATATAAATTCCACTATATGTATTGTGATATCACTCAATGCGCGATAGTAAGCGACATTTCCTTCGACGAAATTCCTATATTTTATTTTATTTAGTTTCACTGCCCCGAATACAGCACATTAGGCCATTTTACGTCGGTTGAAGAACAGTAACAACGGACGAGACACAGACACCCATGTCCTGGGCAGATAATATTCTACCCAGGCGGGACTCGAACCCGCGACCCTCGGGTTAGCAGGCGAGGACTTTACCCCACCGCCACCGGGGCCGACTATCCTACAAAGTGAAGCTACAAGGTAGCCAAAACGGAGAATGGCAAACAGCAGACCCAGCACAAGCAACTATACGCATAAATTCAAAGAAATAGTGAGGGGAAGATTCAAATAAATGATAAATATACCTTCACTTTTAATAGTGTTCACTTCGAATTATTATAAAAATTCTGTTGCGGTATATCTTCTTAAAGTAGTTAAGAGCTTGCCCGCTAATATGTTTAGCTTTATTCATAAAAACATTTACTTCGATATTTTCGTGATTATTTAGCCTTAAGTACTCGAGTAGAAAAATATTTGAAATTTAAATTTACACTTTAAGTTATTTAGTTTCTTTGTTTATAGTTTTAAGCTAACTCAAGGTGTTAATTTATCGTGCCTGGCGTATCGCGTATTCCTATATGAAAAATTGATATGACGATGCGACTTAGATATGTAAATTTCCACGGCTTCATCTCCCAAATATGTGCAAGCTAGAGTACTTTAATCTATCTCGAATTAATAATCCAAACAAAGAGGATATCATACACCTCTGGGAGAAAGGAGAACTAAGGTCTAGGGAATTAACACCTTTCCTTTCACCATCCCAGTTCCTTCCCATTTAATTTTACGAAACAAGGAGAACGAAGCCAACCAACTGGGCATGCATAATTTGGCCTCTCTCCAATCAACACCACGAACGCCGACTATGCTCTCTGCAATGAGCACAAAGGCGATGTCGGACAGAGGAAAAATTTATTATGCAACCCTGAAAGTAAACACGTCAGGGACTGGTGCAGAAGACAAAGTATACTGAGGAGGGAGTTGGTGTGGTGACCATCGAGTAGGCACTGGCTTCTTATCCGAGGGCCCGGCTTCGAATCCCGGCGGGAGAGGTGACTTTACCGGGAAACCCCAAGTGCAATAAGGAGAGTATTTCCGGTGCTACAGTACGAGGGACTATGAACTGTGGTCCACTGGGCGCCCATCGTTAAAAGAATGCTAATGTGGACCGACGGGTTTCTCTCAATCCTATCTCGGTTATCTAAACGTTCCTCCCCTGAACAGCCCATCAACCACTCACTGAGGGTGGAAAATACCTCAGAAGACACTAGTCTCCTCCAAGTGGGGAACACACGCACAAAACATAAGCGGCACAGCATTTAAGAAACTAGATTTTGTTAAGCGTATAATAGGAAGGCCTTCGGATGAAAAATGACGAGATTTAACCAAATAAATTCATACAAAACAAAGAAAAGTTGCACGCTTCGTAAAAACTGCTACGAGCGAACATATAGTCTCACAACTTATAGAGGGATTACGGTGGAAGCCCATAGAGACTCGGAGGCTACACGCTAGGCTTAGTTTGCTCGAGAAATTCAGAACTGGTGTGTTTCAGAGCGAAACAGAGAATATTATCATGGCGCCTCACTACATCTCTATACCCGAAATAAAATGAAGCGATGAAATAAGAGAGATACATTGCCGAACAGATAGGTACAAAAACTCGTACTTTCCGCGCACAATAAGCAACCACAATAAAAACGGAGCTCCACTAAATACACTCCCTCAATACACGTCACCATTTCACCTCCCAATACCTTATCCCTTACATCTTTACAAGATGAGTTGGTGCCCACATATTTTAACTAAATCACTCACGAGTTGGAGGGAGGTCAACGGTGCTCTTGAGATAATACCTCTAACGTGTGGATTTATATTTACGATAAAAGCATGCGACGTGTGACAAAATCTTAGTTTAAATTCCTGCTTCCCACTTTTGACGATGTAGACATCAAACTAAATCCAAAAATTAGAGGCCTATACCTCACAGAAAATAAAACGGTACAACTGAGCTAGAGGCCAAGTATAAGCCGACACGACAATTATGAATCCAAAAACTGCATTTGAAAGGCTAATAAAATTCCAAAATGAGCGACATTCCTGTCTTCTAATCTATTCAATGTAGTTGCATATTACGATTAAGACAATGCAGTAAAAACAGAAGTATTCTCCAAGAAAATGGCTGTATGTTCCACGCTACTTCCTACGCTATATAAACAATCAACTTAAAAAACCGACTACATTTCCTTCTCTCAAATGAAGGATTTGAAGAAGACAACATTTGTGACTTCGATTCTCAAGGTCAGAACAGCACAGCGTTGTTCAATGTCTCCGTCTCCTCTACGTTTCACAACCCAATATTTCATTATATCTAAAGGAAATATAAAAAATGAAATATAAAAAATGAAATACAAAATATCGAATTTTGCGCACACGCATGTAGAAAATATTGGATTCATTCTTTAACACAAAAGTGCAATTACCTTGCAAGAACGCCAAACGATATACCATTGTATCTAAATATATTCATCACAATTCCTTTGGTACACTTCAACGACTCTCACAGAGACATCAATTCTAATGGGGTCTGAAAATGTCAGTCTGTTTCTTAAACATTTCTGGATTTCTAAAACTAGCATAATCACAAAATATTGAAACCTTTGCTTAAACATTTAAAAGTTTTCAAGTCACAACATCACGATTTCGAACGCAATTTTCCAGTCTGGTGACAGGGAGATTACCTAGCGTAGCAGCGGTGACAGACATTTTTACCTTGCGAGGCTCCACCCAGACTCTCAAATAAGGAAGAGAGGCGGAACAATTTACATACACATCCGATAGAAGTCTCCGTTTGTGGAAGGTTCACTGACCGTAGATGAAGGGGGAAGGGAGAAACCTCACAAACTTGTCTATTAAAACCAGTTGACTACGAAGGGGGCAAACATTTATGACAATGAAGGGTTTAAATGCGTTAAAACGAGAAGCTAATTGGTCGTCAGTTTCAATTTTTAACGCAAAGATTGAAGAAATCTGTCACAATAAAAATTCATCTAGGCAAGACTAGAAAAATCACTACGAGCAGCCGTCTTGAGGGTGAATATTTCGGGCCATACCCCATGAAATGATCCTACTCATAAGTATACCAACAGCCCCCGTACAACTTCTCATAATATTTCTCGAAAAATGCATTTCGGGGGTAAATGTGTACAAAGTGGGTTCCTCGAAGGCCTACAATCGAAATATGACGGTCTTCTTGATGTGAGTCCATCACGCACTATCCATAACGATTCGGAGGAATTTGGAATACCTTCTAAAATATTTCAAAACGCTAAAATGCACAATATCGAAGGCTATTATCCAATTATTATCCAATTCATGGCTGAATAAGTAAAAAGGGGGTATATACCCATAAGTCCATGGAGAAACTATCTTTGCTTGCAAATATGCATAACACCTTCGCAAAAAATAACAACACACATGATAATACACACGTGAAAATTTATAAAATTGAACCCATTGGCATATTTTCATTTAAATCAAAATATTAAGTACATTTTTAAAAACTGGACACAAGTTATCAAGTACACACTCAAGGTAAGTAGTAGAGTTAACAATTTATTACGACATCCTCAATTAAAGTTAGTAGAAAAAATGAGATCAAGTACCTTCTATAGACATCGCATTCAAATTACTCATACGCATAACCTTTAGTCGGTATAAAAAGACAATATACAACAAAGAAACCTGGGCTATGAATAACTCAAAATACGCAGATAATGATAGATGAGAACACAGAAACCTGCACGTTGTTTATGTAGCGTCCAATTAGGAGTGAATGGCTCGAAAGAGGGCCGTGACATGACGTGAATGGTAGGATCAAGCCCATCTCTTGAATGATAAATGCTATCAACGAAAACATAACGGCATACAATGAAATGCATGGAAGATTTTCACGCACTAAGAAAGAGACACTGGCATATATATATTTTTAAAAAATTGTACTATTTTGATGCCCAATATCGATTTCGTGTTAGTGAAGCTCTCTAAAATAACCACGGTTGACGATATGGAAGTAAACATATACTGAAGTAGGTTTACGGGGCCTTGTGACAAAAATACATAGTAGGGCAAACTCTGTAGATGCACAAGAACCAAGGCCTTGGCCACTAAGACGTCCAGGCGTTGTCTACCCTTCATCCCGAAACTATCTTTACGCCTTCATCTTCAAAATAACGATCGCGTGTTCGAATCCCATATTGGGAGGGCAGGCAGCTCGGCAATGACATAGATTCACGTGAATTATGCTCACCAACTCGTCGCAGCCAATAAGTCACAAAGAGGCCTTCAAACGTTCACTATCGCTAAAGTATGACACTCTCGATTTACTTTTTGTGACTTAAATAAATAAATGCAAACAGCACTTTCCCACGCACTAAACATCTACCGAAATTTACAAGCTTTCCACTAAAGGATTTTGAAATAAAATGACACTATTTCCAAAGGCAAAATTCAAAGACAGAAAATGCAAGGATATCTTACCCTTGAACTTGAAGGGAAACCGGGCAAACACAAGCTAAGGTTTCTCCGACTAGAATTTTTCCCACAATTTTTCTTTAGCGCCAACTATCTCTCTGTTTGTATTCCAAAGAAGCATTCTAAGAATTTACCACTTTTCTATGTGGATGGGGTACGAACACAAATCGACGCCACCCATGAGCACCTGCGACAGCTTGCAGAAGCGACTTGGAGCGTAATGAAGCATTCTCTACACATATTAAGTCAAACAAGTACGCTAACCAGCCTTTAAAAGAAATTACCCAACTGAGACTGAAGGCACTACAACAAAATTTGCGCGAAAATGTCTAAATCCGCACACTACCCTAAGAGCAAAGGCATACGGCAGGGTGGGATGGTATTGTGGGATGGTAGTGATGGAGACGAGGGGGAGAAGTAATTGGAAGGGGGAAAAGACGAAAGCTGATATGAGAATTGAATAAGCTCCTCTTCAATCCCTTTCCTTCGTTATCATTAACGTAGACAGACCTCAATTTCATCGGCCACAAAAATATATTTTCAATATAGTTTAGTAGAAGGCTTAAGGGAGGAGACATACAATTGCGCATTGCAAAATTAAAGTAGACCACGAGAGAAGCACACTTATCTATTTCGTTTTAGAGGTCACATTGGTTTCCTGAACCTGCCTACTCTATTTTTCTATCAGATCACCGCTTATTACCTTCAGAGGTCTTTATTTAATCAATCCTCGTAATTTCGCTGATGCATTCGTCGTACCTTGGTCGTCCAGGGTAATATTTCCAAGCATTTCACGTTCCATGGCTGTGCAATTATCCTCCAATTTCAATTCTCATGTTTCCAGATATTCTGACTAATACGTTTCTACTTAGGACGTTTTTCATTAAACATCTCAAATAAACACGCCCAAAAGTCATTTCTAAATACCCCTCCGCCAACGACCAAGAACCACATTTAAAACCCGCAGACGGGAGTCTGATGTTCTTGGTTGGATAGGTCGGCACCGCGATGGGGATTTAAAACCGCTGCAGAACCGCAGTCGAGCATAACCTGGACACAAACCCCGGGAGAGGCGGTGAAAATATCGCCTCGCCGTCAAGCACACTTCTTTAGAGCGCATTTCCAATGGGATTATGCGGTTACTTGATAAACCAAGCGCATTGCACCAAAATAAGTGCGGCTTCCGGCGAGAGCGAACCGCGCGGGACGTAATTAACCGTATTTGCGATACCCTTAAGAAGAGCAACAGGTAATAGAGCAAGGACGACAGCATATGAATATCTTTGTTTTTCTTCCCTCAGAATTCCTTATTTTTATCCTTCAACGCTCAACCATTGGGCTTCCTCCCTCCGCCGCATACGTCATCAAAAGACTTCGGCCTTTTGCGGAGGCAATATCCCCGACCCTAATTAATTAAAGTTCCCAGTGACCTCAGGGCCGCCGATTCCGATGATGCAGATCAGCCCATTGCAGCATACTCTTACTCACGTGGCTCTGGCTCGGTAGCATTTTTCGAATCCAGCCGTGTAGATATTACCGAAGGGAAGCGAGAATTCAATGTTTTCCACCCTTCATGTCCCAATAAATCTCAACCAGACAAAAGAACTGTCCGATAATTATATTACCTCGCAAAAGGGGAGGGATATTTTATGAATACATTCTAACAGTGATAAGAAATCAGGCGAACATAACTTCTGTTCAAAGCCTTCTTGATGGCAACACGAATATATTACGGCATTCCGAGAACCAAGATGTCCACAGTAATTAAATTTAAAAAGGAAAAATGCTGCAGACGGGCACTGGAGCAAAACATTTTCAGTTGACAATAAAAAAGTCACTTTAAAATTCCCATTATTTAGGTCATAGAGAGGCAAGACCTTGAAAGCATTACTTTTCCTCACATCACTCATCAGCAGAAACCATCAAAATATTTGTTTGATGCAGTCCTCATTTTACTGTCCCGCAGTATAACCATTCCTTTTCTCCGTAATTCATCATTTTGACATTTCTCACCCACAATTTCGCATCATGCATTTCACCATGGGTCATCCTCGACGGTACTCCCCATTTCTGTCTCCTCCTGCTCTGTTTCTCACAGGCTGCTGTGTCACATAATATATCCAATAAATTATACTGCTGTACCTGACCAAGCGTACAGATTGATGAAGTGTACAGAAGAGTAGAAGAGGAAAGGACTATATGGAACACCATACCGAAAAGAAGAACAAGATGAATTGGATACACTCAACGACAGAATGGGTTTGTGAGGAACATAATTGAAGGTAAAATAGAGGTAAAAGTCCCCAGAGGAAGACCCAGGAATAAGTTCCACAGTTAGGAATAAGTTAACCAAATAAAGATGAAAGTACATAGGAAGAGATACCAGGAGGTAAGGGAGCAAGGATTATACCGGAAAGGGTGGGTGGCTGCAGTCAACCAATCTTTGGATTGAACGACCAATGATGATGACAATGATGATCAAGTATACACAGAGCATCTTTTCTCCCTAGCTTTTGGTAGGATGCCTTCTCAAGTGATTCTTTTCGTACACATGATTTTCATTCACCAATGTCACCAAATTTCCATTCCTCCCAATATTCTTCGTTCTGCAGCGGTTGTTGTCTAAGTTCACTGCCACAGAAAAGCATTTTTACGTACGAGCGTCACCGAAATGCTACCTATCTTCTAAGCTTGTGTTTTTAGCTGCCAGAAAACTCTTTCATTAGTTCATCTATTCCTGGGGCTTATATATCATTTAAGTCATTCAGAGCATACGATCATAAGACCACGTGTTTTTTGTACAGTGAAAGCCGTATTGAGCGACCAGCGACAGCTCTGCAGAAAAATGGTTTTTAAGAGGGGTGGTCGTTCGACAGGGGTTCAGTTTCCAGTAGTATTATGCAAATGAACGGGCGGATGATTTGAAAAAAAAAGGAAAAACTCTTAAAGCAACGGTTTTGTTAAAACCTATACAGATGGCGTTTGTATAGAGAACATTGTATGAATGTTTGTATAGAGTATACAGAACGCTCTTACCTCATAATTTAGTCGCTTCTGGGAAATTTCAATGCATATTAATTTGAGATGCACATACAGTGAAACCTGAATTAAGTGACCACCGACGGTTCCGCTGAAAAATGGTCGCTGAGAGGGTCGCTTGATAGGAGTGGTCGTTAAGAGGGGTTTCACTGTAGTACATTGTTAGGTTGTTAGTTGGGGGAGCCTTCGACAGGAGCTCGGGAACCTAGACCTTGAGGGGTCAATTGTGCCAACCCCATGTTTAACCTGCCTGCCACATGCAGACAAGGGACAAGAGCGCCACGGTGAAGGTATGAATGGTCACCCATCCAACCTTCGCACGGGCCCAACATTGCTTAACTTCAGTGATCTTACCTTTCACTGTAGCAAGTCCAAAGTAAATAAAAGATACTTGGTTAATTCCATGAAACAATTTCATTTAAGTCCCCAACCAAGGTTTCGATTTACTAAGTCATCATGAAGGCAAGGCGAAATTTCGAAACTCGAAACCTTGGTTGAATATAATTATTTCGTGGACTCTACAAATTTTCTTCCATAAAATAATGAAGTATCACAGAAATACGCCAGAAAACAATAAACCCAGTCTAAAATAAGCTGCCGAATGGACGTAAACTGCAGCAATCAAAAACGCTCTTACTTCATATGTTCCGAATTATAAAAAAAGTATGAATGAGTTGGTGTTTGATTTTTGATGCCCTCTTTTTCTCCTTAAAAAACACCGACGAGTTGAATCTCTTTTCATAGGAAAATAGAGGCTCAAAATCTACGTCACATCAAGAGGACTACCGATTCAAATTAAGCACCTTACCAATAAGTGGGCACTAAGAAACTCCTTTCTACCCTGAAAGAGCTCCGCAACTTCAGATCAAGAATGGAACTTCTTACCTGGAAAAGAAGAAAGTTTGCAAATTAAATATTGCATGGTAGTTTATTATAGAATTATATATAATTAGGGTAAGACATGAAATAATTAAGGTTACATAATATTTCAGAAATGCACCTCGTTTTCGTATTTAGTTATTTCGATTTACTAGAGATGAGATCGGGAACGGTGCGATGAAAACAAGAATCCTTGAAAAAACCAGTTCAACAGCATTACAAAATAAATGTATCAATCAAATCTCTCATTTGATAGCTACGGTACATCACCTCGGTATCAAACCATCGGTCAAGGCATTGAAACGGAACATAGGGAGAGCATTTAACAATATTTTGTTCTCAACACAAAGTTTCACACTCCAAACAGGGTTTTCATGCATTATTACATTGTACTGAACGGCAATTATCAAATTCGGAAACGGCATCGGTTGCTGAGAACGATAGCTTGGACTGAGAGGAATTTCATAAACACTTTCCATGAAAGAATTATACCCATACATTTTACACGTTGAACATACAAAAGCACACCTATCCAGAATCAGGAAACTATAAAATATTTGGGTAACTTTGGTCTAAATAAATGTAACTCCGATTAATTTCCCTATTAAATAGGGCTATTGGCAAAGCAGAAGCTTCGATTACACGTTAAGGAAAGAAAAATAACACAAATTCCGGAATACATGAGTAGTTTAAAATAAACATTATTTTAAACAAATTAAAAGTTTTTTAAGCACAGCATAAGACACTGCTCTCATAATTTCTCATAAATTCCACCCACCTTTCAATGCTTTTCAGCCTAAAAATGTGGGAATCACACATAATTGACGTAACAATGGACTCGGGTCTTTTATTATACGCCCGACCCTGAATTATGAGGAAAACCTCCTATCCAAGACCGGAAAAAATCATGGTCCCAAAGGATTCCTCTAAATGCACGTTTTACCGTATAATAAAAACCAATGTTTGGTACGATTATCTCTGTATTTGGCACACCCTCGGGGATCTCCCAGAGTGGTTGCCTAAGGGGCGTCGGCTATCAATTGTATGTATTTTGAAACAGCCAATTTTGTATGAATTTTAAAATTTTATGAACAATTGTACAAAATAATAGTCCTAAATAGCGTAAAATAATATTTTGTGATGACAAAAATTCATTACACGTACAGCCATGTACAGTTGAAATTATATTTTGCTTAATGATAGTAAAATAAAAAACTTATAAATAAACCCTCTGTCAGCAGAGTTTTTTGGACAATGAAAAACAATGTTACAGCAGTTTACTCTTTCCAAACTTTCTTTAAACTCAGAAAATTATCATTTTCTATACGAAGGCAAATTAAGTATCAAGACGTAATAAAAAAAACAAAAATCGGGATAATATCTTTGAAAATAATTTTGAAATAACTTTAAAAAACCATAAAAATCACTGGGCTGAGGGTAAAGCTACAGGTAAAATGGCTGGGACTGAGTGTTAAGCCACCCCTATTTAACTCGTACACACTAAACTGCCTATTAACAACTTACTTTCGGTTCCGTCTTGGAGGTTGAGGTCTAAAATCTTTACAGCAATTGAAACCACAACCACGCATACTAAAACATTGATACCAGGACAAGGTTGGAATGCCCTTTGGCAACCTGAGGACGGCAGAGGTATTAAAAAAATCGTCGGCATTCCGTTTCATCCCCAAAAAACGAGAGGACATGCCTAGAAGCCATAAGATGCCTTCTCACGATCCGTCTTTTCCAGATGTATAAAAATCCCTACGTGAACAGAATCCTGATCCTTCCATCGTGTTTAAAAGATGTATGTCACGGATTGAGGGCAAAATGCTTTCTGCTTCACGAAGCTTCATAAAGATATTCGGGGACGGGACTACGGCCGAAATCTTAAAACTCATCTCCCTAATGGGTTGAAGCTTTTCTTCATCTTTCAAAAGAGCCTGCCAATGACAAACAATTGAACGGCACAGAGAACGAGGAAATTACTAAAAATGAAAATTTGGCTTTTTGTAAACAACATATGATTAGAAGTGAAAGACGTTTTTCTCACGAATTGAGCACATGAATATAACATAATTACGGAGCTTAAAGATAAGACCACCTTTCATGAGTGCCATCTACTGCTTTCGGCAACAAAGATAATTACGGTAAATTTCATACGGATATAAAATTACGGCATAGACAAGAAGAAACAGAGGCGAACACATAAAATCACTTTATGCAACATACATAATGCGAAACTTATTGGAATCAAACAAAAAACGAAGGAGTCTAGTTTGACATCTTAGATTGGACGGGTCATTAATTTGCATCAAAACCAATGGTCAAGCAGCCGGATTTAACACATAGATATCCAATATAATGGCAGGTGTTAGTAAACATCTATCATTGCCAGAGGATAAGCAGATGTTTACTAACATGCCATTTCTGGTGGATATATAAATAGGGTAAAGTTAGTAAAAGACTAAAAATAAGGTAATCAGTGCATTGTGCTCAATGGTTTACTCACCCCGTTCCACCTTTGTATAACTCCTGTTATCATCGCAACGCTACAATGACACCTTAATTTACCTTAATTAGCAAGGACATCAGGACTTCGTCATCGAGGGCTTTATCAAAAGCATTATTTTACCCGCAGTTTTTTCTACTGAAAAGTAGCTAGTCAAGGGCACTTCCAGTAATATTCCATTGGCTGACTTTAACAGAAAATCGGTACAAGCAATAGCTAATGCTCCCAGTTATAGTGGGGGGTGTTAGGATTACTTATCTTATGGTAATCAGCATATAATTGCCGGGCTCGCTTACTGAGATATACTTTTAAAACCTGGGCAAGGAGAAGGAATGAACTTGCAGTATTGGCAGTCGCATCAATGACTTTTTCGGTCTTGGCAACGGAAAAAGCGCAACGTGACGAGTTACAAGGGATCAGCCGCCCCCCATCTGGCGAGCCAACTGGATTAAAAGACCGGATCTTCCGACAGTCCCCCAAAGAGAAACGCACGATTTAACTCCCTAGGAAGATTAGACACTCCTAGGCGTCTATAAATATTGTTAGAACGAAATTTTTATTCCAGAAATACAAAACTGAGAGAACTTATGACAAATTAATACTTTTATTTTAGAACCTGAGAGTTCAAAAACCTAAGAAGGTGAAATACAATCCCAGCCTTATGAAGAAGATTTGCTGCAAGGGGAAAATAGATATTTTCAACGAAATAAGGTTCCTTCTCTGATATATCAACAGAAAATAGGGACACTTCGTAGCCCAAAGAATAGATACTTCTCCAACTTGCAAGGTGACGCAGTAAGATAAAATTAAAGTATATTTTTCATATTTACATCATTTGCAGAAAAAAATTCTCCTGTATTTACTCATCCTACTTTCCAAATAGATTTTTTCCATAAATTAAGCTTGGAATACTGATAGGAAAAAAAACTTTTTCTCCAGTAATCACCTCATATGTAAACGAAACACTGAAGTCAAAGGCGCGTTTTTCAGAAAGCAATATCATACAAAAATTAGGGCATCGAGCAACTTCAGTGTTTGTGTTAATGAGAAAATGATGAAGGTAAAATGGGTTAATTTATTAGGCATCTCGATCCTAGGAAAGGCTCGTCATGGAGATCCTAGAGAATAGGTACATCAGAAAGGAAAAGTCAAGTTTATGAAATTATTCGTCGTCTTATCTGCAACCTTAATAAATTACTTTTAATTTTCAACTAATGCTACCATTAACCAGCGAAAATATTATTTTTAGCATTACATAACGAGAGAAATCTAATTTTTCATTCATAGACAATTTGGATAAAGCATTATGAGTGCGTGGAAAAGAATTGTAAAATAGAACCAGTATGTACCACTGAAAAGTAATTACAAGCGTAACATTTAATAATAATAATTTTAAATGTCCTGTAGTTTAATTTTTATCAATTTGTACCAAAAGTTATTATCATTATTCTTGACTGAAGCACTCGGGATCGAACCACTCTAGAGAAATTTGAGTGACGTTTTTCTCTATATCTCTCTCGCCATAATAGAAACCACATTTGAATATCAGTTCAAATTATAAGCATATAGGAAGCATGAAGAAAATATGGAGATATTAATGACGCTAAAACTTTCTTTTAACGCCAGAGCTTTCAGTGATTACCGAAATATACATATTTGAGACCTTATCATACTATACATTTCACTTGATAAGTTGAAAATGGAAACTACCGAATATTTTTTGAGACTAAAAACATTAGTACCGCCAGCATTAAATTAAATTTAAATAGCTAAGGAAAAACAAACAACATACGGTTACATTTTCACACAACCAGGGTGCGTAAGAACTTACTCATGTGTTCAATTAAATCTCTCTGGGACGCACAGTCGTATTATGTCACAAGGAAAACGGCTTCTTGACAATTATATTATAAAGTATTGCGAAAAAGGGTCGATATTTTGGTATCAACAGTAGTATGAATTTCATTTTTAATCATGAGGCTACATTCGTTGAATTTTTGCGAATCGATAACACGCTCTACCTACCTCAAATGCGTTAAACAAAACACCAACGATCGACCAAATACCCCAAGTGATACGGCTGCCAATAAATCCCTCTCCCCGCACACGCACAACCCAAATCCTTTGACGTCAGTGGGAATTTGGCGAAACTTAAATTCGGTCAGAGTCGGGAGAGTTATATTAGAAACTTTACGTATGACTCGAGGGGCGCACGCCCGGCCTTTCGTAGGTGCTGATCGCTGCTCGACATATTATCTAAAAATACACCTCCGAGTAACTCCCGTGCTATATCGCAGGGATGGACCGGATTTGGATTCCAACATCAATGACAGACCAATCTCGGAAAAATTCAAGGTTCCCGATACTCTCGGGTGCCTCTTCCGAAAAAATCATACGTTGAAATAAAAGAGTTACGTCACAGTGGAAAATCGCGTCCGCGACGCCGAGAAACGCCCAAGTTTGCGGCGGAGGTGGATAAAGACACGAATCGGCTCCAAAAGAGGAGACCGCCAAAGAAATGTTCTTCGAGGAGGAGCAAAGGGTATCAAACATTTGTCTCCCTCATGTCTCGCCCAGGGCTAATTCTCCGAAGCCTCAACCCCCACGCCCTATATCTCCTACTTTCCCATGCACCCTCCAGCCCCGGCATTCTTCCGACAAAAGACTGGAGGGAGGACTTGGCTGGACCTGGAAATAGTTTTTGGCGTACGAAGGTTCCTTTCGCCCACATAGTCTCGAGGGAGGATAACTAATATGCGGGGCCTTTCAGTGGAGTTTTCGATGGCCCTCAAAATGCATGCCCTCTCCCATTCCGAAGAAGGGGGAGGTAATGGGCAGTAAATTAGGTTGGGTCGATTATCTAATGACGTAACGGCAGCACGAAAAAATCAAACTTTTCAATCATCTCTCTTATGACACCACAGGGCTATCTCACCTAAAAGAATACATTCTAGTCAATATCGAAATACATTGCATAGATTTACGTAGCTTCCAATATAATATTGGCAAAAAGATAATTTCAAACCTTACCTCCAAATGAAAATCGACATACAGATGTTCCATTGGGTCGACTAAGTAAGAAATTCATTTGTTTCATTACGTAGCACGTTCCGAGAGCCTGAACTTGATCCAAATGTTAAATTAAGTACTCCTCATAATATTTAAAATAAAAAATTCATCAACTTCCCTCATTACACCACTTTTGACAGGCCATTTGCACCGGAGACAATAATGCAAACCAGGGCAAAGAACAAGTTTATTTTTATCATATTTTATTTCCAACCTTACTTACATATGTTATCCAGAAAAAAAATATCTAAATTAAATAATTGGCAACAACATGAATAGAATTAGTTATGAGAGGGCATGTGGATAAGTACAGGTTTAAGACCTAACGTTGAGTAAAACTATATTAAGGCAAAAAATAGGCGAGTTACCCACATATTTTCTCAAACATGCAACAGTCCATGAACATCACCACAACAGTGCACCTATTTTTCCACGACTTGGAGAAATAATAGGAGGAAATGCGACGCTAAGACGAATTTTGAGATGAAGAAACGTAATTACTGGACAGAGCAATTATTGGGAGGTAGGTAGAGGATTACAAAAAAGACCAAATAAGAGAGGATATCACATTTGATAAACACTATGACATAAATTTTTCAAGCTTGGATGTGTACTTGGAGGAATTGGTTTTTGAAAAAACATCAACAAATTAAACATTAAGCCCGACATATTGGTTCAAATCCCGTCAGCAAAAGTCGTGGTATCGTAGATTTTTTCCAGCAGTGACGCGGTTATGTTGCATTTGGCACACCTGAACAAACTGCACCACATTTTTTTTAAGTTTGTGTGTTTCAGATAAACTCTTTTCTTCACGTTACGTCAATGAAATCACTCAAACCCACATGAAACCAATTTCAATCGGAGTAAACAGGTGTGCGAGGAGATTTATTGCAAATAATCGTCCGTAGAGAATGAAGAATCAGCCCGCCAGACCAATTATAGAAATTAAAGAGAAGCAAGACGCAAATCGCCTACATGCTGAACCCGAAAATGAGATTACAGCATAGGGAGTGGGATCTTCGAAGCCAATTCAGGCTAGGTGAGTCACCCAATCCACACATGGACGGATTAACGGGAAACGAAAGAGTACATCTTATCAAAGATACGTAGAGAGGGGGTATTTATGGGGGGGAGACCCAAGGGGCAGGTGTGACGGTGGAGTGTTGAGATACCGCCCGGTGCGCTGTTCCCGCAGCCCGGAGGAGAGGCGACGACGGACTCGAAAGAGGCAGACTGTATCGGCGAAGCGCATCGATGGCCACGCCGCCGCGCCGGCCGGCCGCCGCGCCGCCTCCCACTACCCCCCCCCTCCCAAGTTCAAAGCAATCCTTTCACGGCGAGCGATTCCCGACGTGGGTCGACCTCCACTTCGGCGGGGAAGAAGGCGGTGGCGTCATCGACTCCTTCCGCCTTCGAGGACGGCTGATGCGGCCAGAGAGCCACCGCATGTGCACGCAACATATAACACAGGGTGCATGAAAAATGACAGATTTCCTTTCACGCGTACGAAGTATAAACGAGACGGAATAAAAAACACAAAACGAAATAAAGTATTCGAATATCAATATAGGACATATTTATCAAGAATATTAAATCAATCACTCGCAAAAAATGGCAACGGAGGAGGGATTTTCAATATCGCAATATAACTGAGAAACCACAGTGCGATTTTGATTTTCCGGGCTCCTCGACATAACGCATTGCGACAGGATAGAATAGAAAATAAATGTATTGCTCAAGGACACGATGTCCTATGGAAAATAGACTCGATACAGAAAAAGAAGCTCTGAATGGAAAAATTTACCAGTCACCTTGCCAAAAAACATGAAATTAAAAACCATTCCCGATATTATTGCAACACAAAAATAATCTCAAATAAATACAATGGGAGATTTAACAAAGGAAATTATCAAGTTAAGTTGCTGTTATAAGCACGAAAATACAAGAAAATGTTTTATGAAATTTAAATTACAATCTTTGAAAGAACAATGTAGTCTAAAGTAGGTACCATCCAAACCCTTGAATCAATTCATTGTTGACGACCAATATACTAATTGATATTACAAGGCAATATTTATTCATACAAAGAGAGTTCGAGAGTATTCATCATTATGATACTTCAATGATTAATTGCAAACGGTACACAATGTGGTATATAAATATATAATCGCGTCCACTTCGACACAAAACATTAAATCGCAATGAGATAATGCACGTATAATATTTTCGCGGTTAGGCTTTGAATGTAGGGTGACGGTCATAAAACCAATTTCAAACCAGGAGACCAAGGTGATGGAATTAAGAATCCCATTTAAAAGGCTTACTCCGACGATCTCTCACTGAAACCGCATAATTTTCCGTAACTCGCACGACACTCGAATCAAAAGCCACAAGAAGTTACATAACTTTTACCGCTCAATTAAACTGGCCAAGGAGCCATTTAAGAGGGGAATAGAGGGGGAATTAAACCTTAAAAAAAAGGATTACCGAAAACCCTCAAATGAACTGCAGCCGTCGTTGGCCAAGAATCTTGGTCTCTACGGGAAAAGGAGAATGGCTGACCATAAGCCTCTAGGATGTGGGAGTAGGGACGTACGGAGATGGTTGGGTGGGGGAGAGACGACGAAAAAGCGGAGAAAAATGACAATGGTAGAAGAAAAAGTCTTTCGATGTTTGGAGTTGGAGGTACACGATAAAGATCAAATGAACGTGTAAGATCGGAAACAAAGAGAAGTACAGATGAAGATGACAGGAGAAAACCATAGGGAGCACTAATAGGGAGAGAAGGCCCAGGTGGATTGGACACACTTCAGAGAGACTGAATTTGTATAGCCCATATTCTACAATACAATAGCAATCCCTTCGACGAACGTACAGTGGAACAGATTGGATTGAGAATCGTACGGAATGCCTACAGCGGATAGGAAAGATTCCAATGACGTGCGACTAAACCATAGCACCAAAGGGTGGGTGGGTCAAATAGGTTTCAGAGCACATGGGCGTAACATGACTGAATGGGAGTTGCGGGAGGAAGCGCCTTGCATTTTCTGCTATTATTTATTAACAATAAATTCTTTAATGCTACATACACACTCCTCGGCATGCAAGTGCCACTGTGCCCTAAGCTGAGAAAAGAGTACCAAGTTCTACAAGGGATATTTCGGCCCATATTAACGAGAATATATTTCCAGCGACGAAAGGAAAATAGGGGTCAATTTCACAGCGTATTTTTAATAACTTTCAATAGGGTATTAAGGCGTGCATTCCTGATTTCTTCATTATAGTAAATAATTGCTACATGTTTGATATTTAGGTAACGTTGTTCGCTCAAAAAGAACTTAGTGAACAAAGTTTCCTCAGAGACTTTTCTGACGAGGAGGAGGGCCACACCTAGATTTGGATATCTCTCAAGGTAAACCTTATTTCGGCAACTGTAGGAGGATTCGAAATCCCTCGTCTGCAGTTCGAAACAGTTAGAAAAGCATTAAAAGTATGCGCCAGAGGCATGTATTCGTCACCGCCATTGTCCGTTCCTAAATCTGCAATTTCTTTTTTGATTCTCTGAATGCAATTCTTCTGCTTTCACTATAAATGCAACAATAGCAACATTCTCTTCACCAAATCCCCTTTTTCTAGTCAAAACCGGAATATTATTGACATGGGTTCGTTTTCTGACTCTTTCTCTCTTACTTTCGGCACCCGGTATTTAACCGACAGTATTTACCACTCAATTTACTTTATTTGTTTGATTCAGGACTCGAATCTGTAAGAGACGCCAAAACAGCTTCTTTCGTTTTTTGTGAGTGGCTCGAAAATTGCAGCTTCAATCCTCTATAACATATAGAGAGGAGATATGGGAGGGTATGCAGAAAATGACGATGAGAGGGAAGAATGCTGGGTAAACGTGGACGGGAGAGAGAAAGGATAAGATTCAACCGCCAGGAATTGAAATATGTATGTAGAGCTTAAGAGGAACTTAAGAGTACGACAAATAGCTTATGAGGGAAAGGCCAGAGATAGGCCCACATAAAATAAAGACAGGGACTCTACAGAAAGTTATTTGAACGCCACTTTTGACGTTGAATTATAGTAATTCAAAAATGATATCTATAGCTTTGTCGGACTTAGTTATTCAGCTTCGCATTTTTTTTAATTAAATGAGGAAATGAATAAAATATGCTATTTCCTGGATCAGAAAATTAACCTCAGCCCATTATGGTGTTTCCATAATAAAATGATTTGAATTTCATTAAATTAATTTTCCGAATGCATAGAAAAATGCCCCCACTATTAGATAGAGACAACACAAGCGCACATTTCTGAGGTATTAAAAAATGGAATTTGAAAATATATTGTAGTATTTTTTTCTAATGTAAATACAGATTTAGCGGAAGCCTTCATAAGACGTGAATTTTTCCAGAATATTTAATTTTCATAAAATTAATTCGTCTCATTGTTTTAGTTATTAGCTAAAATCAACAGGAACTGAAGTAAAATGTGTTAGGATTAATGGTATTGTCAGTAACTGGGTGGAATTCCTTCATAATGAAATGATGAATAACTTAGTTTCCTTTTGTGGAAAACTAAGTTATTCATCATTTCAAAATGCGTTAGTTAAATAGCGATGCAGTCAGCGTCTATAGTAAGAAAATATGCTCATTCAAAATATATTCGTTGAATAATATCTAGACCGGGTATCTTAGTTTGTTTTCTAATACCTAATCCATGCCAATAGTGAAAAGAGTATTTTTTATGCAATACAGAAGAAATAGTGGAATCCAGTGAGTGATTTTACTCACAGTGCCATGAAGAAACATCCTTTACGGACACACATCAGCACCACGCTACATTATCTCCCATCACCAGTGAGTGCTATTAAGTGGCCCACTGGCAAGGTAGCACGCAAGAGGTCGACCGCTTCCGCAACCCCGCCATGCCCCTCCTGTGTTTCGTCGTGCAAATTAATCCACGAATTCGACCTGGAAAACATTGACGACCGAACGGGATCTTCCGAAATGGATATGGAAGGACGGCGAGAAGCTAAGTTCAGCTCAGGCAAAACATCGCGCAAGATGAGATCCGAACAAAAGCATACCTGATGAGCCATGGACAGGAAAGAAAAGTCACGACGGTGTGGATTTAAGGTGAAAATATGATCTATCGATCATTTTTCCTCTCTTAAATCAACCTCGGGCTGGCAGGTTGACAAGAGGTTCATCACCCAAGAAAAATGCTACTTGAGTATCTGGAAGGAGGCTTCCAGACGCTGAGCACCCAATCGAATGTTCCGCGGTTCGAGTCCTCCTCATACGAATAATTTATTCAATGGCAAACGAGTTGTGAATCTGGTGAAATCGTTAACACGAAATTCAAGGCCCGCCAAACTTGATTGGGTGGACCTGGAGTAAGTGCTTTGAGCCCTCAAAAAAGACCATGATAAAACATTTGCTTCATTTTACGAGAACTGAATGACCAGCGTTGATGCTAGATTTGACGCTTCGTTCTCAAAAGATTAAATGCCAATCAAGGCGGAAAATAAAATACATATTTTGAGCCCAGTGAGTAAAATTATGGCCAGTGAGACAACAGTGCATGATTAATTATTATCTCTTGACATTTAAGTCAACAAATCGATGAATAAGATCGAAATCCTTGGACAAGACTTAATCTCTCACCAGACAATCCTTATTTCTTTCAGAATTGCGGCACCTTCTTGTAGAGAAAAGTTAAGGAAAAACAGCCTCTAACGACAAAATCCTCCCCTGGTTGAATACTGCTGGCATAAAGGAAAATTACGCCTCCAAAAAAAAAAAGCTCATCTTTTTTCCAGTCTTTAAAAACATACCACGTTGGCTGAATTCTTAAAAGTAGGACACACATGAAATGTGTGTGAATGTGCAACAGCAATTAAAAATGTCTTCCTTCCTGGGAAACAGATTGGCTAAACAGTGTTAAGACCAAGAGCAATAACTCAACAGGAAAAATGTGACCTTTCTTCAAATACCTAATATACGAAATATTTACGATCAGCTTGGACTTGTATAGTACTTCATACGGATAAATCATAATATTTGTGTCAACTAATGCAACCTTGGTGGGATATGCAGGTTGAAACAGTTTAGAGACACGATGGGACACTTGCACAACGTGAGGATGTTTAGGTGAAAGACAAAAATAATTCTTTTAGATTAAACTTCACGATAACAGGACATCCGAAGCATATTTACGCAGAGCTGGGTTATCTATCACAGCGTTAGTTCTCATCCGTGAAACATATGACGATGTTATGAGTACGGCTTTGATCCACATGAGTAGAAAAATCCTGCGACAGGTAAAACGACGAATTTCAGAATGAGGGATTTCATTCATTTGCCGATCAATGGGGAGACCTCTTCATCACACCCGCCAACTCAGAGCACATTGGCAGTCCAAAGCATCAATAAGACGGCCCACTATCATCTAAATAGGTGACAAAGGGATCTCCCCAGGAGGAAAGCTGTCAAGCTATAAGAGCAGAGGGTATGAGTTCTGGCCAGTTTCAGGCACGACACACATGTATTCTATAAAGTTATGGGACCAGAAAGCCATGACAACCATTCAATAAGCGTAGCAGAAAAATTAGTTAAGTTTATTGGTTTCATAACTTATGGCATGGAGTAATGAGTTCCCAAGTAGCCAAGATGGCGGATGCACAATGAACCGCTTGGACACTTAATTACTAGATAAAAGAGTTGTTTTGAGACAGATGACCATTTAGTTCACTCTTACTAATTATTATGTGCATTACCAATTATTCATTGGCTTAACTTTCATAAATTTTACCCAGCGTTAGAAGATTAGATTAGATATTCGAAGCTATTAACTACTTGTAAATAAGTTATATCGCTGGTATATGTGTTCCTGCAACCAGAATATTTGTATGAAATCTATAACGTCATGGATCTCATAGCAATTGATTCCATAACTAAATGCTCTTGCAACCGGCCATTAGTGAGGCGTCTAAAGAGCACTAGCTTCCCATTCCGATGGCGGGGGTTCATACACCAGTAATGACGGATTTGATCAGGGAAATCCCACCTCTTACTTGAAGAATACTTAATCCGCCCGTCGGATGGGACGTTAAATTGTGGGACGGTATGGCGACACCGGGTTTCTTTCAACCCTACCTCCAACTGACCTCCCTCTATCAATCAACTCACATCCTATCGCGATTTCCTGAAGGCGCAAATCCTATTCATTCTTTGCTTCTCTGCACGACTGACCTCAGTTGTCGCTCGCCTTCCCAAATAACCAATCAACTGGAAAAGCCAAGTCCAAAAAATTCATGATCACGAAAGCCGCAAGGGCGGCCGAGAGATTCGCTCGCATGAAATAGGCTAATGGGCTCTTTCATTTTCTGCTCTGTGAATACTAATCAAGTAATTCCGCCGAAATAAATGCTACGCAACTCTACTATGCGGGTCGTGAAATTAAAGCACTGAAATACCACATTACAAAATAAATAGTATAACTGAACTATTGCTAAATACAAATACTACAAATGACTTCAATAATTGTTTCAGGCAGTCATCATACTTAATCAATTTCTTAACAGAGTCACAAAAAAACTTTGATAACCATTGCACTTTAGCCTCAATGCAGCATCTCAGACATTTGGCAAACGACCAATGCCCACATTTTCAAAATAGAACACCAACGACAGGGATTCCCCACCGATACGCCGCGACACATGGGGGTCTTGTGAGATTTTATTTTAAAAACTAATTTCAAAGTTAGATATTCCGATCTCATTCCCAGAGTCCCATACCTACAAAAAGATTAAATATTCCTGACCTGTGGAACTTTGAGACAGTTGCCACCTTTGCCATCCAAGGGTGAAGCCAATTTAACCCGGTGAATATTTAGTTACAGTATTACACTTAAATATAAATAAAATAAAAATATAAATACTTACGTAACATTAGGTACCTTAAGCTATTTACTGGATAACATAATCCAAAATGGCATCGGAGAGTTTCCTCTGTTGGGCATTCGTCGATTGAGTGATTAATGGAGGAAAATTAGATAAAGATAAAGAGCCGATTCACTCTTCGCTAACGTCAGTCAGTTGACTCTTCATAAAGAAGTTCCAGGGGTTTCCCCAGCATAACAACTGAACGAAGACCTGATAAGATTTAATACATTTCCCCTTCACGCTGATTCCCATCTGGTAATTAATAACTGACCACGAAAGAATATTTTAGTCCATCCAATTCGCAAAATGAAATATGATCTTCGCGATAATGAAACTAGACTAAGAGCATCACTTCCAATCACGATGTCAGGTTAAGAGTGAGAGGTATTACTTAACATCACAGAAAAATTTTACTGCATAACGTTCCATTTGAGTGCCTAACAGTGAATAATATTTCTTTTCCAGTCCAATGAATAATGATACATTAAATCAAAGCCTATCCCTACACTAAAGCATCTTCAGGATGGCAAGAAAGTTATTCAATTCCTTTCGAAGCATACGGTTTCGCAATTTAATTCCTACGAGAATTGACCTCCACTATCACTCTCATACAGACTTTAAGAAGTCCAATGAGGCCGTGTTTATTTAAAATGGTTTAACAAAGGGACATGGTCTAAAACAGCATACAGATAAAACAGATGCCTTGAAACATAAAACTTGAATTAGTTCCGGTCCGACACACTATTTTTAAAGGACTTTATTTAAAATGCGTAGCCACAATCGAGAGACAACCGCAGAGCGAGTCTTAAGACTATCGCCTTTTGGCATAGTATCCCGCGGTCATTAAGTTCTCCCGTCTAGTTGCGGCGGACGGGTTATTGAACTCCCTGCAGCACGCAAACGGGGGTGGGGAAGATTTTATGGGCGAAAAAACTTGCCCCCGCCGAGACTCGAAGGGCGGACCGTAACCCCGCCTCCAAAACCACATTCCCACGAGCCTCCTTTGCTCTGGTGATGTAGGAGACGGGGATTCTAATCAGTGATAAACTATCGCGAACAGAGTGAAAGCTTGGAGGAACAAAACCAATCGACACAGAATCCATAAAACCTGTGAGACGCAACAGGGCTCAAAAGTGTGCAGTGCCACAGTAAAAATGCGATAGCTAACCAGGCATAAAAACTAATAAGCACCTAATTTTCGTACATGCATAAATAACCCTTCCATCAGGTTATGGTTAAGTAAGGGTCATACACTCGTATCTCATCATTGTGCCTCTATGGCCTTCTACTAACGGGTTGGCATCGTCGATTTCGTATGGAGAATCCCTCCGACACCTCCACAAGCATTTTTTTTCAATGCCGCGTGAAGCCGCATGTACGCTGGTGGGTAATTATGTTGTCCCCAATGGCGGCAGGGCGTATCGCATTGCTTTTAAAGCAAGCCCGCCAAGCACTGGAGCAATGCAATTACCAGAGTAGTACCGAGTAATACGTCGGAGGGCACTTTGGAAAGTAGGGAGCAATTAGACGCGCGTGAATTAGCCAGAGCTCTACACATCTTGTTGAGTTATTCAACCGTGAGGTTATGATTCCACCAACGAACTCGCTCTTTCAAGTAAATACGTCCGAGACAATCACTAGCATCTATACAAAGCAGCGACGGCTTATATCCACGGTATAACAATTTTCATGTTCCTCAGCCCCTGAATAATATATTCCCAAAATATCCAAACAAAGTACACACTAAAGTAAGTGAAATATGTGTATTATGTTTCGCCACGTGTTTCAGAAGGTATTCTCCAGTATAAATGCAGGCCTCTGTATATTCAAGATGAGTTGTGTCATCACAATTTACTGAGGTCATGTATCAAGGACGTACAGTACATAAATGAAATTGTTTTGAAAATCTTAAAAGAATACAATTACAAAAGCCAAATCAGTTTAACGAAAAGTTAGCAATCTTGACGGTAAAGGACCTGGTAACAACCAACAATCTGCTAACACACAGGCACTTTACCTGAACGGCTCAAGGGCGGAATTCAGTGAGAGTGATAAGCAATGAGGCCAGACTTAGGGAGCACGGACGGCGGAGTAACTTACATCATGGGATACGATCCTCCGCCATGCAAATGCATTTGAATACAAAACACTTGGGCATTTTACTTCCTCAGATCGAAAAATGAATCTCCATCCTCGCGCAGAAGCTTGGACGATGTTTCCGAGACGCCAACGTGAGGGAGATCCCGTTATGAGCTCACCCAACCAAAAAAGCTTCGGAAATTGAAAAAAAAATCTTTAACTTCTGGAACCGACTAGAGGGTCTATGGGAAAACTTCTCAAGATTTTACTGATACATGCACATTAAAAACGAACTATCACTCAGGATAACTCAATCGAGTTAAATTTCGCACGATAAAGGCCTTAGAAACTAAGGATCGATCCTTACAAAAACTTTATCAGGTTTTCATTTAATTGTAAACAAAAGGTGCATCACAAGACAGTGTTTACTCTCATTACCTCATTCCATTTCGATGAAACAATTACTTCTACCAAAATAGCAAAAGAAAGAGCTTCGTCAAAAACCAGTTCGCTATAGAGGGAAATCAGGAACAGTGGTATGCCAATAGAATGCGATAATGGGAACTGACGGTTAAATACATTTATGAAGATTAACCCTTTCCGGTCCTGTGATTCCAAATGGAATTTTTTTTTTCGCTTTTCTGCGTTGAGCGTCAAATTTTTCATATGTATTTCATGTAGAAGATGATGTAATCTACGTAAGGAGAAAATATGTAATGAGATAAAATAAATTTATGAATTAATGAAAGTCATTTGAAAAAATCAACGCTCGACGCAGGAAAGAGACCTCATTCCATTTGGAATCACAGGACCGGAAATGGTTAATGAGCAGAGTGAGCATCGCGAGTTATTATGTGACCGTTTTAAGCAATCGAAAAATACGGATAGGACATTATCATCCAGCCAAAGGTCATAGGGCAGATTAATATGGAGGGCATGATCGAGAGAGAAACACTGACACTTAAAGAACAAAGAAAAATCAGAATATAATTGAAGAGGTTATTTACATGAACTAACATGCCTACTAGAAGGATAGAGTAGAATGGGTAAACAATTAACGCCAAGATTGCTAGCTTTTCATCGTATAACTACGGGCATCTCCCAAGAGATAAGGTAACATTCTTGTTCAGGTTCATACACTTCGCCACAACAAGGGGCAATGTAGGTATTTATTCAGGAGTCCAATCTGCTGACACTAGTGAATGGTGTGGGGTATTTAGGCACCTCTTCAAAAAAAGAAGTGATCCGGAGATAACTTCACACATGTCGACGGTGCAAAAGCTATCGACTGAAATACAAATACATAATAAACTTATCAGGGAGATAATGAAACTAATAACCAGTCCCTCCTACCACCTATCATCTCGTCAGAGTTACAGACACTTCAAAACGATTGCTCGGTCATTACACATAACGAATGACGCAAAATAAAACAATAAAATGCAGTTTAAGAAAAATATGAGCACAAGCATGTGTGGGAGAAATGTAAGACTACAGGGAGAAGTGTCGGTATGATCGATCAAGGAATCCATACTAAGGTAATTTGAGCGATATTTTACTCCTGTAGTACTTTATATTAAAGTTCATTTAACATTAAAACGGCTTCAAAAATCAGAAGACATGGGGGTAGCCCGGGGGAGGCAGAGGGAGCAGCTCCCCCACCTTCCTGGACGAGACATTTCATGCCAAATCTGCTATTCAGAGCTAGACCTCCCTCCCTAACAAAATCTACAGCTACGGATGGGTGTCCTGACTCTCTCCCCTCCTACATAAATCCTGGCTACGCCCTTGACAGGGGGGTAAAACAGAACTGTACACGACGCCAAAAACTTAAGTGTACATGATTTATCTAGGAAATTATAAAAATCGTTATTCAGGCTCGACGTTTTTCATGTTGAAAACGCCTTTACAATATTATCGGAAATATTTCGGTAACAAATTTATTTTTTCAACAATTGGAAAAACAAACGAGTCACTCACCCCGTTACATTTCAGACGCAATCTCTGCGACAAAAAAAAACATGTCTCTCTCTGCAACGCATAGCCGTGCCGTATCCAAAGGAAAACTGAATCTATATCCTGGCACGTGTCTCGGGAAATTGTGAGATAAGCAGTAGATATTTTTTAACCATTAATAAGATGATATCCTTTCCTTCCTTTTTAAGAGCGGATTTTTTACAGCGTTAGCCGTTTCCCCATTATTTTACGCCGCACATATCTGTTATGACTACGGTTCTCTTTTAACTGCCAGCTGAGCGTGGTTTTCTTCCCTTCTTACGCCATTATTCTTCTCGGTCCTCCTATATGGGGGTCTCCAAATCTATATTGTCAACAGCCACCGTGCCTCAATCATTCTTCGTAGAAGCCCGAATCCTTCCTTCTCTTACATCTCGTGTTTCTTCTGGCATTTTCACTCTTTCGTTAATTATTTCATCAAGAATACACTAAAACCTCGTAACTCGGCAATTAGCTTTTCAGTCTTTTTCTTACTCCCCGTACTTGCGATTAGTGGAGGGCAAGTATTTCTAAGATGGAGTGGCATATTCTTTTCCTTATTACATATTTATTTTTCCATCTGCTTCCCCATTTCTACACTTTCAGGGGGCTATCTAGCTCTAGTATATCCTTTTTCGCCTCGGCATACGATCTACCCTTCTTCATCCATTCCAAGAAACCTATTCTCTTTCTTCCTCTTTCCCGCAAGCCCAACATCCGTCCCTCTATCATATTCTTGAGCATTCCCTCGCCCCTTATAACATCCTCCAGCCGCCTACTCTGCCGATTTCGAATTTCATTAAGAAGTTTGCTTTCCTCGCCCACCGTCTCTCATGCACTTCTTCGTTAGTCTTCCTTTCCGTCCACCTAACCTTCTCCATCCTTCCCCAATCCACATCTCAAATTCCTGCAGCCTAGTCTCGTCCTCCTTTCTGAGGGTCCACGTTTCTGCCCCATACAAAGCCACGCTCCATATCAAGCTCCTCACCAGCCACTTCTTCACAGGCTTACCCAAGGTCCCCGTCATCAGCTCCCTTCTATTACTAAACGCCTCCTTAGCTAGCGCTATTCTCTTCCGTATGTCTTTGCTACTATGTCCGTTTTCTTCCAGCGTACTACCTAAGTAATTAATGCTCTACTTGCTCGAATGTGTATCTGTCCTAGAGAGTCTCATTACTTTTTGTTTTCTTATGGTTTATCTTCTTTTTGAAAATTCCGTACCGCATTTCTAAAGCATCTACCAAAGCTTGCATATCCCTTCAATTGTTGCATGATCTTACGGACTGGGTAAATGTCCTCTTCACAAAACCTGGTTGTATGCTGATGATTGACCCCAGATATTTGATTCTTTTCATTCCAACGAGGCCAAATTCAATGAATTTAGTGCGTACACCTCGCACAAAATACCCGTACGGCGCCTTCCCGGCGATGAGCCGCGTTGATTTGAAAAGAGTCCTTCATCGCAATCGACGCGTGAAAGCACTCGGATCTCGAAACCGATCTCCCGTCTCGACTTACGAATTCGGTGAACAGGTTGAAGGGTTGGGGGGTGGTGCTGCACCCCTCACGCTAACAATCCCATTCCTCTTCCGTGCATGAATGAATGAGACGGAGGGCGGGGTCTTACCCTTTCCCTTACCCCCTCCCCCGGTGCACCTGCCTCGGCTACCATGCCCGTCATTCCAACCGCCTTTATTACAGCACCGCAGCTACCGCACTCCACCTTTCTAGGAATACACGCTTGTATGCACTATGACTGGCTCACACCGGCCGATGCGATATTTTAGGAAATATCGACGGGCATGTTTCAGAAATGCAGGTTGGGATATTCGGAATGAATATAAATCACAAGAAAACAAAAGTAATGAGATTCTATAGGACAAAGAAAGCGAGGCTGGTCACTAAAGTAGGAGGACACAAACATGAGCGAGTATTTTAATTACTTAGGTAGTACGCTAGAGGAAAACGGACATGGTAGCAAAGACATACGGAAGAGAATAGCGCTAGCTAAGGAGGCGTTTAGTAATAGAAGGGAGCTGATGACGGAGGCATTGGGTTAGGATGAGAAGAAGAGGGTAGTGAAGAGCTTGATATGGAACATAGCGTCGTATGGAGCAGAAACGTGGACCCTCAAAAAGGAGGTCGAGAATAGGCTGCAGGCATTTGAGATGTGGTGTGGAGAAGGATGAAGGATGGACTCTAACCCAGACTTAACTCCGAACACAACCCTTGAGTTGACTGGCAGGGTACTATATATATGTAAATGAACCTATTCCGCCTACTTTTACTGTAGATTTACTTCTTATATCACATACTTCTTAAATACCTAACCCCCGAGTATCACATTACCTCTACGTATTCTTGATTCAGATGGCAATCGCAAAACTCACGCAAAGTACAGTGTCTCACCCCTTCAACCACCGCGTACCTACCAGGTATTAAAATGAACGCATATCATTCCGTTTAATCCTCAATTCGATCCCCATGATTCCGGCAGCAGCACACAGAAGGGCGTGAAACAGCAAGTGATCGACGGGAAGACGGTTTGGTGACCACACCCTGATATGAAAGCAACTGCCTCTATTTGCTCTCACTAAGTGGTAATTCCTTAATTCATTCAAAACAAATACAATTTAGTTAAAATTGAAACTCGTTGAAATTTCAATGGAAAAAAGGCACGAAAATAAAAATTCGCGAGAGACAATAAGATATCTCCCAAAGTGACGAGCAAAATGCATACACCACACATGGAGAGAAGTTGATGGGCAAATTCCCCAGTAAAAACCTTACTAAAAGTCTTATTATGATCATTTAACTAAATTCCAAAAGGTCTACGGTGGAAAATTCCATAGGATAGTCAAGGAAATACAAACAAATGCTGTTGAAATAAGTAAAAATTCGAAAACTCAATTCCTGGTAAATAAAAATGTCGCTTTGCATATTTATCAACAAAATGTACAAATGGAAGGTAAATAACCTTTAAGATGTAGTCTGCGGCGTTTGGTTTTTAGAATCTGACGATGACAATGAAGCCAACTTTAAAGTTAACGTGGTGAATTTAAAGAACTCAACACCACAATAAACCTGATACGATCTAGCATAACACGCGCACTTCTTTCGTATTCCTCGCGACACTTCTCGACAAAAGTAAAAGAGGATACCAAACATCCGCGAGCCACAAGAGATTAACAAATAGTTTCCTACTTCACAAATTGAACGTATAAGTTTCCTACTTCCTCCTTTTAAGCCTCAACAAACTATGTGATGTTCTTTGCGAGATAATTCGAGTGCAAGTTCACCCTAACGACGAAATTCTTTGATATTGATAACGCTAATGAATTTGCTAAAGACATCCTCTTTTAACTCCTACCACTTTAGACATCGTCAAATGCCCAAAAATAACAAACAATTAAATAAAGGATTGACTACATTTTCAAAGATCTACGAAGCTAGCCGTGCAGTAACTTAACGGAGTCACCCGCAAATGATCACACAGTTGTGTCAAATTCACAGTGGAAAAATCATTCGCCTGGACTGGGAATCGAACCCAGATCCCTCGATTTTGGGCCGAGTGCTGTCCAATTAAGCTACCCAGGCGTCCTCTTCCACAGTCAATTTTATGGGGGCTTTAAGGAGCAAGTTGTCCTCACAGGTACCGTGCATGTAATGCCTGAGGTACCCATATGCGAGCGCTAAGCGCTATAGTCCACGGCGTAAAGCCCAACTTTAAACCCAAAGGTGTAATTTTAATAAAAATATCCTATTATGGATGCCTTCACACTAATAAAAACGGATCAAAAAGTACGATAAGCCCAACGAGAAGATGATTTTCCGCAAATATTTCGCACGAAGCCATATGTTTAAGATTTAGTCAAAAATTGAATACGGACTTAAATTAGAACATCTTAACAACGACCGAATACAATGGCAAAACCGCGAGGCAAAATATTTCCATAAAAAGTTCACTTTATACTCCATTAGCTGCGGGAAAATTAGAGTAAATTACAGTGGAGAGGGAGCTCTGGATGAGCTGTCATCAGTCAGGAATAAGGGCTATTGATTCCACAATTATTCACCGGAATTAGAAATCCGGCTTCCCGCAAACCGGTCGAAGAGCAGTCTCCCGCGCCAGTCACGGATAAATGACGATCAAGGGTCGAGACTCTTTTGTTGTCGCACAGCAGCAATTTCCGTTTGAAACGTACACTCGATACGCTCGCTTTCCACCACGAACAAAAGACTGCACAACCGGCGTAAATTTGTGTGAGGAAAGACTAAACCGACGTGGCCTTCCAGATGACGCAATGGAGTTGAGTGACAACTCCCTTGCGTGAGGGCTGTCGGCTGAATGAAACTGCGTGCGGAATTCGATTATTTTCGCAAGATAAATCCATGCCCCGAGGTAGAAATTTTCCAAAAAATTTGACCAAATGGGTCTATCTAGCCACATGCAGAATTAACAGAGAAAGTATTTCACTAAAAGTTAACCCTCTATGGACGGAATTATGAAAAATTAGCATGAAAAAAATACGGCTACTATATTAGTGTTTTTAAAGTGCTATTAAAGAATTTTTTTTAATTGGAACTTGTTTCATTATAATATTTATTATGAAATGTGACGCATTTGTATCATATATATTTAATTTAAAATAATTCTTTCCACAATAATATTCACACAAGGTTTACTTCAACCTTCATGACGCACCTTTTTTAAACTTTCCAAATTTTTTCTTCACATGACAGCTGAAACTATTTATTTTAGAGCTCCACCAGGCACGCCATCGTCAGTGAATAGCGTCACACATTCATCTATTCAAATTGTTTGACAAACCGCCGAAAGAGACGCAACTTGCCACACACTTAATCCGAAGCGTTACAATTCTGTCTAGCGCAGTAACTAAATGGAAAAGCCTCTTAGAAAGCAGAAATATCAATGATTTTTAAACGTAACAAATATGACTCGCTCGTCCATAGAGGGTTGCCCATCAACAAATTTCTATTTTTTTTCAATCAATTAAGAATTTCTTAAATATTACAATTATATACATGATATTCAGCATCATTGCGTCAACTACTTCATCAATTTCTCTGTAGGAAATCAGCTGTAGTTATTAGCCGACAAAGGATGCAAACAACATGAAAAGTTACTAGGCGTTAAAAATACATCATATTTTGGATATAACTGAGTAACATCTTCATCAGGATTAATTCTTCTAAAGCCACGTATGAATTATTTTGATTTCACGTCAAGGACTGCAATGAGACAGCCAACTTCGTCACAATGGGGAACTTGTGACTTTTCGATGTCACCATAATGTGTCTGATGCGAAAGTTTTCGCAGAGAATAAATTAATGGACAGCTGAACAACCATCTGGAAACGAACGCTTCTCCGAAGTAAGAATAACAAAGATGCGTTCCAGTTCCTGCGTTCGAGGCATCTGGGTGGCTGTCTTTGTCCAGCGTCTTAGAGAGTCCAAGTGAGCCACAGAACGTGGGCGATGCGGTCTCTGGCTTTCCCCCGATAGTAAAGTGCTTTGGAAACTTTCAAGTTATGCAATATCGAAAAAAAGGACAAAGCATCATGGACAACATAATAAAAGAGGGAGCACTGCACAGTAGGGTAGAAAGATTGGCTTTACATTAATTAGGCCATATTTCTAGAGAACTTCATCAGTGCACACCTTCAAATAACAACAAAAGAATGTTACAAAACGCGAATTTTGCGGCCTATTAAAAAAACCAAGACCAACGCAAGCCGCGGGTTGAAAAAGAAAGCGACGAAAACAGGGTTCAAGATAAGTCCGCCCAAATGTAAACATTTACCATTGGACGAGAGTAGCGATTCGCTAAGAATACACTACAATGTGCGTCCGATACGAGAAAGGTATATGGCAACACCGCGCATCCAAGAACCACCTGCCAACGATGTTTATCAGGATGACTGGTCCACAATTAATGAGGTTCAAAACGACAACTGACGTGCACAAGAGGCTGCGTAATGTGGAGAAAGAGATCAACACTATCAATGTCAGAGAAAAAAATCAATGCACCTCAGCAAAATGTGATCAATCGGATTTAATAAGGTTATTTTTGGTGACGCTCTTCGAATGTAAAACGTTTAAATATGCCAAATATCCACGTAATTCATTGAATCTAATATCGGCACGTATTAATGTCCTCTCAATGTTTTCATTACTTCATATTGTCTTCAAACCAAGAACGACTGATCTTGGTTTCAACGTATTTTCTTCAGCTAGCGAGGAAAGGAAGGACAACCCCAAAAATGTCTAACAGCCCACGCGGCAGCCGTACACATTTGGAAGGAGGAGTTTCTGGTTTTTGCTGCTTTCTCCGGATCACTGAAGTGCTAACTCGACGACAAGCATTTTAATGGCATGCCTCACGTGACACACTTATTCGTCCCAGAACATGGGACGCACATGGAAGATACGAAATATTTTACCTAATTAATCCAAATTAATTAGAAAACCCTCTCAATGAATGTTAATCGAAATTAACAGCAGACCAACACGTATGCATACATCTTAAAGACGCAATAACTTCTCACAAAAATGTATGAGATCACGAAATAAAGGTTTTACAAGAGGTTTTTGATTGATAATGAGGATACAACCGCGGATTACCAAATTATGACTTAGATCATAACTAATTAGTGAACAGGTGGTCCCTCATCATTTCGATAACGCAATTCAGCGCTCAAATCGAAGTAAGCTTTTGCTGGAACCTAGATTAATGAATACAAAATTGAAATCTATACCATTTTAAAAACAGGTTTTATCGTCGTAAGGCATGCCTCGATGCAAAATATAAACGCGGGGAAACACTGTGCACGGAATAAGTTCAAGGGTGAAGTACGAAGACAAGATCTGTGCGCTGGAGGGGAGACATTTCATCCCAGTGGGATAACACGCACTTTCTCAAGGACGGCGTAAAATGCTTTGCAAACCTCGGGACCTTACCCACATTAATAAAACATCTCACGCACATCACACCAGAGGTAACCAATAAGAGAAAACGTTTTCTGAAAAAACGTCTTGTTTGATGTAGCTGTGGAGCAAATTACAGGTGCTATCTTCTTAACAATTGAATTTATCTCCGCATAAATCATGAGAAGGCTTGCAAATCTTATTTCTGGTTCCAGTCGCTGCTGATGGAAGAGTATTCTTTCTCACAAAATGTGCGCAGGCGTGATTAAAATCCTCCATGTGGGCATTTCATTAACCAATTTCATAATCGAGAAAAGTTGGAACAGGTTTCTAATAGTACCGCCTCAATTCGTCTTCGTGAAATTTCATTTTACGTTAGCAATGAAATCCCTATAAATTAGTAATATTGCGCTAAGACTACTTTAAAAAATAAATAATTACACGTGACAGTACACTTAATTTATTGAGGCGTGACTGGGAGGAACGGGATGGTAAATAAATGAAATGCACTTCGTTAAGTTCACACTTAGGATTAAACACCGTAACAAGTTTCAACTGTTTACAGCCATTTTCAAAGGACATGAATAATCTACTGAGTCAATAATACACAGTCATTCAGGAAGGGGAGGGAAACATAGACCATAGGTTACCATTGATTTTCGGGGACTAAGCAAAGGTAAACTTCCATGAATTGGGGTACACCATCGAGACCATCTTTGCTGCAATAGTTTCATAGGTTAGCTACCTTGGTGTGTGTACACATAGTTTGGCAACCATCTAACAGGAACTTCCAGTTCCGTGTCTAACTGAAATGTTGTGAAGCAAAAAGGTTGTTGTTGTGTGTGACTCGTTATCCCAATAAGTCATGTTGACTAAAAGTTATAGGTGCTATGTATTAATTGTAAGAGAGAAATATAACAATCTTCACTCCAATAAAGACAGCCTTTTATGTCCGAATAAAGTCATTTTTAAATTAGTGGCCGTCTGGCTGCTCGTTTCCGATTCCACCGAAGAATGTAAGGATCGCTATCTACGCTCAGAGCACTGATAGCATTTCTCTTGAATTCGATGTCACCTACTTTCTCAATCAAATATGCTACCATATTCAGTGGAGATGATATCGTCGAGTGATGGCATATTTTTCAGTCGGACTGGCAAGCGGGAGAAATTTGGTCAGTTTGCCCCAGGCCACGGTGGGTGCAAGAGGCCATAAAGGAACATGTTTCCGACATCAGGCGCTCGAATGAGCTCCATTTAAAAAGAACGCGTCATCGAAACAGAAGCCCAGCATGGCAGGCAGAGGCGGCAGGTTGGCAAATGAGTAAACGATGACGACGACCGAGATTCCGAGGAGCGAGAGAGTGGCCCCTTCCCGGCATTCCAAGCCGCGACTCGCGTGGGCGAAACGTTTAATGAGAAGGCAAGTGGCGAAGGTGTGAGGAGAGGTGCACTAACTGGGGCAGTGAGCGAGCGATCGGGTCTGCACTGTGGGCTGCAGACAGGAAGGAGCTGGGGCGTTTCAGAACTTAGCAAGCTTAAGTAAGATATCACGGCACATAAAAATAATCAGTATATGTGACCACATTGCAGAGTCAAGATCGCTCTTTCTAAAGATACCAAATTATCAGCCTCTAATCCTTTTATTTTCCGAGATATTCGCCAAAAAATAGAAGACGTTTCCATAGAGATATTCAATTCATTTATAATCGTGGGCCTTTCCGGCCCAAGAGATATTTTTACATTGATATTACATTGGAATTTAACACAAAAAGGAGATAAGTAAATGGGAAGAGTATAAAAATGAAAAAGAATAAAGAAAAATAAAGTAATAAATACAAAAAATATACATTTAAATCCCATTAAGCGTGAATTCGCCAGTATTCAGCTTCAAAACGAACATAGGCTCATTTAGCGATAATATTGAAAACACGTGTACATACGTACACGTACGTACTTACGTACATAGTTACACAATATTTGCCAAGTAAGGTAGATCAGTAATTCATAACTATAATAGGTAACACATTTCGAAAATATATATAAGAACAAAATTACATATAAACATTCTTTTCCACTCCACGTAAACTATTAGAGCGGCGTGATTCATTATGCAGGGAACTGCCATGCATTATTAAGAAGTAGCTTGTACACTTCTGGAATTGGACTTAAATACTCATATTGATTGTGTTTCTTATTCCTGACGGAAATGAATTCCATATTCTAGCAGATATGATTGCTCTGCACCCGTGAAATATTTAAAAAATGAAGCTGTAACCTATAGATCGCGTCAGTAATGTAACGTGGGTATTTCGTATATATTATAAATTACTAAACAATGAAATTTATTGCTCAACGTACTACTTTTTATAACACCACAAAAAAAACTTTGCCTGCCACGGCATTTTTACTTTAGAGCAAAAAACAAATAAGAAAAGTCAAAACCTCAAATGCGTACACTAAGTAAATGACTATGGATTTCCGTAATAAAAACTGCATTTTGTGCCAGTAATGCTTCGACAGTACTTCATTCATGCCTCAATAAATTGCGTATATATAAAAACACATTCGGATATTGTCTCTATTCTGACTAGGGAACTATCTCGCTCATACTAATTTAACTTTGGTTTTCAAATGAGAAACCATTTCCGTAAAAATCAGCTTTGTGAACAATAGCGAAAAAAAGGTTTTGTGAGAAACTCGAGCATTTCACGAAAATAACAGCGTCAGTACTCGGTAGGGTAATAAATACGCATTTAGAAAACGTAAAAAAAACTCACCTCTCACACGTCCGATTTTTCATAAATTTGCCTTCAAAAATGACCAATTTCGTGATTTTTTTCGAAGAATTTCGACGCCTTTTCATTAGTTTCACCGAAGCTCCGGTAGATGCTCACTAATTTCACCTCGACAATATGCCCATTGGAAGTGCCCGAAAAAGCATTTTTCGCTGGTGTGTAGGAAACCGGATTCCACCAAGTATTTCATTAGCGAAAGCAGGATTTTATAAACCAATTTGAAAAAATATATAATTCAGTATTGGTTTTGGCCCACATAATCCAGAGCCACCTTAATCAACATTTCCGGTGTAAAGAGCCTGGCTGATCACGCAAAACCTTGCGGCATAAGGATGCGTAGTGCACTGCCTAACAGAGGGAGCTAAGTACAGTGGCAGGGCAGGTGAGAAGGGACGAAGAGGGGGGAAAAAGAAGTAGTAGCGATCAAAAATCCTTCTCCTTGAAAATTTGATTCCATCTCCATGAAATGACAAGTGAATCACACGAGGATAGAAAAAATAAAGAAGTACGCAGCTACGATAAATTCACAGACATCGACTGCTTTAATTCATTACGCATTTGACAAGACATTTTGCGAGAGCAGCATTCAGTGCGAGGCTAACACCGAAGACACACCGGGAAAGCGCCAAATCTTCCTTCGAGGTTGGGGTTTGTTTAGATAGGGGGAAGATAGGGAAAGTTATACGGTGAAGAGGCAAGTCTAGGGCCAACGATCAACTCGCGTGAATCTCAACAATTGAAGTTCTACGCGCGGATCGGATATAGTGGCTCGCACAGTACATGCCAAGATTTCCTTTCCAGTCTCCCACTCGGAAAAAAAGAAAATACTTCTTTTCGAGGCAACTGAAAAAATGTTGTGATTCATGGACACAGATGGTGCGCCAGTAACGTCATCATCAGGAGTCATCAATCCGAAGATTGATTTGCTACAGCTCTCCACTTCACTCTCTTTCCAGGTAAGCTCTTCCATCATCACCACCATTAACAATCGCCTGGTACCCGGGATTGAGCATAAGGCTTCCGATACAAGACGATGCCTCCGGAGTCACTAAAAGAAGTTTTTTTTCTGGAAGCAGCACTCTAATGGAAATCGCATAATAATCTACTTCCAAAAATGTGTATGTGACATTTATTTATAGTTTAACGATCGCCCATCAAAATAATTACAAGGCAAACAAAAATATACAAAACACAGCGGAATCAATTGAATTATACAGAAATCTCGAAACGCATCAAAAAACTATAATATTCATCAAAAGAGACTTCTTTGTTAACATAAATTAATTTCATCACAGTAGTTGTTAAAAGTTCGGCACATTCTGTTCAGTGGTGAGTTTTCACAGTAGTTTGATTTTACCATGCTCAACTTTAATTTTCTTTTTAACCTTACACTATTACTAGGCACTACAAAATTAATTTTGCTAATTAATTCGCTATTTTCTGCAGTATTAAGTAAATATTAGAAATAAGATAAATCACATACCGCTCTTCTTTTTTGCAGACATTGAAAATCAAACATTTTTTACCAAAGTTTCATAACAAACATAATTATCGTACATCGGATAAACATTATTTTTCGTATAGTATAGATAACGTAAAAACCTTTTTTGTACCCTCTCCAATATTTGAACGTATTTCTTACAATAAGGATTCCATACTAGAGAAGCATACTCCATATAAACGTAAGGGCTCACGTACGGACACGAAAGAGCGTCCAGAGGGTGCTCCGGTAGTAGAGAAGTACAAACGGAATGTACTTCATTCGTTTGGTCATGATGAAGGAACGAGAGCCAAGTAGGGAAGGAGATACGTGACGAATGAGAGAAGGTGTGAGACGAAGCGGCAGACCCAAAAAATCGTGGGAGAGAGCGGAGGAAGAAAATTTTACGAGAAGGAATATTAAGCACCTACAAAGAAACAAATGGTATCACGCGACGAATGAATGCAACAGGAAAGAAAAAGGTACACACAGATAGTGGCTATACAAAGAGAGGTAACATTGAGCAGATTTCCTACACCAATAAGCAATAACTGGAACCTGATTTTTTGCTTTGCCTTTGCCAATTCCGTAATGGAACGTCTTGTATGCAAGAAGGTCTTGCCGGAAGACCATCCTTCGCATCACAACACACATCGGGAAATTAGGGCACCCGAAGGACACGAAAGAATGTAACAACAACTGGTAGGATTTTCACCTCCAAAGTCGAACCATATACTCTATGGTCGAACCAAAAACTATTTGAACAAAAGGGAGTTGTATGTATGTTATACAAAAGCAAATAGTAAAACCCAACGTTCTTCATACTAAAACCTTGACATATTTTCTTAAGGCCGCTTTACATGATACATGTTACAGAATAAACGAATGTATCATAGATTGTACCAGAAAATGAATGGAATTAGAGCAGTTTCTATTTCCCGTTCAGTCATTCAGACAATCATACAATATGCCGCTTTACACGGTACAATCTTCCTCAATAAAGAGTTGATACATTCGTTTGTACAACACAATGTACCGTGTAACGCGGCCTTAAGATTCAGACACGATAATCCCAACAGTAAAACTCCCTTAAAAGCTATACAATAAGGCCGAAAGTTGAGCACACCCGCTAATTACAGTTGGAAAATTGCTGCAAAGAACAGTTTACAGGGATGTAGCCACGGTTGAGACGATCTGAAATCGTCACACATTTCTTTGTACTAATCTCTCGCTTTTGAGAATCGGGGCTGGAGCGATAACGGTTATCACATTAGTCATAGCATGCGTAGAACGAAAGTGTACATTGGATAAATAAATATAACAAAAACCTTTTATCTCAAAAGGCAAATACATGGATACGGTGATAAATAAAAATTAACGAAACAAGGCGAATGTGTAAAAGACAAAGTCATTTAAGATAATACAATCTTGAAGATAAAACCAAAAGGCCCGGGAGGCTTCCGAGTTGAGCTGAGTGGCGAGCGCCCTTTTTTGAATGAACGTTTCGCCATGCGGGGCGGCGAGCGCCTTCAGGATAGCATTGCGAAACTTGAGCGAAATTATAAATATTCAAGGGTGTAGCCAAGGGAATGCAAGGGAGAGCAAGAGTACCTTTACTAAATTTTTAGTTTACTTTTTTATATTTGATTTTGTGTAATATTTCATTCAAATACCTTTTTAGATCAGATTATTTAAATATGATGAAAAAATGCGTGTTATTAGCAAATTTTGCAAAATAAACTCGTAACAACATGCGAAGTACTCCATCATTTTAATTTTTGTCTTCAAATTTCTGTATTTCAAGTTACAGAGGAATTGGATGATTTTCTTAGCTTATGAGGATAGAAGAAAGTAATTCAAAATAAATGTTGAGACATATCATTCCAAATCTGCTGGAAAGAGCCAGAGAGGATGGTTACAGGTTGGTATTCCGCCCTAAGGCCATGCAAATATTAGAAGCAAAAAAGATATGGCAGTAAATCAAACTTTCATAAATAATATTCGCAAATCTACACCAGAAGTTCGTAACGAACGTCTGATAACGTAGGTGAATGAAAGAACGAATTTTTTTCGGTATTCATAACCAGAAAATATTTACCGAGAAGTTGTAAAACCGTATCTAAATACTATTAACTACCTATAGTGAATATTACTCCTTCAACTAAAATGGAACATCGCCTATACGTACTAAGCTTAATAAAAAGCTATGTTAAATGAAACGGCTGTCTGAAATTTAAAAAGTCAAACTACATACCTACTTCCAGCAGAAGTGCAAAAACCAGAAAATAGGTAAACTTTAAGAAGTTGGGGAGTGCTTGTAGTGCACTAAGTTCTGAAATCAGAATCGAATATACTCTGATACTGTGTGTGCAGTAAGTAATCGAGAAGGAAAGCATTACCAGCATCTCCAAATCAAGCTGCGAATGATTTTCTTCGGATTACACGGAATTTCGCTTAACCGAAATAGCGTCCGTCTCCATTACTTCGGCTAAGAGGTTCTATTGTTCTCCGATAAATACTCCGCGGTCGGTATCCCGTCGTAAAATTTTGAACAGCTGAGGAAGAGTCGGGCCAAATAAAGTTCTGAAACGAGAGTCTCGTTGAATTTAACGTATTGGGCTACATGAAGTGGAAGAAGAAAATTCTACCACACCTTCCACTTTAAGCTGCATATGTTTTTGGATCATGCGAAACTTGACTCATTGAAAATAACTACCGCCCACATTACTTCGAATAAGCGAGGTTCTAATGTGTATATATACATAATTAACTTTTCCGGAGGAAATTACGAAACTTCCGAGCCGATCATTTCTTCGCAATAATACGATTTCTACATTACAGTCGGATAAACAGCTAGAACCTCGCTAATATATAACTTTCTATCGACAATTATCCATTATTTGCGCACAACTTTACGAAATCCTAAACATGAGCATCGGGGATGATGAAATTTACAGAAATATACGCCGCATATTCCACATTTTTCCGAGTAGCAACACCAAACAGTTTCTGAGAGGAAAATACAGCAGTTCAAACTGCATAAGTTAGGGAAATTTTGCAGGGGCATTTTAGGGACAATTAATCAACCGTTATGACTGTCTCGTTAGTGTTACTAACCTCTTTCAACAACTTGGATGGGAATCGCTTTCAGATCGTAGATTGAAAATCAGAGTCAATCTTTTACGTAAACTCAAAACTTATTTATTTTCGGACGAAGTGTTCAATATCTCACGAACCCCAAAATACTGAGGTAGATCAGATCATGAGAATAAAATAAGGTAAATAAATTGTAGAACAGAAAGGTTTGAAATGTCGTATTTACCGCGATCTATAAGAGACCATAATGGCTGCGTTAAGACTTCGAAGTAGGTGAGTTGACAGGTAGTGTAGCTGATTAATTCTTTTGCCCCCAATGCATGTTCCTAAATCTGTCGTATTTACCGCGATCGATAAAAGACCGTAATGGCTGCGTTAAGACTTCCAAGTAGGTTAGTTGACAGTTAGTGTAGCTGATTGATTCTTTAGCCCCCAATATATGTTTCTAAATCTGTCGAGTAGTGCTAACACCATGTTTTGCATGTTCCCTGCATGACTCTTGAGTCACCTTTATTTAGTAACAATATAGACTATTTTAGCAGTTTCCGTAGCATTTGTAGTACACCAATAGTGAGGTGCATGTTGGTGAAAGTAAATTTCTTCATTGAAGCTCATGGTGATGAAAAGTCAACCCCTGCAAAACACATTTGTGGTGGCTTGCAGGACAATAAGTAGAGGTAGATGTGGACAAGCATTCTTTAGATTTAATTTTTTATCAATCGCACCAAGAAAATACACAAACTATTAAAGCAACCGAGTGGGTAGGATAGTTGCGCAGTAAACTACACTCATCGGTTCGACAATTTGTCAACAACTCGGGAATAACGAAGTATCGATACCTCAGCGGAACCCATCGCCAACGGTTTTCTTCGGAGAGAATGGGAGTTTGGCTTCGAAGAGATTACGGAGCGAGCTCAGAGAGCGGAGGACGGAGATGGAAGGATGGGCGGGGAAGAGGGTGGGGCTTGGGTGAGCACGTGGGATGGGCCGGGGAGGAGTAGTGGGGCGTCCTTGGTATGCTCTCGACGCCCACGTCGCGACGAGGGGGGAGGGGTGAGAAGAAGGGGGGGTTGGCGAGAGGAGAGGGGGTAGGGGAGGGTGTGGTGTGGGCGGGGGAAGCCGACGGAGCGTCTGTGAACAAGGGAGGGTGAGGGGGGCCCAGGCGATTGACGGCCAGCTGATTGCAAGGCGCGGCGGCGCGGATCGGTAAGACGTTGAAGGGGTCCTCTGGGGACGATGCACCACTGGGGGCGGCGCCAATATGAGAACCACGCTGCACCACTCTGTGGAATGCGCTACCTCACATAGGGGCTGTCCATAATCCACCTAGACAAAAATAGGCCACTTTTTGAGCCCCCCACTCCCCATCGTGGACACTCGTTGACTTCATCCGGACCTCCCGTACCCCCTGTTGTCTAAGTAGACTTTTCTCTTTTTGCGGAAAAAGCTGTGAAACGTGTTATTAATTGATTTCCATGGACTATCTGTAACTTAAAGCTGATTTTAAGTAAAGGTAAGTAAAAGAACAACTCCTTTTGTAGCTAAGATAATCTGTCATTTACTATAAACTGTATGGTGTCGACCGTTGTCAACGTAGACATCAATCCAACCCCCCCACGCCCCAACGTGGGCCTTCGTTGACAACCCTCGTACCCCCACCCGTTTGGGGTCTACGTGAATTATGGGCACCCCCATATCTCACCCCATTTCTGAGAGGCAAAAATAAGAGGTTTTAGGAAGAAATTCCTGCAAGTGCCTCCGTAAAACATGCCCACATTTTCGCATGAATTGTGCAATAAGCATTCCTTCATGAATGAGTGAAACAATAAAGAAGGCAATCGTATGTTCGGTGCCGTACCTGAATTACTATCACAGTGCCGATTACAAGACAAGGTATTCATCATTTTTCGCGTTATTGTTTTGACATAGCCTTAGCGGCGGAACGGTGATAACTTTCGCTTTAAAATTTTCTTTCTCCAAATTTACCACGACAAGGTTAACTCAATAACTTTCATGTTATCACTATAACATCACTGATCAAATGTTTATTTTAAAGGCCCCTAACTATCAGATAAGGCTGATAATGCAAATGGAAAATCTATATACTGGCGAATATGATTCAACTTAACCCCCATTCCCAGCTTTAAGGGACTTTGGCGAAATTAAATGACTCTCTACATCAAAATAGAGGTTTAACTGTGAACAAGAAGGCACCTTTCGCTAAGAGTAAGCTAACGCCGTAACACACGCAGACAAAGCAAAACAATTTTAATCACACACCTCGTGAACTTCTTAAGGTAAAAGGCTTTTCTGGGTTAGTGAGACACAACTCTTTCGAAGGTGAAGTCCTCACTCAGAGATACTCATCGAATAGGAAATACGTACCTGTTTTTCTCATAGAACTTACCCGACCTTAAAAACATACTTAACGTCAGTTACCCTTAGCCAGCCTTAACTAGGAGAACAACAGAAAGCGTCAATTTCAGAATACTTAACCGTTTACTCATATTGCCAAAGTCTATTAATGAAAATTTAGTAGTCTGACGGATAATATCCTTAACCTTTAATGGATGGTCGTACCAGCTTGTACGAGGGAGGCTGAGATTATACCCTCAACGTTCACGTCTATTTCGAAAATCCTATAATAATCTCCAACTAACTTAGTGTGCCCTGATGCCTTTTGGACAGTAGGCCTCCACGCAAACAGGATCAATGACATGGAAATAAAATAAAATAGGAAGCTTGCTAACAAATGAATCCGACAAAAAAGGAAAGAATATTAACACTGAGCGTAGGCTTTCTGCATCACTGGCTGCAGAGTGAGAGAATCATCTGAGGTATTAAAATATTCAGCGGGCAGTACAACTAGAAAGTATCCTCAGGCAGAAGGGATATTCCATCAGGTCAATCGAACGCCTCATAAATTAAATGACAACAAAGTTTTCGAACGCTATGGTGATCCGTTATCCAAACTAAACAATGATAAAACAATGGTAAATCGCCAACAACAGTGCTATGCACGCAAGATCTAAAATGAAGTCTCGGGCAAGTAACATGCAACCAAGAGTACTCATTCAAAGACGATTAGTCGACAGTACCCCACTTAGTTGCCCTACCCAAAATACCTCTTCGTTAAATCAAGAGAGCACGATCACATTTAGCTGAGGGGGTGAATTCGAACGTGCGCTTAAATACCTATAGCGGAGACGAGACAACAGTGTCCCTCGCCAACTTCCGCTTTGCCTCCCGCGCCAGGGACTTCAACCCTACGATTGTCGAGGACATCTAGACGCAGAATTGTCTTGACTTCCTAAACAAGATAACCTCCGTTGCAAGCCAAGCATGATTTGGTGCGATGCAGTGAGATTAAGATTGGCAGATTGCTTCTCGAACTACTTCCGGGAATAAAACGAAAAATCGATGAATACGCTTCCTTTCCAGGTAATCGATCCTGGATTTCCCAGTAGGGCAATAAAGTCCCTTTGGCCGCACCACTCTATGGGGGACCATTTCGCTGAATCGGGGCCATTATGGAGGCTTGTTATAAACATATTAGGCCATTAAAGGTAGAAAAGAAGTAAATACTGCATTCGCTTCAGTCAAATTATCAATATGATTAAAAGTTTTAGTCAACTAATTTGGCCTGGCCGCACTTTCATTTAATGAATCATGCAGTGATACTGTATTTCCAGAACCCAAGTTGAAAACATGAGAAAATATGTTTTTCATGTCATAAATAACAACTATATTTTAATACTATGTTTTAATTACAAAGTTGAAATATCAATTATTTCATATAATTATTATTTACGTGCCTCCACAAAAATTCTTATCACAAAGAGCCAGGGATTGGCTCTCATCCAGGTCAAAACTTATCGAAACAGGTGGATTCCACACAAAAAGTAAACAAATGACGGACAGGCGACGTTGGCGAGCTTGACGGAAATCCATAGAGAAAGCTACAGCGATCCCGGATGATGACTTCGCCGCGGGCCGAGCACAAACTCGCAGTCGTCGTCGGATGAATCTGGGATTTGCAAGCGAGCGGCGTCTTCGCCTCATGCTCACGTCGCCAGCTGGCAGCAACGGCCAACAGTAGGTGCGCCAATGAGTACCGCTTTTTTGAGACAACGCTATCATTGAACTACACTCGAGCGAGGTGCTCAGGGTACGAGAAATGTTTGTCAGCATTTTAAGTAAAAAGTATTTCACAGCTCAAGTTACGTACTACTTCAAAATTAAACACAGCACATGACCACAAGACATTTATTTGAAACTGGGCAAATAGGTAGTGTAAACGTAGACCACAAGGGATCGGCAACAGAAGAGGAGTAGGGTTCGAATTCGATCGCGGTTAATCGATATTTCATCAGCGAATTTCCGTAAACCGATGTATAAAATTTCACTCATAGGCGTCGCAGCATAATGTGTTACATGAGGTGTTTTCTGAAAAACAGAGAAAATATTCAGGACATTGATACTTTCTCCGATAATTCTGAAATTGGGATTCCTGGTGGAAACGAACAATAGTATTAGGATAAGCAAATAAAAACTATAAGTGCAATGGAGCCCCAAGGTTGAAAACTCTACTAATTATCACGACAAAATATTTCACGTGGAAAGCGGCAAAGATTTTCGGCAGTACTTATAAGTACTCTTCGAATAGTTTTTGTTTACTCACCATATAACTAGGCCATGATTGGAGAAAGTATGGGTGTTGTGCGATCTAGGAGGAAACATTTCCCCATCACTGTAGAAAGCATCGTCATTTGAAATATTTTTCATAATTGAGTCACTTTTAAATCCATAGAACTGGACATACTTCCTTTAATTTTCTTAAATAGGGAACACCTACATAGTCGTTATTTTACCAAAGATGATAAGTTAATATTAAAGAAGAAAATTAACCGGATCAGCTATGATAAATTTAGCAACTATCCATTCAGTCGACAGCGCTAATAAATTGAACTTCCTGGGAATCATAAAACTGCAAACTTCAGTTTGCTCTCGCAGAGCGTCCTCACTTGTCTAATCTCAGTAAAATGAAACGATGGAAAAAGTGAGGCAAATGGTATCTAACAGAGTCACCACAATGAGGTCTGAAAGAGATTCAATGCGAGTTATGAAGTGAAGAGTAGCCCACCACGGAACCAACAAGGGAGACATCACTATTTTTGGGAAAAGGAGAGCATGTTTGTTTGCACGAGGATCAGTCAGGTAAGCGAGCCCAGCACGTACACCTGCTAGATATATGGGTCACGGAGGACAATGGGATAGGGCACATTGTACTACCTTCAATTGTAACACGGGAGCAAGATTAAAGGCCACAAATGACAGACTGACTCGACTTTCGACGAAAATGTATTGTTCTGGACGATTCAAGAGCCTGCGCACGACGAGAACATTTGACACACTTGGGTAACAAAGCACGTCTATAAACCCATAAAAATACTAAATGCTTAAAAATATTTCCACTCGACAGCGACATTTAAATAAATAAAATGAATACTTCCAATTGCTGCAAAAAAGGTATGTTTTGAAGGCTGATTTACAAGAAACCTTAATCAAAGGTTGTAATCAAGACGATTAAAAGTAAAGGACAAAGCCAATGATATCACAGGTATATCCGTACTTATTTTCACGAATGAATATAGCAAAAAACATACATCCTACATGCTAAGAATCAGCATGAGAATACTAATCACGTGCCAAAATGATTCACAAATGTTAAATGCATTATTGATGACCGAAACAAGAATAAACTTATACCCGAGCTAGGCCAAAATTCACCATGCTAATTAAATTATTAACGAGATTTGATCGATGCAGTGTAGACAAAGGAGTAAAATATGACGGGAGAAACATGGAGAAGTATTACGTATGTGTATACAGCATAAAAGCAAACTGTGTATTTTTATATAAAAACCAAAATATACCAAAAAGTTAAACACCAAACACTCGAGTATTTTTATAAACCAATTGTAATATTCTAAAAAATATATTAATAAAAAATATATTCTCAGGCTTTCCATATCTTTCCACTGTTGTCATCGAACAGCCTGGGGTACCTTAAACATTTAGCATCAACCTTATGTATCAGAAATTCACAAAATACGCGTGATCAGAGTTCAGCGGCCATAGAATCGACTCTAGTAGCTAAATATACGAATATAAACAAAAATACGATTATGAACAATGTAGATATTTCATGTAATGGTGCACTAGTGCATTTACGCACAATATAAGGCCATGTCTTTAGGTAATAACGACTGCCACGTAACTTACTCTTAAAATTCATAGCCAGTATAGAAATGGTTCATTTCAAGAACGTGTACTTAAAACCCGGAAATTTACATGCACGAGCACGCGATTCCGTACACGGGCAGTGAGAAAAGCGGAGCGGCAACAGCTGACATGTAAAATTCGACTTTCGAGGCGTAGCGCTGCGTAATATGTGGCACAACAAGCATTTAACCTGTTTCGATCGATAAGCGTCGGTTCCCTGAGGCACCACGGCAGTTCATACCGTGGGTGCCCTATGATATACAGCCCATTTTACGTCACACGGCCACCCACACGCAGGATGAAAACTTTCGAGTAAAAACTCATCCGTTCAAACTTCATCAAGTAATCATTACAGAGATTCTACCGAAGGTGGACCTACTTTCGCAAGGCACTCCGATGAAATAAACCGACAGAAGTGCGTAAGAGAGGATCACAGACTTTTCTAATGTTACAATTAACAGAGAAGCGGCCACTTATTCGGCATCATTATCAGTATTCATCAGTCCAAAGAATTGTTGGTTGGGCTCTCCACTCTAATCATCTGAAAGCTTCATTTCCTTACGATTTATTTTCTCAATATCCTCCTTAAAATGTTCTTCCATATTGTCACTACTATCTCCCTCCACAATTACTCTTTAATTCTATTCATAAAATTCCTTTCTCACTTCTTTCGCAATGGGACGACTTTACATTGTTTTTAGTAACACATTATGTGGGTGTTTTCCTGCAGTGTGTTTTTTCGTCAAGGATATCACCTCCTTACTTCCTTACGTTTTTCCCACAAATGTATATATCTTTCTTCACACTTATTAATTGTATTTTTCAGACGAGGGGTTAGATGGAATAAGAGACTGCCTTAGTCTTAACCTCGCCCTAATAAAGACGACTTATTATTATTAATAATTGCTTGATGAACTCCAATGGTTATAGTCAATAATTCTTACGATCCGTTTACCCTTCAACGTCCCTGGAGACTAGTCTTCAATAATATCCCATTGATTTGCCCCTTCTTCTCTTTCAAAGTTTTCCTGGAAAATCTCTTCACCCCAGGACTTTACTGTTCATTCTCTCCGTTCACTTGATCAACATCATTCTTTCTTTACATTCCCATTACTGCCAATCATCTCCGTTCCACTGCTGCTACCGCTTCACTGCCCAATTGGAGCATTCGCCATTCATAATCATCATTGGTATTCAATCGAATGAATGGCAGGTCGTAGGAAGAGTCCTGCGTATTATTTCCCTACGTTCTGAAGTTCTATTCTATTTTTCCCGACACAAAACTTCTTCTTTTCCAAATGTTAAATCCTCTTCAAATTCTCCGTTACTTTGAATCACCACCTTCCCACCACACCGTACAAATTATCATTCTTCTCCTTACTATCCCACTCTTTACCAACAATCTCATCTCTATCACCATTTTCAACGTTTTGCTACCTCTCAGTAGGTCCTCTACCCACTTCAGCTGCATTCATCGACTTTCTACCACTAGGTGTCCTAAAATACCACACGTATGCATTCGAATGTATTTTGAGCGAGATATCACGGCACATAAAATTCAATTAATTTGGCCTTTGTCATACGAAAAGAATCTCACCTTCATTAAAAGTCCAAAATGTCGGCAACTTATCGCACTACTTTCTGAAATATTAACCGAAAAATAGACGCCGTTTTCCATGGGATAAGGTACGGCTGCGCGCACCAAAGAGAGAATGAGAGGTCTAATTCTCAATCTCCCGAGAAATGTAAATATGTGCAGTTCGTACCTTTTCTAAATTATTTTTAAGTACACCCAATAGCTACTTTTGCAATATTAAAAAAATGAAAAAAAACCTTCGTTGTGAATGTGTTATCGGCGTGCGGATTGAAACAAATGAGTCAGGCTTATGCCTCGAATGTTTAGTTGATAACTGAGATATTCAGTCGTAAAAAGATTTTTTGCGTCATTATAATTTATTAATTTTCCCCATGCTTCAAACAACAAATAATTAAATACGTAATTAATATAAAAATGTTAATGAGCCTGTATGTTCGTAACTCATGTTCTCGAAAATTACTGAACCGATTGACCAGAAATTTTTCATGATTGTATCGCACACACCGACTTGTGCTATGGGCTATATGAAAAATTACTCAGGCTCAAAAGGGCCCCAGAGCCCAAGAAACGCTCCCATATTTTACTTCCATGATAAAAAATTGGGATCAGTACAGAGGTTTCTTTTTTACTTTTTTAAGAGCTGGCAATCAAGATAGAAGGTTAGAATTTTCACAATGGGATGTCAAAAAGAGTTGCACATTTAATACTTGCAACATTTGTTGTTAAACGCTTCGTTTTTTCCTAAAAATTACATTTTCAATTCCAATATTATCAATTTTTCTCCGATTTCAACAACAGCGTATTTCCTCAAGAACCTGAGAATTGACTAAGAGCGGGAAGTTTCGGCCGTGCCTTTAATGCATTACATATTTTTTAAATTAACAATATTAACAATTGTTAGCGTGATTTAAATTGGGATATTTTGTACTCCAGCCTCTCCATGGCTTTTACACAATATCCGCATTTAGCAGTCTGACATTGACTCTTATAACTAGGGCGTTGTGTGGCTATATCGCCCACTATGTAGAATTTTTCACACTGATCGAGATTTACGAAGGACACCTATAAACCCATAATACAGTCCTAGAACTCAAGAGGAATTATTGGGGTTCCGATGGGCTCTAAGTTTCCAAACCTCAAGCTTTCTATTTAGCCTCGAAATGAATGAAGTAATGAGCCGTTTAAACATGCGACTTCCTCTGGTTAACAAAGTTTAGATCATAAATGGCAAGTAAGATTCTCTTCCTTAGAGGTAGTTCTACTAAATTATTCCTTACACATATGCCTCCCGTTGAGAATCAACGGGAACTTCAGCTAGTGAAGTAAAATTCGAATAGTCTTTACTAAGATTAGAAAAAAATCCTGCAGAACTGCCTTGAAAAGACTTATTTCCCAGCGAGTGTTTTTGGCGTTAAGATTACTTTTGTTCCGATAGAGCGCCCATTTTTTTTAAAGTGCATTCTTCATATTAGTCAAACTAGACCAAAAATTCAGTTCACGACTGAAATCATTACCCGCTATCCGCTCGAGGCCAACCCAAAAAAAATCACCAACGACATAAGGGTGGATGGTGACTACATCAGATTTTCTCTTTAAAAGAATAAAGATTTTAAAAATGAAAAAAAGCTCGCTGGAAGCACTTGTACCGCTCCAGGCGAGTTAGTCGGTGGGCATCACCGTCCTCGAGCAAGCGACGGAGTTTCGCAATCCCACTTCCTCGAACACTCGAGTGTGAGTCTGTCTCTCTCTCATTTTCCCTAAAGCCCTCTGCAATATGTTTAAATGTCGCCCCAAAAGAAGGGGAAGCGAAAACGCGAGAAATCGTGGATCGAGCATTAATTGCAGCGAGATGTAACCGGGATGGCAATCCAAAATACATATACATACACAATCTAGAAATTCAAGATGGCGACGGCACAAAAAAAATCGAGGAAAAGGCATTTAAAGAGTTGGCGTTAGAACATTTTTTCCCTCGAAAAAGTGTTGAATGTGAAGAAAATGTTAAGAGGGCACTCTTAAATAGAATAACATAATTATAGTAAAATAAAAACTGGTACGTTAAGGCGGAGAATTCTCTTAGACTTCGCTATTCTGGATACCTCAGCGCACGGTTAGTAACTTGTCCTTAACTCTGCATTCGGGTACGTTCAAGATAATAACGCATTAGGAATACACTGGTTTGGCTTCGAAATAAATGAAAATTTAACGATTTTTTACAAATGATTAAAACAAAGGCCGCCATCATACATTCATCGGTCTCTTATTTCCTTGCTCAAACGGCATTTGGCGTTTTTATGATTGGCTGCATTTCTGTCAACTGCGCTATTATCTCGGATGAAATCAGAAGAGCCTTTTCTAGATTTCATGCCAAATTCTCTACATAAACATGCATCCGCCATCTTCATTTTTGTGACATATTTCGGTTTGAGTTCCCGCGCGATGACATCGCAGCGCCAGCATCGTGGGTTTATTTTGGTTTGTCATCACTCCTTTCTTCAACATTCGATGCCGGCGCCGTTTCTTTTTCTCCAGACCACGGGAGACAAAAAGGGAGACACTGGCACTCAAATTTCTACCGTCGCTAAGCTGCAAATGATGACGAGAGGTTTCTTTGCAAGCGACTACCACTCGCCCAGTCGCGCAATACATCAATGACCCAAACACGGGTGCGGAGAGCGGAAAAAGACGTGGGAGTGGAGTTCACCTCTCTCAGTGGCGACGTTGCCGTGCATTGTCGGCGCATGTGAACAGATAACGCACACCCAATAGATAAGGCCGAGTTCGATTGGATGAACTCAGAAATGAAGGAAGTAGCATCATTTTTACACCCACTTAGATGACTGGTACAAAGAAAACTAAAATTGTTTGTGGAAGAAATCAAAAGACACTGACAAGCTTGGACCGCAAAATCTTGAGCAGCAGGAAGAATTGTGCTACCAGGGAATGAGGACCACCAGAGACGGAATAAGGAAGAAAAAATTTAGTGAGCAGCATATACAAAGCAAAGAAGACCTAATACAAGAATAGTAGTTTAATAACAGCTAATGACACAAGCCTAACAGCAATGAAGCACTTCATTAGAAGGTGTATTTGGAGAATGTTCTTGAATGGCATGGAAGCCGGGATAATAATACCTGCAGAGGAAAACAGATTGGAAGCAATGGACACGTAGAGTTATCAAAGATTATAAACCATCAAATGGACGGAGAGATCGTCAAATAAGAAATCCTACGAAGAGATGGAGAGAAAAGTACAATGAAAACCCAGTAGACACTATGGGACCAATTAAATGAACACATTTTTAGACACAATAGGCTATCGAAAAACAATACTGGAAGAAGGCAGGAGAGAATTACAGAGGATTACCGGGAATAGAATACACCATGAAATTAGTTGTGAAGGCAGGAAGGAATTTGTTGAGAAGGAGAAGAATTAAGTAGGGGATAAGCTAGGCTTGTGCGATGACCTATTTTGCTCATCAATTATTTTTATTAAGTATTCTAACGGCGAAGATAGGTTTTGGTAAAAGTCAGAGAAACTCCTCCCGGTTTACTGTACTTTCAGGGGCCTAACTGACTCTAGTATTTCTTTTTTCGCAATAAAATTTACCCTTCTTCATCCCATCAATACATATAACCTATTTTCTTTCTTCCCGTTCCCGCTTGCCCAACATCCTTCTGTCTATCTCACTCTTGAGCAACCCATTGCCCCTTATTGATTTGATTTACTACTCACCGTAAAATATTTTATTAAAATACTTATTTTAATCCTTAGATTGTGAAGGCGTTTGCAGTGAACGGCATGAAACAAATAATTCAAATTATAACATTAAAATTATAATATTCAATAATTACTGAGAAATTCAGCCACAAAAAACTTTTTGCGCCAGTATTATGACTACATTTTCTTTATAACTCTCGCAACTGCTTCGATAATAAAACTGTAAAATTCGAGCATGATCCTTTATCTGAATTCAGAAAAAAAACTCGCTCAAAGTACCGGAAGTGGAGACAACCTATGTTTTTGAAGAGCATACCTCTGTGCTCAAAGAAGATAGAACTATAAACCAGGAAACAGTATGTGAAAACGTTCGTGTGGAAGTTGCACTCTGAAAAGCTGACCAGAAAAGACTAAAAGCCTTCGAAATCCCCCAACTCTCTCTCCGTCCGGTGCTCTCTGACATGAAGTTCCTTCATGGCACCTGGAGGAATACTCTCCGCACCAATAGCCATCTTCCTCTATTTCCACTTCGTTTTTCTCCTCGTACCACACGCAATAGCTCTCTTATTAACACCCCCAAATATCGCCTTTCAATATCCCAACGTTCCCTATTCCACCGCATTCCAAAAATTTTTCAATCCTTGGCTTCACATTCACCCTCCCATGACCTCTTCTTGCCACCCTCCGCTTTTAAATCCTTCCTTACAAACCATGTCAGCAAATTAACCCCATCTACCCTATTAACTTATCGCTAAGTCCCCGTCTACCTTCTTCTTTTCTTCCGTATGTATTTCATTTCCTTTTATTATTTCTGTTATTTTTTATATTTTGTCAATGCTCATAATTTATTTGTTTGTTTGTAACCCAATGCTAAAGGCCTTAGTGCCATTTTTGGGACTTTAAAATTTTCAAATAAATAAATCTGCTGCTGGAAGAGGATGCTGAAGATAAAATGGACGGATAAATTAAGAAATGATGAAGTGAACAGAAGAGTAGAAGAGGAGAGGACGTAATGGAACACCACAAGGAAAAGAAGAACAAGATGGATTGGACATACCCTGAGACACAATGGGTTTGTGAAGAACATAATTGAGGGCAAAATAGAGGGAAAACACCCCAGAGGAAGACTCAAGAACAAGTTCATTGACCAAATAAGGAGGAAGGTACATAGGAAGAGATACCAGGAGGTAAGGGAGCTAGCATTGGATAGGAAAGGGTGGAGGGCTATAGTAACAAATCTTAGGATTGAACAACCAAAATTGATGACCTCTGCGGAACAAATATGTCAAGGTACGATGAGCTAAGATCAAAATTGTCAATTAGTGATTAATTAAAACGGACTCATAAATTACTGCACCGCTTAGAGCATGTCGGAAGTAAGCTTTTCCTTCCTTTCTTCGCTTCAGCCTCAAGTCCATCCTTCAGCCCCAAGGAGCGGCGGGCGGTACAACGGTTTGCGGGAAGAGGAGAGGATTCGGGAGAGGCACGCACCCATCTCCGACACGCCCCCGTCGAGGCAGAGACGTGGGACGAAATGGCTCAAACATCACCCAAAATAGGAAATCGGAACAGACGGGTAGACGAGAAACCGGGTCTGGAGCGTCGTCGACCCGCCGCGGCCGGGGTCGAAGACCGAGGAGCAGCAATTATAAGAGACAGTCCCCACTCTCCCATCCATCCATCCATCCATCAACAGAAGGAGAGAGCAACCCGAGCGTGAGTGAATGGGAGAGGCATGCACGTGGGCGAGCCATCGATTTCTGACGACGGGTATACTCAAGATGCATCTCACCTGGAAGGGAGATACTCGCAGGCGAGGGGCGGGGGCACACCACCCAAGTCCGCAATCCCCGCAGTTCGCTCGCTGCGATCAAGGTCAAGGTTGATGAAATTGAAACCACAGGCGTAGAAGTGAATCATCATTGGCACTCTAAAGGCCGCTTTACACGGTACATTTTATTGTACAAACGAATGTATGAACTCTTGCATGAGGAAAATTGTACCGTGTAAAGGCCGCTTTACACAGTACATTTTATTGTACACACAAATGTATCATAGAATGTACAAGAAACTGAATGGAATTAGAGCAGGTACTATTTCCCCTTAAGCCATTCAGACAATCATACTATTTGCCACTTTACACGGTACAATTTCCTTTCGTTCGTTCGTACAATACAATATAACAATTCGTATATTCGTTTGTACAATAAAATGTACCGTGTAAAGCGGCCTTAAAGCGGCAATTGTATGATTGTCTAAATAACTTAACGGGAAATAGAACCTGCTCTATTTCCGTTCAGTTTCTTGTACATTCTATGATACAATCGTTTGTACAATAAAATGTAGCGTGTAAAGCGGCCTTAACATAAATGATGATCCTGCAGACAATTTAACCGAGAGAGAGCTGGGGTCTTATCTAACGTTTCCTCGGAGAAAAATATCCGATTTTTCATTAATTAATCCATTCTTTCTACAACCCTTTCTGTTATAAGCCCGTTTTACACGGGGCACGAACTTGCACAATTTTAACAGCATTTTTCCCCAATCTGGCGTGCAATAACACTTAAAGATAGAGCAGGAGCTATTTTGCCACCTCGCGTCCATGCATTCGCGCATGCATTCTAGCAATTCTCCGCTTTACATGATGCAATTTGAAATGCACGTCAGTATATACATCAGCTTGTACAATTACGTGCCCCGTGTAAAATTGGCTTGAGAAATATTATTTAATGTTTCGCACCCTCTGCTCTACGCTTCGTCAACAAAGAAGTATTCCACAAATCACGGCTGTAAAACCCTGAGGTGCCGTAAAAGTAAATTCTTAGTGACTTCTTCCACTTTCAAACCGTCTTAAATTTATACCTTACGTCTCCATAATGCTATGTTCAAATGATTATGTTGGTATGTTGGCTACAGTCCCAGCTTCACAATCTTACGATCCGGGCTCGAGTCCCAGCAGTGGAGGGAACGTTTCATTCACGTCACTTCCTAATTTTACCATTTCACTTCCACTGGACAACATGGAGTGGTTATGGTACAATTGGTCCGCAAAATTGTTTTTCGCAGCAACGTTGAAAGTATGCAAAATAGGCACTACTATACGAGGCGCCTTCAACACGGTGCATTTCAGTCTTTGAATATATTTTTTCATGAGGTCACGAGACTCGTGTTTAACTTTGCATTTACCGCGTATGTACAGGGATATATGGAGGCAGAGAATCTGCATATTCTAGACGCTCCACCCGTAGTCCTTGAACGCAGGTCGACGGGGAATGACATCACACCGTTGGGTAAAGCATCTCAAATATCGCAGGAGCTCAGCTTACAAAGATTCAAAGTGTGGAAATTATTAATATACCTTTGCCAGAAACTTGCATTTTTTGACACGCGACTAACTGGTGTTAAATAATGGCAATGCAAGCATTCAAATGGAAAACAGGTAATGGACGATTCCAATTAGCCACAAATTCCCTCACGTAATATCTCCTTTCGACTTTCATTTTCCGCGAAGCGATCCTAAAACTTTCAAAAGGCAATGGATTAAGGAGGTCGATAAAGGATTTCTCACCTAAAAGTCGATAAATTACTGCCCTGCCACTTAACGCCATTCCATGAGAGGAATACTATTTACATCGTATTTATTTCACACGCACCAGTACTTATTCCATTTTGCGACTCACGGAAAGCAGTTAACTGTAGCAGCATTCTATCCGCACACGAACGGTAACATCGTGCATTTCTTGCACTTACCTCCATCATAATAAATAGAAGGAATGGAGCAAAAAACGAAAATTCTACGAACAGGGCCTTTACAACGCACGAAGAGATGCATCACGCTTAACATATGATGGGGAGACATAAGATATTTAGGTAAAACAGAATCCTAAACACTTTACCAAATTACAGCATTAACATGTAAGGCCTAACCAATGAGTGCACATATATAATGACCACAATTAACCGATTCAGTATTGAAAACCGGTAGAAAGTGTTACATACCGATATACAACACCATCAAATCAAACGCATAATTATTGCTTGCACTTGTTCCTCGTCAAGAATGAAAAAAATTCGTCTACTAGTAGACAGATAATAGACAACGGCTAATACTTGGTGCAGGAGAACCTTTGGCCAGTAATATTATACGACCAATCATTCATATAATAGCCCAATGGCAAGAATTATGAGGGTGGCAAATTCTATGCCATTTGCAATTGATTATTTCAATGTGAGTTTATATAGAATTTAAAGTTGATTAAGAGATAATTTATGAAATTTTGTTGCATTACTTTAAGATTTTTGTAGGATGTATGTATGTAATCTGATATGTATTGTAGTTTTTCTAAACCACGCTTTTCTAAATTTTTATTGTTTTGCTTTTTATGTGAAAAGGTTAACTGCCCGTACTATTTACAAGATTTTATCCTGTACAATAAATAAATAAACTTTCAAGTACAAACTAAATCATCATCATCGACACTTAACTATGAAGCTCATGAATTCAATGGAAAAGTACTGGTAACTGTACCATGTTGATATTTAGTTTTTTCTCGAGATCGCCATTCTAATTCGTACGAGCACAACCGACACTATTCTTTAAAAGTACTATAAATAATGTTTAACCCTTCCTAACATCTATCTCTTGATATTCAAAAGTTATGAAGTTTTATCAAGATCCTGCTTTGAAATCCCATTCCTAACATTACTCGAAATATATGATCAGCACTCCATCCGACAGCCTAGCAAACGGGGGACACTCCCTCACGTCTTTCCATTTTTAAGGAAAACGTGACGGGTGGCATGCATTCCTCTGAGCAGCGGAATTTCAAGTGGGACCAAATTCAAAACAGCAGTGACATTTAAAAAAAATTAAAGTAAAAATATCCTCGACGACACTCACCGTAACCCTTAAAGCAAGTCAAATTCAATTCATATCTGCTCGGCAAAGCCAAGCTCTATTTTTTACACCCTGTTCGTCAACGTCACCGCGTTTAAAGGTTGAAACAGACCTGTTCCTCTCTCTCTCACTGAGTGCCAAGAAACGGAGTTCTCTTAACCCTACTTGAGCCACGACCCGAGCCGAGGGTCGATATTTCGGCTCTTACATGTTGCATCGGTGAAACCTTCATCACTAATTATCCCTAGTTTGTGGTTGTTTCTGAGGTGAAAAACATTATTAGAGATGATATTAACTCTAATAAAAGACAGTTCATGGAGTAACAGAATTGTGAAAGATTAACACACCTTTTTGACACTCACAGAAGGGTAATAGATTACTGCATTCACCCGTGTGTACCACACGCACTCGCCAAATACGCAACCCATTATTGTAACGAAAAATAGAGCGAAAAATATTTACTAGCGTATTGCGATAATACAGGGAGCGGAAAAGGTGAAAATACGGAATTAACATAAACGAATATAGTGCATAAGTCTTTTGCTTTTTTCTGCACATTATATAGTACATTGTATACATAGTACATCATTAAGTGTTGTGGCAAGGAGCATGGCTCCCGACAGAAGAGTAACGATCTTTCATACACACCCTCGTGTGAAAGTGAATTCACCTCATTTATCGTGACATTTTCGGGAAATACACGTGCGGGTGGCAGATGTCGTATTCCAGTTTCCCCCGGAATTGCTCACATTTCCTCCGAAAATATAAGGCACAATAAGGGTAAGCGTCGAATTTCAGAAACAATAAACACTAATGCTTTTAATTAAAACTAGCTTAAGCTGCCACCCTTGGTGGCAGTTGAGCCCGTGTTTGTATTTTACTCTCAAATAAAGGTTCGCTTTCTTTTCCCTTTTCATGACTTCTTCGCTTTTGAATAACCTGATTGCAAGTTGCTTAATCGAAACATTTGCCTAATTTGCACCTTCCGTCGTCATAATTCAGCAAGCATTTCTGAGCTATACAACAAACATTCTTTTACTAATAGCTTCAATGCTACATCTTCATTTAAACACCAGAACGCAAATTAAGTCGTTCGGTCTCCACTATTCCAAACTTCTTACCCCGCGTAAGAACAATAACGGTCTGTTGAATGGTGTTCATATAACAACTTAACGCAACACAACAACGGGTTTACTTTCAGTTTAAAGAACAACAGCTTAAAACGGGTGTAAAAAATAACTGTTCATACGTGGTTTAAACAATAGGTGCCCTTCAAGCAAACAATTGTATAGAGGCGATTTCCATTGGTCTACATGTAGCTCTGGCGCTTGCGCTCCTCTAGCTCAACTTCTAATTCTATATGCGTAAATCACGAGGTTGCTAGATCTCGGTCACCCGCAACTTATGTGAAATCCCAAAAATCGTCCACCCTATGGCTCAAAACTAACACACCTATAAAAAAATTACAATAAACATTGACTTATTCGCTACATCTCAATTTTGTGAACAGCCAACGCCCAAATACTATTATGGGTGGATTGAAAATCACACTAAATAAGGGGAAAAAGGTCTCGTCCATTCACATTCTATAAAAAATTACGAATCGCCAGTAACAACATCGCCGAGACTGCTTATTTAGACCTTACGGCGAGATATTATTAGAGACCACATATTTCTCTCGAGTGATTGGAAGAATGGAGGTGCCATAAATCCAACGAATAACCGAAATGAGGAAGCAAGGATGAATGACCTCTGCCGCTTTAAAATAAAACTTTTTTTCATTACATTTGGAGCGGAAATGAAGCTATGTATCACTGGGACGGTGATTGGAAATCGTTAGCCTCACGCCGAAAAAAATACACCCGCGATACGATCTGCTTGAAAGGTATGAAGGAAGAAGCACGGCCCCAAAAGACAAAAGAAATCTTCTCGATTCTGCCTAGACCGTCGTGAATGTTTTTTTCAAGCATTGCGTCGGGCACAAGTAATGAGTGCAATTATCTTTGAAGAGAGTGAAAGTAATTGATCTGGACGCTGGAATATGCCGATATCTTAGAAAAGACTCACTTCGTTCGAGTGAGCCCGATTGCACCTTTCTTTTTTATGACACCTACACCATAAAGGGACTGGTGCCAAATAAGAGAGATTTAATATTTATAGATGAACACACTCAACTATACCCTAAGTAGAGGAATATACACTTGATTGGTTTTTGAAACCGTAAATTAGGATCAGTACACAGGTAGGTTTTTAGGGGAGGCGAACGACACTTGGGATAATTTATGGCATTAAGGACATGACTGAAGGCAGGTAAGTGAACGATTAATGGGAAATGGAGGAGGGGTGGAGAGTAACCAGACGTCAACGTGAGCATGTTCTTAAAGAAAGTTTCGAGAGTACCATTGTACGAGAGTCCAATCCGAAGGACGGAGAAGGTACTATATCTGGAGTGCCCTCTTAATGGAACCGACTAAGGGATGGGGATTCCACTAAATAAATTTCCCATCCGCCCAAATTCGAACCCGGACTCTTGGAGAGAGAAGCCAGTGCTCTAGCCAAAGCACCCACCCGATGCAATTCGGCAGGAGAGGCCTTTGCCTCGAAGCCTAAGAGGCCACAAGCAATTAGTCTCCCTCATCAATATCATTCAGATTTCGAAGTATATCTCAAGCAAAGTATTTTATGTATGAAAAATATACAAAAACGGCAGCAGATTAAAACAAAATGAAATAGCTTTTCTATTTAATGCATCCTGAAACTTGATATATAAACCTGAGGATTGGGCAGCGCTCTCTCAGTGAATCAAGCAGAGAGGAATCCACAGGCAAGTGGTCAGGACCCTTAAAAATAAGGCTTTGGGCATCATGATATATGCAATTAAAAATATCAACAGCCTATTACCATCAGTACTTCACACGTAATAAGAGGAGAATTATCATTTGTCGCAGTCACAAAGATATAAGAAAAACACACATTAGGCTCACAACAAGACGAGCATGCTATTAACTTACGCGAGCAACAATTATTTCACTTGTCGAGAATTGCATCATTCACCACGCTTGCCTGGCCGGGACACACAAAAATGCTAAGGCGAAATTCGGCAACGAAAATTACTCTAGAATACTAGTTTCGAGTTCAAAGTTGTAGATTTAACAGGGAAAACTGAAAAACCGAACCATACTTATCTTAAACATGCATTCTTTCTAACCAGTAGATACTTAGTTACAATTTTGAGAGCGGAGAATCGGTGCCGAGGTAATAGGACTTGCGGTCAGTTTGTTTGCGCCCATTAAAGCACCTCAATCAACCACGCCCTCATTTATCCGGAAGCTGAACGCCTTTTCTTATTCTTTTTACCTTGGTTGGTCGTTGCTAGGTAGCATGTAGCATCTTCCCAAGGTTTCCAAAGTTGGGAAACGACTACGAAACCTCTTCATTCTCTGCTTTCCCTCACTGATGCGGCGACCATGTCAATCTGGAGCCACCTCATTCTTCGAAAGCGCTGGAGCAACACGCACAGCCTGCTGCACCGCGCAGCAGAAATCTCCTCCGTGGCTGAACGCACTGTTTCCCGCCGATCCTATCCCCGCTAGGAAGTCTTTAAGAGAGGCGATACGTACGTAACAAAATAATTTCATTACGTGACGATAACGCGATGGATAGCATAAATACGCGTCTATAACAAGCACGAGACATGCACAACCCCAGCAAATTACATAAAATAGCAGTAGCCTCTAGTTAAACGAAGATACTTGGTCTTATTAGCACAGCAAACTTCAAACACTGAGCTGTGCAGCGGTGCACTGAAATTCATAATTGCACGCAAGAGATTCACCAAATGATAGCCACAGCAGTGTGCCAATTAACGGTGCACTTAATCAACGAGCTCGATGAGCATCCACGTCGAAAAGATCACCTAGAAGTATAGAACAGCTTCTACGAGACTCTAAACTTAGATGCTAAACGGATATTTTACTCAGAATATCAATGGCGATTCCCGTGTGTAATAGAGCCACAGCATCATTCAAGCGGGAAGAAAAACTATCACTCTAGTGATCCCTAAAACTCTCCATATTGACAGTTATGGCCTTTATATTCTTTATATCGAGTGAAAAACGGGTAGAACGATAGATACAAGTCGTATTGTATATTAACTTTCCTAAGGAGTTCACTACATAACAGTGTACTACTTACTATTGCTTACAACTTGTAAAATTGCTAAAAAGAGTACCATATTGAGTTTGAAGGTTATCGTATGCGGTGAGTAGTCACCCCCGCCACACACCCTTACAGTGGGTTGCAGGTGACCACGTAGACATAGACGAAGGAACACGCAAGAAATTAAACCGTACCTAAGCACAAAGCCACCGTTGGACCACGGCTAAGATCTGAAGACCCACGAGAGTATTTTTGATTGACAAGAAACTCGCTCACACTCAATGAACCCGGGATGAGTTAAAACACAAGATTTCGATCTACCGCCGCCCTGGTTGTCCAATAACCTTATTTTCGAATGTCACTCTTTTTATTCATCCTTATTTCTTCGCAATTAAAGAATTCCACCTGGATAGGCCTGTAATTGTTTCTTACACCGGGTAAAACAACATTTAGAATAAAATACAAACAGTGGATGAAAAATTCCTCAGCACAGACCACTAGTTAAAACAAGAACTAATCGTGAACGTCAGCGATAGATCTGAATGCTTTCAGGACGGATAACCTAAGATGCACCGTCCGTAAAAACTTATGGATTACCTAATCACATGATTGAGTCAGCTCAGCCGCCTTGATCAAATAAAGATTTTTTGTTCTGTTTGTACACTTATTTGAACGCAAATTAGATTCTTCCTAAATGACAGAGGTGGTAGAATTTTAGCATCAGAGACATTGCAATCCCTCCACCTACGTATCTCTTAATACATTTAGCTTAATCACTTTGGTTTATAAAAGCCAGCACAAAATTGAAACGCCTTTTTTACATCGAATGACCCATCCTGCATGAAATGAGATTGATTTTCCTGGATATTTTCTCCCAATTAACTCCAATGAAGGAAGATTTTACTAGAAAGCGTAAATAATATCGCTCTGAATAATGATAATACCATTCATGGATTAATTCCTGAAATCATGCGTAGATAATATATGGACGAAAGTGAATAAAAAATAAAAAGCTATACATGAAGACGAAAATCCTATGCAAAATTAGAAACAATGTTATCAAAAATGTCAAATGCTCTACAAAACGACTGCACCTTACCGGTATTTAACCAAAAAAAATTTATTTAGACAGAAAAAATGACAATTTTCTCAAATTACAAACCATCAGATGGGACGAAAAATGAACGGATCTTTATTCTTCTGAGAAAATCAAAACTTTACGAGTTTCCTGTGGTATCAACAGTGCTGGGAACCAACTTCCGTGACCACCGCCAGCCCATCCTCTCCAAGTGGAGTAGGAGTGGAGGAATCGAAGGGGAAGGACTACTGACACCTGGCCCCACCTGCTCCCGCATATACATATATACAATATATATATAGACCTTTTATTTTCACGGACCGGTGGACTGGAAACGACCTCGTCGCTAGCAATCCAAGATGGTCAGTCTATCAAAGATTCTCAAACCGATGAAGACTTCCAAGACTTTTACAAAACTTACCATCACGAGAAATTTATACAATGACCATAAGACGTAACGAAAGTTTTACTGTAAGTCAACATGAACCACCCATGTCCCCATAGATCAGGGAATGCTACCGATCAGATCTTAAAAGAAACCGAATACAACTGTACGACTTCGCCGCTAGATATCCACGTCACCTTGATGAATATTTTAAGTTAATTGATATTTCACGTATGTAATTTCAAAGTCCAGTTAGTACAGCAGAAAGAGTCATCGCACAGAGAAATTAGCAATCATTAGGAAAGACGACCGACAACTTAAGTCATTTGCACCATTGACGGCACACAACCTGGTAAGTACAGGTGGGATTATCTTGACAATGGAGCCAACCAGAGAGAAACCTGGGGTCGGGGTTAGCCAACATTTTGACGAAAGGCACCGATGGGTCTACATTAGTAAGTCCCGTTCAGTAATGGGTAATACAATAATGAATGACCATTATGTGGCACCCAAGCAGGTCTCGAGATTCTTCTTCATTGACAAATCTCCTCCGATCACGGGGATCGGTCCCGGATCCTCCAGATAAAGAGCTCACTACCCACTTGATCCCATTATCGTGAGGTTTCACGCGGTTGCGTAGTCACATTGCATTAACTTCGTTATGATACCGAGAACAACAAATACAAAGAAGAAATTACAAAATACAATATGTAACGATAGGGATTGTGATTAGTTCTCCAACACGACTTTTGAAAAGTTAGTCGGAACGAGTCGAAACTGTCAAAAGCTACGAAGTGTCCAGTTGACAGAATGGGCGACACGTGGACAGGCGGGTCTATCAGACCTTAAAGCCAGTAAAAGTTAGAGACACGGAATTGGAAAAAATAGGAGTTAATGTGATCGATATTCATAACAAAGTGGGTAATTTTGAAGGAAAAATGCAAGGAAAACCCCAACTTTTTTATTCCAATCTCGACACAGGATATTTTACGAGTGGCTCTTTCTATGGTTCAATTTTATAACTCCTAATGAACAGTATGAAACACAAGAAATATAACTGAGGAGAACATAAAAAAATTACTTCAGAGAAAATGAGGAAAATTAAAATAAAAATCATCACACAGACATAGCGAGTCGGAAAACTGTCAAAAGCTACGAAGTGTGAAGTTGGCATAATGGTCGAGGTTAGCCCGACACGTGGACAGACGGGTCTAATCAGACCATAGAGCCAGTAAAATTTAGAGACACGGAATTTTACTCGGTATGGCAGAGAGGAAATGCTGGAAATTCGGTTTATTACACCAACACGACGCGCATACTGAAAACTCTCCAAATAAAATTCAATCATATTCACATATAAAATTGAAGAAATCGATATTAACAATAATATTTACTTAAACTCAGTTTTCATGAGCGAAAAAACCGTAGCCTAAGAGTTCATGAGCGGGATTGGGTTGGTGTGGTGGCTAGAGTACTGGCTAACCATACGGGCGGCCAGGGTTCAAATCCCTGCAGAGGCGGATGTTTTTCAGAGGAAACCCGATCCCTACTTGAGTGTCTTGTGGAGGGCACTTCAAGGACAGTACTCCGTCTGTCGGATGAGACATTAAGCCGTGGCCCCCTTGGCGCCTTTCGTTAAGTGCAGGCTAATGCCGACGCCGGGTTTCTATCCACCCTTCCTCCATTACCTATCCCCTATGGCGCAAATGACCTTAGCTTTCGATCGCCTCCCCAAATATTCAATCCACTCCAAGAGTTCATGTCATTAAAAAGCAAATAAGCATTTTGGAGAAATGGATGAGAATAGCACCGGGTATGAAAGAATGGTTGACGATGTGAAGATACCACTATTAAAACCTCGACTCATCAACGACAGTTCATTCATTTCGACCAAGCCACACACCGACTACAGTTTAACACGCGGATAACACAAAATGGACATATACCTAGGCAGTAATTGAAACTTTCCCGCATAATAAAAATTGGACAGGAATGTAAATTTTCCCAGTGAGAACGGTCGAAGTATGCGACCCTGGCGCTGAGACCACAGGGAGCCACGGAAAGCGCTTTGCAGGCAGCGATACATTCCTATACCGAGAAACGTGCATCACCTCGCGTGGAATGCGATCCTAAAGAAAAGAATAGTCACCGGGGACGAATTTGCACCGGAGACTGCACCAGTGTGCTCCAGAAGCGGGAAATTGATTTTCGGTATTGCGTTTTTCCGGGAAAGTGACGGCCTGGATGTTATTCCGGAGAAATGCAATCTTACGGAATGCCGGGGAAAACGCGCCTTCCTCCAAAACGAGGTCTCGCGAAAGTGGAGAGTTTGGGCATTGATGCGGAGAAGATTCCATTTTCCAGAAATTGCACGAGAGGGCGAAAAGTGATCGGATCGAAAGTTCGGTTAGATTGAGGCGTGAAGGAAAGGTCAACCGAATGAATAGATAACGACGGCAGCGACGATTCATAAAAATATATCAGCGTGATAATTGCCAGCGTAACGTAGCTAATGAAGTGGGATCAAAATTACACGACGGTAAAATGGCTATCTACAAGAGGTGCTAAGTACCACATACGAGAAATTCATTTGATCACATTGTAAATAAAATACATTATAGATTTTGGAATTCTCATTTCTAATGTAAATTGTAAATGACAGTCACTTCGTTTTTCCGCATAAAGGACCCGCACGTTCCTTATGGAAAATGGCCCACGGCTAAATTTGCTGAAATTTTGCACAATGGTAGTTCTCGAGTAGCAGAAAAACGTACCACGTGCAATTTCTTATACCAGATTCGAACCACGGGCAATATTCTGCTGTATCTAAAAAATCTAATTTTTTGAGCCTAGTGCCCATTGAGACTTTTAATCAGCATGCTGAGACCAACCATTGTGCAAAATTTCAGCAAATTTAGCCGGGTGCCATTTTCCATAAGGAACGTGCGGGGTCCTTTACTTTTAAGACGACGTCCACGGAGATCCGCGATGTCACGCCTGAAACAAGTAAGTATCTCTTTCCAATGTTCAATTTATGAAATATCAATTCATAGGAAATGCACGAACAAAATGTCATTACACGCTTTGGATTAAAAAATTATCCTGCTTTTTACACCCATTAATTACATTTTCCCAAAATAAATAAGATTATCCTATGATCTAAAACAGGGAATTTCATCACATGCCATACGATTGGATCCGTTAGGCGAAAAGAAAGACAAACATTCCTGCTTAGTTAAGAATAAGCCACATTCTGAAAAGTAAACGATTCGGTAAAAGCTATTTTGAAAATTCAATGCGGCGTACAAACTGTTTAAAATGGATGTGAATATGCGTACCTTATCAAATGTTCGGATAATATAATAGAATAGTTAGAAGAGAAACAAAGAACGCAAGCAAGCAAATACAAATTGTGTTTAAATATTAATTTTTTATACTTCATTATGAATTAAATACCGACATATTTTAAGCGCCGTTAAGTATCAACGGAAGAAATGGAGCGAAAACGTATGTTTATAGATATTTTTGTGGATCGTGCTACCTCGTGGGTATTCATTCATTCGTAAAATCAGTCAACATTATGAAGTGATTTCTTAAGAAATTCAATAGTTCCGGTTGCACTAAAGGCGATAGGGTCGCCAGACTGAAATTAATGTACTAATTCGTACGATTTCCAGTATCGGAATGAAAGAAAAAAATGGGAAACAACCACAGATGAAATACGTGAAGCTTTCCTAACGTACCTCGACGACTAATTTCATTCACGTTATTTAATAAAAATCAAACATCACCAACGGGGTTTCAGAAATTCTCGTTGTGCACTGGCATCCATAATTTAGTTCGATGAACTTGGAATTCCTAATAACCCTCAACTCACGGATCTCTTCCGGCGCCAACCAAGGTTGGCTTGCACACACCACCTCGCGCCGGCTTACGTATAGCAAGGGCAGGGCGGATGTAGATCAAATCATTTCTTCATGCGAACCTCCCGGGATATACGCTGTAAATCTGGGTCGCTTCTTCTCGTAACATTTTCTCATGAGACCATAAAGCAATTCTTTAAAAACTGGGGCACATGAGATTCCACCGATGAATTTTAAGCCAAAAAGCAAGTTGGATTCGTCACTTGATGCGGATGCCTGAAATCCATCAAACGTTGAATAGATTCGAAAGATTTTTTAAAAATTCACAAATTAAACGTGTCACAAGTATCCCACTATTTTCCTTAATAAATAGAAAGTACATGGCAAAGCCATGTATACATAGTATACATAGTATCGTCGTTGTGTGTGTATCGTAAGTGTACATAGTATCGTCGTTGATATTTCTTATAACGATTCAACGAGTAACTTAACATAAATTGTCAATGCACTGCACTTTAAATGTTCCAATGAACCAGCCATTTCCTCAGCATCTATCAGTATCGTCTATTACGAGGATTATGTCTCCTAACGGCAAAACTAAACACTATTGAGTTAAATATTTCTAGTTGAAAATTTAAAAACCGATTTCATAGAAATAGAAGCAGATATACTCTATAAAACATTACATTCACCGATTTTTTTGAGAAAAGTTTTAACCGTGAGCAAGCACAGTTTTTAATAATTAGCACGTATAAAACTTACTTCGTCAAACACTTTCAAGGACAATGGAAGGTAGAGAAAGCAATAGACATATGTCCGTAATACAATTCATTCCTAGAGTGAATAAAACGTTGAGAGAAACAGTTTCAAATTGTTAATTACGAATCAAATGACACATTGAAAACTATTTATTCATCCACACAGCTACTTCACTATTCCTGACATATACTGATAAGCCATGTCAGAACTTGTCGAGGAAATGACGTCACTATTCCCATAAGGCCGAGATTTACAGGTTTTTAAGAACTCGATACACATCTAAAAGGAGCATCAACTGCTATCACAATGAAAGGCTCGTGCAACAATTTTGCATCGCTGAGACCTACATCAGGCGGCTTCACTTTCTACACTACAACATACGGAGGTATTATTTAACTATATACCATTAAATAACGCACAAGTTGGATATGTTAGCACTTACCAGTAAATTGTACCTCCTGAGTCGTCGTCCCCTATGATACATCAGGACGCTATTTAGTTTTGTCAAATACTCTAGCACTGACGAGACGGTTCTCACTTTACTGCTGTCGTAGAATCTATGCCAATCTTCGAAAACCAAAAAGGGCAAATAAGAATCGCGCTAAAACCGAAATAAGATAATTCACGGGATAGATAGGCTCGTCTTCCGATAAATCGTAGCTAGATACAGATGTCGATTCGAGCGGTTACGAGATAAAAGAGACCGAAAAAACACTTCGCAGGAATCGCGACATGGAAAAATGTCGCGACCATGAGTTTCTTTACGATTCCGACTCCTCACTTCACCAGCTCAGAACTACGAATCATTTCAACAAACAGAGATAGCATCAACCAGAGATAAACACTTGTCTCCAGAATGGAAATAAAAAACATTTAGTCATCGATTATAGATAAAGGAAAACGAAAAAACGGAATTCAGATCAGGGGTTCACGGCGATGGGCGGTAAGATGGACATGCAGTGGTGCGATAGATTGTCGCCGATCACAACTTAACAATTGGTATTACATCCTGCGAACAATTTTTACAATTCTCATTGATTTAATTTGAAGAGGTACCGTTCAACTCCGCAGGTCTTTTAGGGGTTCAGAAAAATAGCCAAAGTCTTACCGATTGAAACCTAACCAGCCTGATTTTGATTTCGAATACATATACACATATCAATGTAATTCATACCACAAATTCTTAAGAAAGGGCAAAAGAATTTAGTCAGAGGTTCGCGGTACTTACAACGGAATGGACATCTTTATAGGACATAAACTTCTGTGTTCAAAACTGGAGCAGTAATATATACCACGGAACAGTTAACGGATAAAAAATCTTATTTTTTAATATTGTAATATTTCGTGGTGCAGTTTTCACAATAATATTTAGGCTGATATTTCAATGAAAATATCTTGACGGCTTAAGTTCAGGGCAGAAACACCGCTTTAGATTACGATATAAACCTTTACAAGAGCAAGTATCCTTCTTCGATGTCATAAATAATTACCAACAATACAAGAAACCAAGTAATTTTGGTGATCGTTCAAGGAACAACGTTAAATTAAAACTAACTATGAACTTCGATCCAAGAATTTATTATCCATACGAAAAAGTCTTCAGTAAAACGGGAATCACGAACGAGGAGCATTTTCTACATGAAAGGTAAGGTTTCCAGACGCGAAAATGATGGTATTAGTTAATATAACTGCGAAAGACACTTAACAAATTTCATACATTAAGCATTAATTAAAAAAATAATGACATGATTGTCACTTGGGTCTATCCCAACACTGTCCGTACCATCGAGATTCAGCGGGAATTTCGCACGGAAACCCGAGCAATTTTTTACGAGTGCGGTGGGCTTTAAAAAAATTTATACTATTCGAATGAAGAAGGGCACGGGAATGCACGTTCTATTTTGAGAGTAGAAAAAAATGCAACAAAAGGGAGAGTCGCGAAGAGTCAGAGAGCAGGGGAAGGAGGAGGACGGTGGGGCGAGAATAGGACGTGACGGGTATGAAAACGGGTGGGAGAGAGGGGGCAAAAGAGAATTAAAAGAACTGCTGCAAGGCAGGCAACTATTTATCGATTAACTGGAAAATGTTCGCCCGGATGATATTGCGGCGGCTAGGGTACTCCTCGTAACAAACGGGCCGCGGGGCCGCATGGCCTGCATCCGAGACGAAATTAAACGCGATTAAACTCGGAAATAGTTTCTTTCTGCTTACTATTCAACTCAGTCCTGACCATCAGACAATGAAACGCCCAATGAGCGAGAAGTATCAAAACGTCCAACGGGACGACAGGCGTCAGTACCGATACATATATGAAAAGTCTAAGGAAAATAGCAATATACCATAATTAATACGGCGGACTCAGAGCAGATGTGTTGGAACTCACACATGACGGGAGAACTTGACAATGATGTAAATAATCGACACCGGTTCCATAAAAATATACATCGGTGGGATATTGCCAAGATAGGGTGAAAAATTAAAAGATAGATGCTACTTCGCCCTGGTTAGGCCACACCACGAATGCGCCGCGAGCATTTGGGACACTGGTCATAAAGATTCAACCAAAACAAAGTAAGAAAATACAAAGAAAAGCAGCACGCTTCGTTAAAAACTGCGACGTGCGAACTCATAGTGTTTCACAACTTTTAGAGGAATTAAAGTGAGAGCCCTTAGAGACTCGGGGAATAAACGTTAGGCTTAGCTTGCTTGAGAAATTCAGAACTATTGTGTTTCAGAGCGACACAGAGAATATAATTATAACGCCTCACAACATCTCTAGGTCTGACAGAAGCGAAAAAATAAGAGAGATACATTGCCGAACAGATAGGTACAAGAACTCGTTTTTTCCAGCGACGACAATAAAAACTGAGCTCCACTAAATACACTCCCATAATAAACATCACCATTTCACCTCCCAAAACCTTATCCTTTACATCTTTACACGGCTGGTGTCCTAACACCCCCTCCTGCCACACGCTCATGCGGCAGTTCTCAGGGGAGAAAATAGATGTAGATGAGGTTTTCTTTCGTCAACAATATTCCAAACCACACACATTGATTTCCAACCTCTTCCGATGTCTTCATTACACCTTGCTATGAATTCTAATTAGTTATTAACCCTAAGGATGACGTGAGATCAATGAAAAAGGTTCGAATCACATAATTCAGTGACATTCTAAGTAATACTCGGTACTATGTACATATAAACCCAACAATATTACCACACCTACTATTAACTTCAGCAATGACAAAGGTGCCCATAGTAAAAGACTCCAACAACCAAATTCATAATTTTAATGCAAGGACAGATTTAGAAGATTAAGCTAACAGTTAGTCCTACTCTAAAATAGAATTGAATGAGACAAAAAATAAAAATTCGGCTGCACCTAGAGTATAAACTTCAAACGTTAAACTAGCATGCCTTACGATAAATTTCGGTCACCTGAAACATTCGGTACTTAAGTTAGTGCATCACTGAAACGGTCTCACCACTACTTAAATGAATGCTCCGGATTAACCTCTTTCGGGCCGTTTTACACGACGTACTTAATTACACAATTATATACACAGCTATTGCAAGAATGCGAGCGCGTAATTGGAGCAGGGGCTATTTTCTCATCTGTCGTTTATGAATTTGCGCAAGTATACTCGCAATTCACAGCTTTACACGACGCAATTTCCAATGCACACCGGAACATAATCAGATCGTGCAATAAGTTGCCTCGGGTAAAACGGCCTTCAGACCTTCCAAACATCTGATACAATAACGTCGAGATTAAAGCTGCAAAACGAAGCCATTGTGAACAGGCGAGGTAAAGGTGTAGGGCCCGGCTACAACCATTCCGCATCAGGCAATTTTTTTCACCTCCCTAAAATTTTAAAAAGGTTTCTTGTCTGAAACTAGAGAGCATTCTACAATTAAAGTGTTCCTCGGTGATTAAACTATTGCATATTTCGGTACACTAAATAAGCCTGTAACCTAATGACATGGTTCTGATTACCATCTCCAAAAGATAACCCTTTGTTACAACTGAACACATTTTCAGAAAGCATATGACCATGCAGAAGGCATTAACTGACTAAATAATAAATCATCAAAGTATTTTTCATTGCAGACACCATGCTACATAAAATTTAGAAAGCCATTGTATAATTATATCAGAACATTAAGTAAATAAGTTTCTACCAATATTCCACAGCCATTAAGGAGCAAAACTAGAATATCTACAGCTACAAATAAATTACTCGACATGCCTTAAACGATACGGTCGGCTTATTCTCGCGGGGCAGATAAATGATATACCCTCTATGCACTCAAGTCTCCAGACCAGCCAATTGCATTTGAATTTCATGAATTATTCAAGTACTATCGTGAGAGGGGTTCGAGGTCCTAAGAGGCAGACGGTCACCGGAATCCCCGGGTATGCAACTCAATGGCGTCGAGAATGTGAACGGGCCGACCTAGAGCACACATCTTGTGCATAGTTCATGAACGTTTCAAGGCTGCGTTTGTCAACGCGATGGGTCAAGTGTTGGACCGGATTCGGGTCGGAGACGCTATGTGCTGAAGGAAGCAAGAACGCTGTTCCCACGCCTGTCTTGACCTAAGGCAAGGCTAACTTTTCCCAACTGAGCTGTCGGCGAATGGCCTTTGGGAATAGGACAAAAAACTGTAAACAAGTAAAGAAGGAACGGAGCGGAAAAAGAATGGCAAAAAGCTAGGCAGGGCTGTTAGCAACGACAAATAAAATCGTGGAGTCTCGCAGGAAATAAAACTGCGTACCCCATAACGTGGACCTTGGGAAGAAGAGAGAAGGATAGGATCAATGTTTTTGAGATGTGGGTGTAGAGGAGGATAGAGAGAGTGAAATGGGTGGATAGAGTAGGAAATAGGGAGGTACTGGGAAGAGTTAGGGAGGAATGAACACTACTGAAAACAATACAGAAGAGTAAGGGAAACTGAATCGGACATATTTTAAGAGGGAAGGGGATTTTAAGGTAGTCCAAGCGAAATATCATTTTACTTAGAAATCAATGCATTTGGTCACATTTAAAAGATAAATATCTCACCCTTCTAATGGCATCAAAAATTCAACCCCTTATCACATTACTTCCGGAGATATTTGCCCAAAAAATACCAGCCCTTTTACATGGGAAATGGTACGAGTATGCATTCCAGAGAGAGATTATTTACAAAATGAGGCATTTTTAACACTTAGATGTAGTAAAAAAACTAACAACGTGCAGATTGTGTTTTCTCTATTAATTTTGAAAATTAATCATATTGTCACCGCAGTATGTTCTTGGGTATTGCAAAAAATCTTCCGTTTTGAAGGAGTTTCAAACGCACCGCGCGAAAACAATGAGTCAAGTTAAGGACTTATTTAGATATTTTCAATTAATTACTTACAATTTCTGTCATATAAAACTATATTATTGCACCATTAATAATGCAATATTTAATTGATATGTCCTACAGCCGGTGAAATTAAAACGTATAATTGGAATATGGTCTCTATTATGACTAGGGAACTATCTCGCTCGGACTACCTTAAATACGGCAGTCGAGGGAACAGTGGAGGGAAAAAGGAGAAGAGGAAGAAGAAGACTGAAAATGACAGACGAAGTGAAGATAAAAAGAAATTACAAGGGAACCAAGATAGAAGCCCGGGACAGGACGAATTGAAGACAGCTTTGATGTTTGCAACTAGCCAGTAAGCAGAATACCAGTTGATGATGATGATCCCATTGTTAATATTCAACAAATAATTTAATGCGATAGAAGAATATAATACAGAGTTAAAACGCGAGTAGCCAAGATGGGCATGATAAATACATCATCTTTAAGATGATTTTATTAGACTCACGTACCTACTACAACCATGATGGGAATCACCATCAGACCGCCGCAACTTTTAGACTTCAGATTTAACCTTCTAATTACGTTCCAACCCGATCCTTTTGCTGACGACGCCATAAAAATTACATGTACCTCAACACACTGCATTCAATTAGATATAGGCATAAAATTTGGGAAAGAGACAGAGGAACGGAGAAGTTTAAATGTTATTTCCGGTACGACGGGAGACAATAAGAGCTGCCACACAAACTTCATAATTCTATTTTTCGTAACGTAGAGTAGCAAACTATTTGTCTCACTTTCAAATACGTGCTCGCAATTTGCTACGGATAATTAGCAGCGCAGGTCTCGTATGCTTTACGTACACCTCTAGCTCGGCGCATTTGAGTGCATAGTTGAAAAATATATTAATACTCTAATTTTCCAGAACATTCGTAGCATAGTAGCATATTGTTTAATAACTGATAGAGAAATTTCACCTCTTTACAGGTATTAAAAGTTTTTGCTAATGCATTAACAGTTGTATTTTCATTAACTTTGGTAGGATTTAGTGAAGGGGGTGTTGGTGAAAACTCACCCCCTATCCTTGAAGTGGGTCGCATATTACTACGTACATGTAGATAATCGTAGTTTCGCAGGGAACAGCGGCTAAAAAATCTCATTCTTAGTACACAACTGATTCAACGCAAACCGGCCATCTGTTGATGCCATGAAATTATTTTACGTTACTTCATACGCAATTCTCCTCCCCAAGCCAGAAGAATACACCTAAAGACAAGAATTATTGTATGAGACTCGAAAAAAAAATCATTTGACTTGACCGGTATCTGTTTCATGACCTCTCCATTGCTGATGAGTAGTACAATTTTCCAATCACACCCCTAGGCGAATATTATGGCAGATTATGGCAAATCCGTAAATGTGCAAACACGCACAGGGTGGCGGATTATAGAGACTTTAAGGCCCTTCGATCCATCGCTTCTATTCTGGATTCGCGAATATTTAGGTCATGGGCTGCGTTGAGATCACAGCTGACCTATTTCCATTATAACAGCCAATTGTAACGCTATCGTGGATCCACTTACGAATAGCGACTTATGAACAAAATTTTAGAAAAAACAAAAACTTAAGAAAATGTTGCATGGGATAAGACCAAAGATGGGAGAGTTACAACACGGAGTGATAAGCATAAAAAAAGACAATGCGCATAGGGATGTTTAGTCACTCTCTAGACTGTTTCTGAACACAATATTTCAGCAAAAATTTACTCTCTCAAAGAATGGCAAAAAAGAGCAATTGATATCCTGAGCAGTCCACGGCTTTGCTGTCTCATGGTAGAGTATCGCCGTAAAAATATTTGAGGATACTTTAAAAAAATTACTTCAGAGAAGAATATTCATACTACTTCAACAGGGGAAAACGAAAAAAGGTACCACTCTCAAACATATAAGACTGCCGAATGAATTTCCTCAACTCATAACTTAACAGCAGTATTATAAAAACGAGATGTTTACTCCAAACCATCAACGCACCTAAAAACCGTGGTTCAAGTTAGTTTTAAATCCTGGTATTTATGTGAGGTTATCGATCGGAGAACGTATTAACTAAGATTTTCACCCCGATGAAATAATTAAACAGATATTTTAAACCAGGTCATGGAGCATCAAATAATAGCTTCATAAAAATGAAGGAATTAACAAATTTTTCGCTGCCAGAAGATTGGTTAGTTAAGAGAACAATGATTTTTGCTAAATATAAAAAGAATGCATTTCTTTACAAACCGATAACAGACGCCCGTTAAAGCCACGAGTCGCTTCACCTTTCACCTTCCATGAAAAAAAAAGAATCGGTTTCGGGCTATTTTTAAGACAAAATAACCGGGAGTGGACTAAGGAGGGGAACGGTAGCGGGTCGTTGACTTCGTGAATGGTGTTATAACACGTCGATAAGGAATCGCTAATTTTCCGCGGAATACGGATAGTTCGTGGTTATCGAAAAGCAAGGGGAAAATATTCCAAATGCACTTGCAGGTCGATTCCCACGTCCTGACGGCAATCTCGCATTGCGGGGAGGGCGTGAACACGACCATGTTTAATAAAATGAGCCAAGTAAAACAATGTAAGGCCCCCGGGTGAGCGCTCTCTTGCGTCCGTTCAATAAATCGATCGCAGGCAGGAAGAATCAATAACGTTTTCGTCGCTTGACACACATTCCACTAAATGGGCCGAAGGCGCGGAAATTTACTCTCTTTTTTCCGTATATATGGGCGTAGCCGTCAGGGGAAAGATTTAACTAACTACGTAACTGGGGTCCAACGAAAGAAAAGAATACTCCCAAAGAGACTGAAAATATAAACTTCCTTAGACACAGCTTAACTTTATAAACGTGTTCTGTGGCAGATTTAGAAATGAAACCCACTACTACACCTGGGAAAGAATTGATCAGATATGCGCCGAAAACAAACTATGTATGCGTAGTTCTTGCTCCATAAATTACAAGGTTGTGTTAGACCAAACGACGTAACTTCTACTTCCTGAAAATATATAAACAAATCTGCGCTGACATTCTTGTTAACGCGCTGTAAGTTGAGTACATTACATTTAGAGTAGAAAATTTTGAAGAAAATAGTAACGGTAAGTAGAAAGAAAGAAAGAATAGATTTCGGCCAAAAAGTTAAGGTGAATACTACTCGATAAATGCTTCAACATTTTCCTGGAAAAAAAAGCGTAACAATGTGTCAGTTCGAGTCCCAAGGGCCTAAACTCTTACGCAGAAAAAAAGTCAACAAGCGTGGTGGATGCCTTTCGCTGAGAATAGAGGGGTCATTAACATTTAGGTTAGGGAGGATGCCTTGTCTGGGCTACGTTAGTTTAATAAAAACCACATTCCCAAGCTTTAGTGAGGCAGGAATGTCTGCAGGAATCACTAACAATAGAATCCCTCAATCCTGCAAAAAGCAACCATACGGCTCCATAATGCTAGCAGAGCTCGCTGTTCTAACTTCAATGATATAATTATACGAACGTGAGTGATTTGTAACGCCACCGAAGGATCATAATCGAGACTAAAAGCGTCAGGCTAAAACAGATTCCCCTACGGTGTCCCCAAAACTACACCCTTAAAACTGGAATCCTTTAAATACCACCCAGATGGCATGTCTCACTAGGATTAGTGCTTTCGAGGCTGAAATAGGTAGGTTATTGGCGCTATTAGAAAACAGAAAAAAATATTAATATTACCACTGAAAGAATTTTATTACAGCTCTTTGAAGAGAATAACATAATCCTTGCGGAAAGTTTGAAAGTGTACACGTCTCGTAATTTCTCAGAAGTGAATTAAAGGTAGTTTGAGCGACACATCGTTTCACCAAGAAATCGATAAATTTAGCTTAATTTCAATGAAAAATATCACATCCTTCCAAGGATACAAAAAAACAGCCACTTACCGCACTACTATTTGTAATATTTTCTAAAAAATATCATTTATTGCACAACAAATTGTACGCACATGCCCTCCAGAGAGACATTTAAAAAATGCGGCATTTCTAACAACTGGATCTCGTCTTTTAACAGTCCGCAGTTGGTATGTTTTCTAAAGTATTTTTAAAATATAATATAGTCACCGAAGTATTTTTATCAGAATCACAAAAAATCTTCCACTGTGAAGGAGTTTTAAACAATACGTGTGAAAAAAATGTGTTAATTATTAAAAATTACCTTTACACTCCACTGGTCAGTTCAGAGATCAGTTTATTGCAAAATTCGGATTTAATGTCCAGGCATCATCTTCAGGTGCTCAGATGCTAGGCATCGAAATCGGATAGTACAATAAATTAATCAGTGAACTGACCAGAGAAGTGTAAAAGTTACTTTTAGTAATTAACATAGAACTGCACAAAGTTGAGCCGAGTTTGATTTCATTTAAAATTAGTCAAGTTAAAGATTTATATAGATATCTTTATTTAACTACAGATAATTTCAATCATATGATGGTCTATTATAACATATTTAATATTACAATATTTACTTCCAATTCATACAGCCGTGAAAATATACGTAAATTCGAATATGGACCCCATTATGACTATGGAAATATCTCGTTCAAACTAAAGGAAAAGACTACGTAACTGGCAAACTTTGCACAAGGATTTTGTTGTTTTCCTACATCCCAAGGAGAAAATCAGAAATTGATATCAGACATCTACGATTTGAAGTAAGAAACGCTTATCAGGTTCTCGGAAAGGTGCATAATCTCAAGGGCAAAGGAGTTATCAAAACGTCATACGTCCGCCAGCAAAACTTACAACCATAACCGGTTTTTAATTGGCGACCGGATGGCGGACCGGTACCTTTTACTCGGATTTCACAGCCGAGAAAGCATTCGCTTGGCCATGAGGGGGTCATCTGCCGTCGCAAACTGACCCTCTCGCTTCATAATCCCCTTCAAAAATATTTAGGTCATCTACTCCTATTTCATGCTTAAATGGGGTTCCACGAGTCGATTCATTAAGTTTCTACGTAAAGTTATCACATAAACAACGCAACTGCTTATACTGCTTTCAAAGACGCAAGCGCGCATAGCTAAGATCATTCACCTTAAAGCAATGAAGGAAACCTGTATTTATTTCGCGTCTCAACCAATGTAACAAGTTGATCATTAAAAACTACGAAGAGTTTAATAAAAATTACACACGAAAGATAAAACGATGAATATTTATAGAAGCTCAGTCATTGATTTTAAGTTCTATTTATGCACATACTATTTTTATGAATATATAATGAGGATAAATCTTGCCCGATTAAAAAAAAACAAAAGGGATCGATTTTAAACATGAAAAGAAAAATAACAAGCCACGTCCAGTCTTTCTTACTTCACGATAATTCCACTGTTACCATTAATTCTTTTGACAGCAGCACCACCTACAGTTGGGAAAGGAAGTCTATTACACCCATCACACTTTCCTTCACGTTTCCACCACTGCAATCCCTCCTACTCTCGTGAAGTTAATACATCCACCGTGCATAAAAATAAAAAGGTTTCAGTCATACAAGTAACAACACCGCAGTCTGCGGAGATCACGGAGTAGCAAGCACGGTTCTTTTTCTAAATGACCCTCCATTGTCAAGAAATAACATGCATCGGTCCGTTGTTAAGAGCATGAGCGTGCACTCGCCTCTCTGCATCGTGCAACGGCGACCACCACTCCGGACGCGATTGGCCCGAAGAAACGGGAACGGCAAGAATGCTAAAACGAGAATTTTGACATGCTCGAATTCGCGGCACGGTCGAATTCCTCCAAGGGAACACCGGAATGAGTATGTGAGAGTGTCTCACGTTAGCGGCCCGTACTTCAACGGTTTTAAACAACTGCGTCCGTTGGAAATATTTAATTGTTTCTTAAGATAACTTGAGTGGGATATCACTACCCAAAAAATTCAATGAATATGCTCTCAACACAAGAAAAAGATCTCATCTACCGAATGGTACTAAAATATAAGCCACTTATCCCATTACTTTTCATATTTGGCCAAAACTAGAAACACTTTTCCATGAAATAAGAAATAACATAAGATATGGCAAGTGCGATCCAGAGAGATATATATTTTTCAAAATATGCAAGTTTTGACGCACAGGTCTCGTCAGAAATATACCAATGTGTATTTCGAATGCTTTCTAAATAATAAAAAAAAGTATTTGCTACGCACTACAGTTCTTTTTCTATAATCGAAAAAAGCCTTCGGTCGTAACGGCGTTTTCTGAACAAAGCGTTAAGCAAATAAATCAAGGTTAGGCTACAAACATGTATATTGAGTTAAGTAGTGAGAGATTGTTATTTAAACGAAGTTTAGCGTCATTAATATTATTTTACATACTCCATACTTCTTACAACTGTTAATATTTTCGAATAAGATTCAAATACATTAATACTTGAGAAAAATCTCGTTCATGCTACCGTGAATGGAAGACAATCCTGGATGGGAGACGGGGGTCGATCGACTAAATCCGATAATTTTTCGGCTAGCCAATTGCTTGCTTGCTTCATTCCGAAGCATGAAGTTAAAGCAGAGAACGTATATTACATGAAACATGGAACAGGATGGCAACTCCTGGATTACACCGCACGTTGTAAAATTGGAACATAGTATTCAGCGGCTCCATTCAATGCTAAATCATCATATTATAATCACATAAACATCGCAGTTAGCATTAAAATCGCATGCTACATTATTTTCCTCACCGGCTTTGCTTCTAATATAGCACATTGCAGGGTGACATTTCTAAAAATTGTTAACTATAAAGTATCTGTCGCTACCTCACTGGTCCAGCAGCATCAAGAAACTCTTCTGAGACTGCCATATTATGCAGATATGAAAGGATGGATTAAAGGGTACAAGCCTTACCACTAGTAAAGACCGACTAACAGGGTCAAAATTCAGTAACAAAAATTCAACATCCAACAGATTTTCAGGCCTTTAAACAGCGGCCTTATAACCAGTACTAGGCTACTTCGAAATTTTTCAGAAAAAATTATCTTCCATTCGCTAACAGATATCAAACATCCCTCACAATGTTCAGTTGGAAAATACACCAGCTAATATTTCCTAGATGAAGAACTTCCTCTGCATAATTTTTTCACAAAGGGTCAAAGACGTTTTCACCAAAGTTTCAGCGTCAAAGTAACCCTCAAATGGGATGATACACATTAATGTTTTAAGATAAGTACCGCGGGAAATTGGACAGACGATTTATTTCTCAAACCATCACATAACGCCATCACGTTTCACATTTGCGCATACGAGCCATGAAAGACTTTTCCGTCGACCATCATTCAGCCCTCAATATTCAACCCTGGTATATTAAGGCCACGTCTCCACCAATAAACTATTACGGAAACAATCTCCGTAATAAGTTTAGGGCGCTTACGTGGAAACCCGGAAAATGCTTTCCGATATTTCACCTTTCGTTATCGGAGATCTGGCAGCTCCCATCCGACGAAACACCTTTGAGAAAAGTGTTTGGGAAAGATATGACACATGGCAGGGAGCTTTTAGGAAATTCTGTGAATGAACAGAATCTTCAAGAAATATCCAACGAGATTACATAACCCAAGGAAGATTTAACCAACAGATATGATAACAAGTACAAGATACAGGCAATGCAGAGCAAACGGAGTTAATGAAATTCAATTTCTCCGCGGCAGCTTGACTGGTTATCAATAATTACCACCCAAATTCGCGTTATTTTAAAATAACTAACATCTCTTCCGACACACAATGGTTTCTTATACTAAATTCCTTCGGAGTAGATATAACAGGAGGCTAATGAAAGCTGTAAACTGAGAGGTGCGAGTTTGGGTATTATTTCGAACGAATAAGGGTGCAAACATGGCATCCTAAGAAGAGGTAATATAGTAAAAGTAATAATAACTAATAAGCGAGCGCTAATGAAAGAAACTCATTACTACCAGGTTAAGAAATTATTTAAGAAGATTTTGATATGCGGATACAAATATTCACGTGGATATGCATACTGGGAACTAATCTGTGGCTACCCACCGGGTGAAGTTCCCATTAAGACTGACGCAACGTTTCGACAGGAGACGAGGAATCCCAAGAAGCGCTCATCATGCGAGTTCACTGGGAAAGTGCCAACTATTTGATGGGAATATAAAGTTCAGAAACAAAGTCAAGAAGGGAAATAAGTGAAACGAAAACATAAACAAGCGACGGCGGACAAAGCAATGCAAGGGGTAGCGAATGATGAAGGCAGAATAAGAGGTTAGAGAAAAATAAGCAACTTCATAATGGGGGTAGTAAAAGGAGGGAAAATTCCTGGTGAACGGGTCAGAAAGTCAAATACTAGACATTGTAGACGCAACGTAGGGAGATGGGAAGGCTGTCAAGCTGAATAATGGCATCATAGAGTATAGAATAGAGACCTCATAGAAACCGATCCCAGGGCACAGATCAAAAATAATATTACTGATTTGAAATGGCTTAGACTTTCGGGGATGCTGAATATGAATTCTAAGCTTCCATTTGGTCAGGTCCACCAACTCCACCGACGTTTCAAATTCACGGCTCGCTCTCATCTTCATCAGTAGCCCTGAAGTCGATGAGCGAGTTGTTCATTGTAGCGTCAGCGTAAACGAAGGAGCTGCGTGCCTACTACGAAACTCTTCAATCATTCGGTATCAACTGATACAAGATCCCTTTATGCCACATTTCAAACGTCAACGACCTCGGATCGAGAAGCATGTCGACGATACCGGTACAAATTTGGCAACATCACACGACCACTATAGTTCGCAGATTTTCACAATTAATGCTCAGACAGTCTTCACAAGCGAAGCTTTAATTCCAAAATTTAACAAACCAATATTAAGGGTAAAAACTTTATTTTTTCAATTGAGAATTCAGACACTATTGATCGCTACATATCTGACGATATCTAGGCCATATACATTCATAATTTCTTTATCTTATACTAATAAACGACCGATTCTTGTATATCTCGAGAATTACCGAACCAATTATCCCGAAAGTCGGTAATTTAAGGAGTTTTCGGGAAGGAGAAATCCATTGGACTAAACGCTTCAGGGCTGCAAAGGCCCCAAAGGTCCCCGAATGGACCGCTATTTTACTCGAAATCAACGCAGAGGTTTATTTTTTTATTTTTTTAAATTCTCTGCCATTAAGATTTAGACAGGAGTTTAATTTTTAACTATCGGAGGGCAAAAATAATGAAGCATTTGATTCTTGCAATCAATTTTGTTATACACTTCGTTTTTGCTTTATAATTACGTTTTCAATGAAAAAACAGCAAATTTTTCTCCGATTTCAACAATAGCATACTTCATTGGCAATCTGAGCAATGGGTATAAATGGGAAATTCGGCCCAAGCGTTTTACGCTTTGTCTTAAGAATGCGCGTATGGGTATACAAACATTTTATCGAAAATTACATAAAATATTCTTCGGAGAGTGGGTATTTAGAGGTTTTAGGGCTGTAACTCTCACAACTTTTTATTTTAGAGAAAAGTCTATTTAAGCCATTATTAATGACAATTTTTATTATTGATAAAATATAAAAAAAGATCGTACTATATAATTAAATAGCATTTTTTTATTTTAATAATCATTATTTCAGCTAGTGTACTGAGCTAAGCTCGGTCCCACGGTACTAATAGCTTTAAGAGTCAAACCATCCCGAGGAAAACGACTCAGCTTTGGTATTGTTAGAAAGATGAGATCATTTCCATAATAATAAAACCAAATTATCCGAAATTGATGAAGAGTGTAATCTACCTCAAACTACCTTCAAATAAAGTACATATCTTCACACTGACGAGGCATCAAACTGACACCGGAATGTTAGGCCAATCGATTTCTCTCCATGTTGGCGCCTCCTCATGAGCCACTGCTTTCACGAAACGTCGAGAAGCTAAACACAACCCACACTCGAGCCATTGCATTGGCAAACCTTCTGACCGCGGACCCTGAACGCCGCACAAAAACGAAAGCCACAAATCAAGTCTCTATTTACCGTCGTCCCCAAACTTTCTTCTCGACTCCGAGAGCTATTATCCGCCCTCGAAATTCGCTGGGAATCGTTCCAATTAATCGCAATGGAGGGAAAATTCGAGGGGCGACAGGTGGGAATGCGATAGGGGGGGATGAAAGGCGCCCGGGGCAATACCCTCCCACACACTACATCAAAATACTCTCCCGCCTCATCCATCTCTGCTTTATCCGGACGAAGGAGATTTCAGAGTAGACCAATGACAGCTGAGATCAACGGCAATCTTCAGAAAAAATTAACACAATGACAGTCACATCAGGCCACGTTGACGCGTGTTGACTTAGAAGACTTTAAGTTAGTTTGAGCGAGATAGTTCCCTAGTCATAATGAAGACTCATATTCAAATTATACGTTTTAATTTTAGCAGCTGTTGAAAGAATGAATTAAGTACTATATTATTAACAGTATAATAGTAAATTCTAGGTAATCAAATTAAATACCCACTTAAGTCTTAGATTTGACTCATTTTTTTCAAGCGGTACATCCAAAAGTCCGACACAACGGAAGGTTTATTTCGATTCTGCAAAAAATACTGCGGTGACAATATGATTTTTCAAAAATAGTTGAGAAAATATACAAACTACACCCTGTTAATTTTTTGACGAGATCTAGGTGCAAGAAATTTTTCATTTCTATTTTTTTTTAAAATATCTCTTAGGAGTGCGTAGCCTACCCTTTCCCATGTTAGAGGACTGGTATTATTTGTTAAAAATCTCGGATAGTAGTTCGGTAAGGGGCTGATATTTTGGTATCTTCGGAAGAGTAAGATATTATTCGTTAATATGAAACCAAATTCATTGATTTATACGTGTAATACGTGCGTAACGTGTAATGTAAATATTTCGCTGAAACGACTTTAAAATAGTTCATTACAAACTCAGCGCGAACTGGGAGCAATCTGTTTGCATTACACCCTTATAACTACCTAAGAGTAACATTACTCCTGTTTTTACTTAAAACGATTTCGATTTGAACTCCGAAGAAAGTGAAAGAAGAGCTTGTGGTAAACGGAACGGTTTATCCATTATAAGAGTATCGCTACGGCAGGGATAGAAGGGTTTTCGGGCATCATTATACCTCGAGTCAATCGGAAACTGAAAAAAGCGGGGATGCAATCGATTCCCAGTCACGTGAACCTAGTTTGAGCAGAATTCCATATAAATATCCAAAGACATATTTTGTCATAAGCACGCTGAAAATATCAAGAAAAGTTGAAGAATGAAATAAATCAATAATAAAAACAGGTAAAATCCGGATAATATCTGTAGTTGGCAATTTTAAGAACTTACTCTATTGTCAGAACGCTAATGCAGTGTTTTGTTCATTATAAACAGCCCTTTAAGAGAATGACGAGATTCCGCCCGCAATCTATGCACGAACAGTGAGAAGTCCAGTACAAGATGTGACGGCACAGTAGAGTCCTAGCCGCAGGCCACACACCGCTTCGTGGGTAACGCACCGTGGAGCGTTATGATTTTCCCTGACAAGTGACTTCAGCTGTCACACAATTATCTTTTGCGAGACTGGGTTAGTGGGCGATCTGACTTTCATCACCGGTGGATACATTACATAATTGTGTACGTATATCGCACAACTATCCAGGGCATGTTTACGACAGGTAGTAACAGTATCCCAGTAAGTTTGAAATCAGTAGGGCAACTTTCGAACGGAAAAGACGAGGTTAGGAATCTTTGCTCGTTGAAAACACACAGACGAACTCAAAAGCATTCATTTTCATATGATGTAGATAAAGCTTATGTAAGGATGTAGATGAAGCAAAAAAAGGTTGTTTAGCAGAGTCATGACGGTCAGACTTCCATCGCTACTTTCGTGATGCATACAAGAAATTTCATTGAAAAATCGAGGAAATTGACCGATTAACATGGTGATCTATGTTCTTCAAATAAACAACGTAAGGAATGAATGCCAATTCAATGCAATGAACACTGTAAGGAATGAAACAGTTCTAAATAAAACTTGAGTAGAACCATCGACAAGTTTCGATCAGGATAGACATCCATATTCGCGACAAAAGTCGGATCAGTTTCGTTTAAATTAAAGATATCAACTAAAAGACGAAAAGAAAATAATGTCATTAGGTAATACTGCAATAAGAGGAAAGACGGGTCTAAACCAAAATGTCACATCGTGCATGTCAGATAAATATTAGATCTACGCAAGGCTAAGAAAGTCATACACAATCCCCGGACTATTTATCTCCTTTTTTTAAGAATAGGCTATTAAACCATATCTCACAAAAAAATAATTAAATGAAAAAGTCATCGAAGCACTCTAGAGAACTGATATGCGATAGGGACGTACTCAAACTAAAATAAAAAAAATATTTACTAAATCTAAACGTATGTTTTCATTCCCACCGTTTGTTTTCTGAAAGTCTATTTTTTCAAGTGTGCTCTGTGATTGCTTTTGTTTCAGCCTGAAATAAATTAACCGACAAACGTATGGACTCAATTCACTCGGTAGCACATACGATCGGTCAAGACAATCAAGATTTTGAGTGGCATGAACACAAATAGCAATTAAAAATAATGAACCGACAAACTTATGGACAAAATTCACTAGGTAACACATACAATCGGTCAAGACAATCAAGATTTTGAGTGACATGGACGTAAATAGCAATTAAAAGGCCAAATTCACATCGCAGAAGAATATCTAGAGGGAGAACATTATTGCTGCATTGAAGAGAGAAACAGCGAGCCTCACCTTCCCTAGCCTCTTGCCCTTAAAGGAAAGGAGAAAGTTGCATTCCAGTGGATTTCCGGAACTTTTTTAAAACAGCTATAATCTCGCGACCAGTTTACATGTTACCAGCCAGAGAGCAGATTTGAAGTGTAGAGAATATATTATATAGTTCAAGTAAAATGGTAACTTGATAAAAAAGAAACTACACAATGAATAATTAATTGAATAAATGATAGAAGTATTAAAACTGAATCCTGGTGTACTGTACATTAAGGAGGGCTTAAGAGGGTAGTTCTAACAAAACTTACCAGAAGATTACTGGATATGATACACTTTTGGGAATTCATAGGGAGCTAGTAACTAATTCGTCCAAGTACACTACATTCCCCCGCAAAGTGAAAATTGGAATGATGGCAACGAAGAATGGCAACAATACGTGCTGCCAAACGACATTATTAATTGCTCTCTAATTCTCTAATGAATGAGACTCTGATTACAGCTGTTAAATATTTTCCCGAGGAATTCAGACCACTCCCATAATACATGTCACAATTTCACCTCCCAAAACCTTACATCCACACACGGCGGGTATCCTAACACTCCCTGCCAAATGCCCATGGGGCGGCTCGCAGAGTAGTAAGTAGATGTAGAGTACAAGAGTGCCTTGAGGCTGAGTTAGATTATTTTGGCATAGTTCATACCTCACATAAATACGGATGGAGATTAATGCGGATGGCGGCGATAAAAGAACCCTGTTTATGTTAATAATTTCTTTACAAACCCAAAAATTATGACTGGAATCACAACATGCAATGTGGCATATCGAAAAGAGGAATATTGAAAGACTAGAATACATGGCCACGTTGAAGCAAGAGAATTGGAAGGAGAGTGCAGCTAAATAAGGAAGCGTTCAACAGAGGAATAAGCTGATGTCTGACATCTTCACCTCCTAAAACCTAATACCTTACATCTACACACGGCTGCTGTCCTAACACCCTATGCCACACGCCCATGCGCGGGCTCGCAGGGTAATATGTAGATGTAATGACAATAGACAGCAGACGATTCCGTCCGAAATTGAAAAATTTTATCACGGAGAAGTTGATTTATTTATTAATCTCGCAGGGCATCACTCGTCCTCGAATGTCACCTTCCACGTGGAACGATACCATCACGTGGATAATATCTGGCTATATTTGGGTATAAAGAGCGGCGAGCACGTATCGCTCCGACTCATCTCCCAAGGATCCCGCACAAATTACGGTGGCGAGTCGCAAAACAAATTATACGGAGGGGAAAGGAAACGACTCGGGAGGGGCGACTCTCGGTCACGTGACCTCCGGATGACCTCCTCCGCTCGCGCCGGCTCCTGCCGAAAAGGAGCCTGTGAGTGCGCCGCATCTGGCCCGCCGTGTCCCTTTCTCCTTCCCGCCCACAACACCTCCCTCCCTCTCCCTCCCCCCCCCCTCTGCAGCTATCCTCCAGACAACCTCACCCATCCCCCGCGGCCGCAATGCAGACGCACGCGCAAACGTGGAAATCAAGCCTCCGAGCGTCGTTTATGGGCGAAAATTGAAATCCCTTCACGTCGAAGATTGAACTCTCAACCAAACCGCATCTCATCCAACATATCTACTCTCGTGAAGGAAGCGGCGGGGAAATAAACTCAGGTATACGACGTTTTTACGTGAATATTGCATAAATCGATGAAATTACAAACATATATTGGGAATAACACTATTTTGTTCAAAAAACTATCAACGAATTCTTAATTCTCCAGTCAAATTCGCAAATGCCTTGTCCTCCAAGAAATACTCAATAAGCAAACTGTACAATTACATTAACAATCTACTACAATACTTCTTACAAAAGTAATCTAACAGGAATACTTAGCACCATTTTGGAGGGAGTGGTAGAATAATGAAATGAATTACTTAGCTTTCCACAAAAGATTTATAACGTTCTTACGACCCAGGTTTCATCGCTGCGCGACATCATCAGGTACAGTAAAACACATTGCTTAAATAGTGAAAAATTAGAGGGGAGAAGGAAATACGTTCGACAATGTGGGATGGTAGAAGGAAATAAACCACCGTTAAACGACGTCAATTGTTCGAACTATGAGGAAATGAAAATAATATAACACTATAATGGCACAAGATAGAGGAAAGCGGAGGATTGCTTCAGTTCAATCTGCGGATTGCTACGAGCGGAGAGAAAGAATCTACCTGGTTAAAGGTAGGTTCTATTGCCGGTCAGAGCAAGAAAGAACTATCAGCAAGAAACTATCTCGAGCAAGAACTATCAACGACTTCCTAACCCTCTAACCATATTCGCAAATGCCTTGTCCTTAAAGAAATGCACAATAAGCAAACAGTATAATTACATTTTAGTGTTCTACCAGGAATTCTTAGCACTATTTTGGAGGAAATGATAGACGGAAAAAACACCAGGGAAGAACGAGGCTTCAGTATATACAAAAATTGACTTGACCAGGATACGAACCCGGATCTCCCGATTGCCGGTCAGGTGTGTTAGCCAGTTACACCACCAAGCCATCTTCCTTCAAGGCGAATTTCGAGGGGGATTTATGCGAACTAGATGTTCAGGCCTCAAGTCTACATTGTAGCACATGAGACGAAGTCGTGCTTACAAAGCCACTGTCGCGGTGGATAAACCCAGCATTGTAGTTATTAAAACGACGACATTACAAATTTCCAAACATTGCATGTAACAAATGATGTGGTACGAAGTCACTCGCACGGGTGCATACGTGCGAGTGACTTCGTACCACATCATTTGTTACATGCAATGTTTGGAAATTTCTTCAGTATATAATTCAGATAGCGGAAGAAGTCACCTGCTCGAACTACGAGGAAATGAAAATAATAGCCCAAGAGAGAGGAAAATGGAGGATTGCTACAAACCAATCTGCGGAGAGAAAGAATCTACCGGTTAAAGACATCTTGCAACAACTTGGATGGGAATCACTTTTAGACCGTCGATTGCAAGTTAGACTAGATCATTTGAGTAAATTCAAAACCAACTCATTTTCCGACAAAGTTATCAATATCTTACGAACTCCAAAATACTAAGATAGATCAGATCATGAGAATAAAATAGGGGAAATAGTTTGCAGAACAGAAAGGTTTAAAATGTAGTTTTTCTCACCATCGTTAAGTTCCCATAATGGCTTCGCAAAGACTTTGGAGTAGGTTAGTTGACGGGTAGTGTAGCTGATTAATTTATATGCCCCCTAATGCATGCTTCTAAATCTGCCGAGTAGTACTAACACCATGTTTTTCCTGTTTCCTGCATGACTCTTGTGTCTCGTTTTCATAGGTTCATTTTGGATTATTTCAGTAGTGTCTGTAACATTTGTACTATACCGATAGATTGGTGCTTATCGGTAAAAGTAAATTTCTTCACTGTAGTTCATGTTGGTGATAAGTCACACCTGACAAACACCCTTTTGGTGGCTTGCGGGGTAATAAGTGGATGTAACTGTACATGTAAAGGTAGGTTTCACTGACGGCCAGAGAAAACTATCCAGATTTTTACACCTGAAGGGTCTTATCTGCATCCATTATTTCTTTCTTCATATCCTCCTACCCTTATTCATTCCGTCCTTTAAACCTATTCCCTTCCTTCCGTTCTCGGCTCGCCTAACATCCTTCCCACTATCCAGCCTCAAGCAAACCATCGCCCCTCATCACCCCTTCCAGCCACCTTCCCTGCCTCCCCCTCATCTCATCCCTAAGTTTCCTTTCCTCACGCACCCCACCCGGCACTTTCTCGTTCGTCCTCCGTCCTCGGCACTTTCTCCATTCTCCTCCGCACCAACATCTCAAACCCCTGCAGCCTATCCTTACCGTCCTTCCTCAGATTCCACGCTTCTGCCCCATAAAACACTAAACTAAAAGAAAATAACCACTTTTCTGATCAAGTGATCGATTGACAACGAAAACAGGCTGGCGAGGAACTCCAAGACTTAATACTACGCTGCAACTAATATCCAAGATTTTGAGGGAAATCATCTCTATCAATAACCACAAAGGTTTTCCAAGTAAAAGAAAAATTACTTCATATATTCCACACTTTTTATTTAAATACCTAACTGGTTTCGATGTCATCACATCATAACTTCAGAGGTCAAGTGTCAACACGACCTCTGAAGTGATGATGTCATAACATCGAAACCGGTAAAGTATGTTTTTTAAGAGTGGAAAATACGGTCTTTTTTCTTTTATTAGGTCTAAATTCCACGAAGTGCAATCGTCTACTATCTTATATAGCTTTTCACATGTCAAGGAACTTCGAGAAACTCCAAGGTTCTTCAAACAAATACATTCAACGGTATCCGGCGGAACGTCATCGTGGATTTTAAAATAAAAATCATTCATTGTACCTGATGATGACGCTTAAAACGTCGAAACTCGTCGCACGTCGCACTGAGTGGACATTACAGTTTCCTCTTATAAAAGTCTACTAACAACGCCAGATTTTAGCTTATTTAAACGCAAATCTTCTCAATTAATAATCGTCAAAGGTAAATAAATAAATAAATGCGTAAGGTAAAGTGAGGGGAGAATGCGAGGCTCTGGGTATACTCTCATTAAAAATGGTGCAGCAGATACGTCAATGAAAACGAAGCAATGGATTCCTGTGATTTCCTTTGGTTTCTTTTGGCTTAAAGGCTTCTTTTGATACAAATTGAGGCACAAAAAGTTGTTTCCAGCAATCAATTCTCCCCAACTGTCTGATGAAAACCTAAGCCTCGATACACATATGACCTTGAAGACGAAAGTTGCGATGAATGGGGAATTCCGGGGTGGGCGGGGGTGGAGTGGGGAGTGATGCGCCAAACCAAAAAAAACGCCACTGGGTGTACTGTACAAGGGAAGTATGAATGTAGGTAGGTGTCTGTAAGAGCACTAGAGAAGGGAAAACTCATTCATTTTTGGGAACCCGTTCTTTCTGGACCGGTTCCTTTTAGGACCCGTTCCTATTACATTGGTGGTCATGCATTTTTATTTTTAATATGTTCTTGGTGTTAAAAGAATGTAAAAAAAACTAGAACTACTTAGTGTACCGTAATGATGACGTTTAAAATGTTCGATCCAATAAATTTTGGAGGATAATATTACTAAATTTTTACATGGTTTCGTAATTAGGTTTAATTTAAATAAAGAAAAAAAGTTCTGACAATTACACCGCAGGCATCAGCAGATGAGTTTTTGGGGTATTATAAAGAACATCCTATCTCTGAAAGACAGAAGCAAAGTAGCGAAAGCAATGACCGTAAGGATCGAAGACCCGAAAGGACTGAGAGACCGACGGGACCGACGGATCGAAAGGATCGACTGACCGAAAGGACTGACAGACCGACAGGACCGACGAATTGAAAGGATCGACTGACCGAAAGGACTGACAGACCGAAAGGACCGATGGATCGAAAGGAACGGTCGTTCCACAGAAGTCGGTCCTTAGTCCTTCCGTTCAATCCATGAACCCGTTCGTTCGCCAAAGACACCTCTAAAAAGCACAGCTGGCGGTTACAACAAGCAACTAATCAGTACACACCTTTACTCCCGGTAATAGAAGCCAATCACACGATTGACGGACCCAAGACCGTGGGCTTAGTTTACACCATATTGTCGTGATAGTATTAATTACATTTCCATACTTTCTTTCACATATCAGAAATCTAAATTGCCTTAGGGTATTCAAATATTGTAAAACGTAACTAGGAGTATTTTTTCCAACATGACAACACTGCGGGAGTACTATGATATGCAAAGAACAGAGGAAATGGGAGTTTTACTCCCTTATCGATAATATCAACGATAGTTTTCCTAAGCTCATTCTCCTCAGTGATTACTTGCACAACATTTAAAAATAATTACTCAGCCTAGCGCAATTTTCGTTACATGTGTTTTTTTCTATTTTAACATTCGTAAACATTAAGAGCAAGTCTACCAATAACATTGATTTCATTAAATGTTTGCTGTCCTCAACGGAGTTTGCTAACATAATTGAAAATAGATGCATTACTTACACATCAATTTGGCGAAAATGAAACTCGTTTCGTAAGTAGCTTTCGCCCTCTTAACATATAACCTAAGTAGAAATTCATAATGCCTACAAACAACTGAAAATAATTTGACAAAAAAGAAAAAAACGTTAATTTATACACCATAGTGTATATTGGTGATCAATCACCCCTGGCAAACTCCCTTGAGGTAGCATGTAGGGCAATACGTAGATGTAGACGCACAATTACGAGAAATAATAAATAGCAAAACATGGTCGTTAGTTGGTGTAAAAGAACTTCAGACGCTCCTAAACAAGCTCGTATGTGAGGATTGGAGAAAACAAATTCATTGGAACCTTTTATAAACCTACGATGATCACGCTCAACGGTCCAAAACTAAAGTAGCAAAATTTTCGTGTTTTGACAACGTTACACGATAAAGAATCTATATCTAATATCGTCATTACATTCCCAATGACTTTCAAACAGGTCCCAAAGAAGTACGACTACGAAGTACGGTAGAATATTTAATTCCATTCCGAGATACAAATGGCTTGAAACGACGGGAAAAAAACTAGTAAGCATAAGTAAGCTCACATGGTCAACGAGACGGCTCGCAAGACGGACCATAATTACATCGCGAATGCCATTGTGAGTGTACAAATTAAACGCATGTAGGGATAACTAATTTATTTTAATTTTCTGCCTACGTCCGTACATATTCACCATTTACCTTTGTTTCCCATATTGCTTTACCTTTAGCTCCATCCACCTACTCTGCATATTCCGCCTTTCTTAGGAAAGTAGCTTTTTTCTCCTACCTCGTCAAGAACTTCTTCAAAAGCAAAATTACTATATCAAGATTATCCCTCACGTATGACTATGGACCGAAAATATTTTTACGATTTTATTAACTCAGTAAATGAAGTATCTACAGCAATCAGAATCCAGAAATCGACGAGAAAAATCACACTATCAACTCAAAGTTCGCGTAGACAATGTGCAGTAAATGCAAACAGATCGTCAAATGCAGGAATCGAATGGTTTCATTTTCTCAAAATGACATAATTTTGGTCAATTATTCAATTATGTAGAAACAATTACATAATAAATGTTATTTTCTCTTTTCATTAGACATAAATCAGGACATCAGAGTCACTGTCTTAGCGCTCTCTTATAATGCGCAAACTCAAAGTTGAATTTTACAATGATAAGACCCCATGCGTCATGGATCCGAGGAAAATATTGAGGATCTATAAAATATACAGACTGAGCAAAACACACAGGAGCGTCCTACGAGGACTTGAATCCCCAAAAAAGCTCTCGTCGGCTTAGCTACACCCAAAGTCTAAAAAGCTTCCTTAATGCACACAGCCATCTTCAAACATTTTAAAAACGGCTCCAATTAGCCAGAAATCCTCATTTCAAGCATCAAAAGTTCGCACCATATAAATCTTACGTTGCGGCTTTCACCGCAATGTATACCCGCATTAAAAATGACATTGGAAAAGACTTGCCTGCTCAACAAAATCGACCGAACATGATGAATAATACAACCAAGGGTCATTAGCCACACTGCAAACGACCAAAAAACCTACATCAATACATAATAAATCCAACCATTGGTGAATTGAGATGGAGCACGCAGTCAAAAAGCGGGCTCTCAGTCAACGCAAAGGTAGAAAACCCCCACTTGAATATTTCTCCGGACCTCCGAACGAGATTCTTTTTATCGGTTCTGAAGGCATTTCCTTTAAGAGTGGCTTAGAGGAATCATTACCGAACCTTTTTATTCCATTACCCCTGCAGCTATCGGCAGAAACATTTATCAGCCGGAGTCTATAAGGCAACGCTTGACCAAACACCGTGAAATGGATATGGTTGTCACGAACGAACCTTGAGACAGTACGTCATGTTGTTTACGACATAAATTTCGTGAGGTTTTGTCCCTGAGGCCAACTAAGGGTTGTGACCCGGAATTGAGCAATCGAGTCTTAAATCTGGTTTCACTCAGCATAAGGTAAAAAACTACCATGGATTGCACATCAATAAAAAACATCCACGCACGCCTTCAATGAATAGCCCTACGAGGAAATTGAAGGCTGACAACTTACAAGAATTCCGAGATATTCCAATTGAACGAGAAATGGAGGTGCGAATATGGATGGCGGTGCGTCAAAGTGAAATTTATTGTGAAATTAATACAACTCTTGAAACTGTTGGACTGACACAGAAAACTCTGCTCTATTGACTTTAATACTCGTTATAATAGTGCCCTTAATTGGATTTTAATCTTCACGTTCCGACATTCAGTCCAGAATTGGGGATAATTAAACATTGTACGACAGTTAGAGTATGATTAATTTAATGGGTCCTTTACGGGACCCGTCAGACATTTTCCTCAAAGAAATATAACTTCATTAGATGCACCACACAGCTTGCGTCGGGAAAAATAATAGAATAGGTATATAAACATGATAAAAATTAGATAAGTAACCTTATCTTTGTTGCTTCTACTGCTAATTCGGGGAAATGAATGATGTAGGTTTGATCCAGAGAGCTCCAACAAGGTTCATTAGAAGACTTTCAAAGTCTAACAACCGTACACCTGTTTCAAGTTCGAGGGGACTAGTTCTCCAAGCCTAAGTCAAACACACTAGGAACATTTCACTGAGTAGGCGGTATCGCTGCGGTACATCTCCGAAATCTGGCAACCGCCTTATTTCTGAATGTACCCCTGCGTATGACGTCAATGGCAATTTTTTGAAACCTAATATGATAAAATTAAACTTCAAACTCGGTGTAGATTAAAAAACAATGAAAAGTCAATACAATTGCGCCCAGAGTGATTGCAATATTACAATCACATTAAGAAGATGCTTTAACCAATGATTTTAAGGACAACAAGCCGAAATTACGATGCTTTGTACCTTAACTTTGTAATTTGCTAGCTGTCCCAATATATAAAGCCAATGCCGAGGTTCGAGTACATTTGAAATCATACAATTGCAATACACAAAACCACATAGGCATTAATCTGAATGCATGACAGATTATGAAAAATGTCATCTCACGAAAATACCCAAGGTAATTCTCACCGCAGCCTTGGGAATATATTCTAGCTCTCGAGACGCTATAAGTGACACGTGAATATTAGGGGCCTAGATTACAAGCATGTTAATAGTATTTAAAGATGCCCAGCAGTATCATAATGCTATAAAATTACGACAATAGCTCAATGTTCCATCCATAGTTAAACAGCTCGATTTTTCATTTAATACTAGGCTTCAGTAAGTAGCCTGCAAACAGAATCGAAAATCTATGACAGAATAAAATACATTACATGTAAAAATTTTCAGATATTAATGAAGAGGCTGCGAGCATTGCAACACCAATTTACAAAATTATCCGTAAATGGGAGCTGATATGGAGCGCAAAGTGCTTCGAGACTTTGGCGACAAATTTATGGTACTAATTCAACTACCACCAAAATATAAAGTAAAGTAACGTCCTCAATGAGATAAAATTAAAATGGTGTTGAAATATTCTGACATTCCTTTCTACAATCAGCCGCAATATTTGACTTACTCTTCACAATTTGACGTTTTTCTCCCCAGGTTAACTTTTCCAGAGATATAAACTATCGTATGCCAGCTTTAAATAATCACACTGATTAGCGTTTCAATCCGAACCAGAGACAACACTAATAAAAAAAACAATCTTCTGGAGGTCTCACAAAAATGCAACCTCCAAAAGGCATTAAATTTAAGAATCTCAAAAGGTGCTTCTCAACCAAGGAAGTTGAAAAATGCATTGCCTCATTTGGCCTCGAACTTGAGACCTAAAAAAAACCAAGGTAAAATTAAATATTCACGAAATTAATTTGATGAACCCGGAAGCGACTCCACCGGCAAGAAAGCAAAGTTACCAAACCGCAACATGAGCAGAAGGATACCGTAAAAAACGTGAAAACAAATATAGATTTTCAATAATAATAACGAAATTTGTCAAAATGCACCTCAATCCACAAACTTTGTCAAAATTCAATGAAAAGACAGTAGAATAATGGATAAACAGCACACGAGAAATTTGAGTACACTTAGTGAATAGTTTCACCATAAAATTTCACTTGCTTAATGCAATGCAATTGCCATTTTCATCACAGCCATATCCCATAAATCGTTTTTTTACAAATACAGCATAAATATAACTAATGAAGCCAGAAATGAAGTTCAGCGACGAGTACTCAGGTAAATAAGAGTGACTGAAGGTTGCTAGATAAAATCGGAGAAGGAAGAAAATGGCTGTATCAAGTCACCAGAAACAATGATGCACTGGTCGTAGTAATAGAAGAATGACAGGTAAGCGGAGAATATCGATTAGTACAGGTTTTTGTGATGGCATGAAATGAGGTAGAGTCCTCTCAACGAAAGAGATAAATGGCCCAAATAAAAGGAGCGGTGAAAACTCGATAATTAGAATTCAACAACAAACTCATAAAACAACATCAATTCTTGTTAAAGACCATCCCTAATAACAACTGTGTAGCCGTACCTCTCTGTATCACGACTATTATTGAATGGCAACGGCGCGACGCGGCGACTCTGAGTTGAAATTGAAATAGATAACTTCAAAATGAATTCGAAATACTGAGGGAATATCTACGACAGTGACTTTAGCGGAATAACCATCTGAGGAATCGTACTATCTACCAAGTATCGCGCAAAGCATCTCTAGGTTGCACAGCAAGGGGTGATACCCCACTATGACATGCAACATTCGTCCCGTTTCAAGGCCGAAACAAGAGAACTTTAAATTGAAAAAAGCTATTTGCCAACACCGATGTCCAAATTAGAACCCCTTTATGTCACCAAAAGCCACGAATAAATAAGCTAACACGTTGTTCTCTCTCTCCGTAAAATTCTGAGACTCTACATCTCGTCCAAGGAAAATTACTTTTTCCCAGTTGAATCCTCTCATTTTCTTTCATTCTACTGAAAAACGGACATCGAACTCTAAACTCGCTAATGCTCCATAAGTATAGAATGATAAAAAAAATTGGAAAACAAATTCTAGAGATGCCAGAATTCTTTTTTCACGAATTCACATAACAGAATATTCCATCATTATAAATAACAAATAAAAAGGTTTATATAATTAAACATTGCCCACCTCCCGAAGTGGGTCCTCTCTAGATCAGCAAAGTTGAAGACCCTCACCAGCAGACACTCAGTTGTAGTGCAGCAGTTTTCAACTTTTAGCTCAAGTACAACAAACCAAGTTTTACATGACTCTGGTAATGATAACTCTCGCATGCTACGTATGAAGCGGGCCCAAGAAGTCTTAAACTCTCCACTATTCTCATCTCCCGATATTATGAGGGGATATCCTCATAATTAACTTGAAATTTATAATTTGATTCACAAAAGAAAATGGAGCTGTAGATACCTAAGATACATCAAACACTAATAATCTTCCGAAATAAATATCTTCCTTCAAGTATTCTACTTTCTCTTCAATCAGAGCAGATCCAGAGCAAACGGCTCGTCGGATAATGATGAATGATAAATTATTCCGTGACCCGTGGTAGAACTCCAATCAACCATTAGTTTCATCGCTACGCTGAATTTGCACCTAATTCATTCACGAGGTTTTCTTTTCATGAGTATAAGATACTGCAACCCTTTATTCTTCGCAATTCTCTCTCGGGGGCAACCACCCTTCTCTTCCACACCTCATTTTTTACATTCTCGAAGAAAATACCCTTTTTAACAAGCCTAAATTCGTGACCATGCTCTTTGACCTTGTTGTTTTCCTTTCCTTAGTTGTGCCTTGAAAGAAAATTAGATATCGCGAAGACCGATCACGGGTAGCTAAGGACTATGTCCAAAGCCTTCTTTATGACGAAAAAACTCGCATAAAGTAGAAAGGGCACAAAAATATATAATCTGAAAGTAATTTGAGCACTTATCTTAACAGGTCGAGGTCACCAATGAAACCTAAATGGTCCTTCGTCCCCATAAGAGCAAGGAAATTAAATTCAGTCCAAGAAATGTTCCATAACGACGTATTAAATTTTTCGCGACTCCATCAGGACTGAAGTAGCCACATTACTAAGTTAGCTCAATCAGAAAACTAATACAGAGACAACGCTCCCGCAAAAGCCATTCACGCACATTATTCGCTTGGTATACTTCCCATTATTCGTATCCAAGCCACATGTCAAAAGAGACGCAGAAGTGTTTCCAGACCACAAATATGGCGCTTTCATCAATAAGTCTTCAATTAAACAAAGGATTTCACACGATCTTTCTGAGAAGAAAGATGAGTCATTCGCTTTTGTCGTCGATCCTAGAAACAATTCAATTTCAAAATGCACCGGCACCATGAACTAATATATTCTTCAGCTGTGAATTCTTTTGCGTCTATAAATCTAAAAAAAATTAGAAATTGAAGTCTTCTTCCAATTCCTATGAGTTGTAATAAAGCCTAAGACTGTATATAATAACTGAATACAAAATAGACTAACAACAAGAACAGCGCACAGGAAGCAAAAGCAGAAACCAAAAATTTTCACGGCAATATTTCACGGAATTACCCAAGAAAAAGGGGTAGTTCGAATCCAATGGCGTGGCAATATAGAAACTTCCGCGTTTCTCCGGTACCTTTGGAGAACATAATGTGGTGTCACGATTCTGGGAGATAAACTATAAATTAGAAGGTAAACTACCGGTGACTTTGTTTTCAACATTAAGGGCTAGCCACAGGGCTACTTTAAAATATCTAGTGTGTTAACACGCCAAATAAATAGCAATTATGATTCTTCCAGTTTATTCGCCGGTACAAGAGTGAACTCTCCCACGGAGGTTAAAGACGTGACGTGACTCTTTCCCCCAAAGCTTTTTCCTATTATCACGAAAAAGTCATATCCACAAGTCCAAGGTGCATCCACACTGAGCATGTGGTTTTAAAGTGCAGGAGATGACACGACCCTCCCTTTCGTATGGGCAAACCGTGAAGGACCCAAAGTGACTGTTATATTCGTCTCACGTGCACCTCCCAGAGAAACGACCCTCCGAAAATTTCGGCACCGTGTATCCATTTCCTTCCTCCTTTCCCGAGAAGCCCAGCCCGCCATTGTGTAAAAGAATTTGAATAATTCACCTCCGTGCAACTCGACGCGGAGTTATCTCGTGAGCGTGCGCGGCATCGCGAGGGAGATCCGTGGGGGAGCTGGGGCGGTTTCATACCGGGACTGGCACCCGGGTACTCTTATTTCACATAAATTAGCGCACTTTCCTGAGAGACCATTGTATGTGCCCAAGTATAATAGTGTAGCAGAATAAATGGCGTTCAATTTCTACGTCCGATGGAAGACATCGTGGAAATTATTCATTCCAAATCTAGGCTTCGAAGGCGTATCCCGCTGAACGCCCGGGAAGTCTACCGGTTTGTTTTCCCGCCCACACTAGGGTTCTTTCGTCACAAAATGTGGGTTAAATGCAAACTACCACCGAGATCTATGAGGAGAACAATGTGCAGACATAAATGTTAGTTAATTAAAAAGGTGAGCCACACGTAAATACAGATGTGGTTTGGATGTTGATTTTGAATCTTAACTCTTGAATTAATAGACGCAACGAAGTAAATCGAACAGATAGTTGCGAAAATTTCCTCTTCCCGCGAACTATTAATGACTACAGCAAAAACAGAGCGAGGCACTTAAGACACATAATCATAACAAATCACAGTGATCAATCATGACAAATCACATTGATCGGGCACACAAGATAATCGGGTGTTTCTTAGGTTCGCTGTCCACCCCAAGAATTCCAAGAATGTGCCCAAATCGTGATTCGGATTCAGAGATCCCAAGAGTTTTTCCATTGTTTTCAAACCAGCCTCCCGTTCATTTGCATAAAATTTACTCCCAGAAACTGAACCCCAGTCGAACGACCACCCCTCTTAACGACCATTCTTCAGGGGAACCGTCGGTGGTCGCCTATTACAGACTTCACTGAACTAATGCACCAGAAACTATTTGCATAAACCTATCCAGCAACTACGAACATCTTCTACATCGACTATAGTCATGCTGGGATCATTGGAAACATGATATTAATCCTACGTAGCAGATTAAGAAACAAGCATTCTGGAGCTAATTTACTAATCAGCTACAAGGCCAGTCGACCATTGTACTTCAAAGTCCCATTAGCAGCCCTTATGGTCTCAAAGCGATTGCGGCAATAACATTCTAAGCATGTCAGTTCAGTAGTCTATTTCCATAAAGCTGAGAGCCTTCCCGCACAACACAGGAGGGTTCCATCCTGTAAATACAACAAATTACCTACTAAGCAGTGCGGTAGGAGAATTTAGAAGATGAATTAGATCCCCTCCAAGCGCAATGCGGGGTATTACAAAGATATTTCAGCAGGGTTCAAGCTCAGTTTCGGAGTTCGCCCACGGAGCGAGTAGTAATGGGTGCCAGAGCGGGTTTTTCACAAATGTCATTAGTTAAGCGTGACTACCAAGCGACAAATAAAATTCATAAAACGAGTTTCAGCGTATTTTATAGCACGACGGGTGGATTTATGTTTTTAAAATGTTCTAATGATATTAACCCGAATGCAGAGTCAGCTCTTTCATTATTCACAACTAGAAATTTTAAAATTTTACAAATTACCTTCGAAATAACCTTCAAAATTCTAAAAGCGCCCGATCAAGTTCTTAAAATAGCCGTGCAATACCTTCTGTTTACTCGTAGATTTGTCGTACTCAAAATCAGCTTTTTTAGGTTTTCCTCTGCAATGAAACTGGATATCGCAGAGGAGCAATACGAATGAAGACAAGTAACATTAACGATTGTACTATGCATACTTAGCGGTAATAAGAGCAAACACTAGGTACCCATTCCTCCATTGAAACTTTCAATCCTCAAGTTGCATCTCATTTCACACTTGAACATCTCGTTTGAGGCAAAGTCAAACATTCGAAGGCTATATCAATAATCCGGCTACGTTAAATCCCCTCCTAAACCCTTAAAGCTGACGTCTGGGTAACATTCACTACCCCTAGAAGGAGCCGACAGATCAATGAAACGAGTTCCCATTTCACTACTCCCAACCTCCAAGGAGCAAATTCCACCTAGCACAGACTCAATTTTAAAATTGAGGTTCAAAATATTGATGTCGCAACGGAAACTACCATGGAAAACATGAATATCACTATTATCATCACCCATAAGCCTTGCCTAACCCCATTCCAGAACACGATACGGAATAAAATTAGTTGAGTGTTAAAGATTAAAAGGCTAAAGCTAGTCTTAAGCACCCACAATTGGTACCCGACGCGTAGGACACTGCAACGACACGCATCTAATATCCTACTGATACCTATCTAATATCCAACTGAGAGGTACACATAAATATATGCTACCTCTGATAAAAACCTTAAAATAAAATGATTACTTCATTCCGATGTGCTTCCATAACAGAGGCAATAGTACGCTGCTCTATCTTAAAGTAGGAATACCGATAGCATGGTGCTTGTTGGTGAAAGTAAATTTCTTCACTGTAGTTCACATGTTAGTGATAAGTGCGAACACCCTTGAGGCGGCTTGCAGGGTAGTAAGTAGATGTTGATATCTCACAAATTAATGGCTGTATTCAGGCGAAAATAATTCTATTCATACTCTCTCCTACATTTACCTTAGCTGTCATGCTTCCTCCCTTACGTGGTCATATCCATAATTACACTTTACACCTTAAGGCGTCACAGCGTTAAAGTATTTTATATTCGAATCCATATTGAAGAAAAAACTTGTCCTTTTCCACAGTAATTTCTTGTAAACGTTTACAATAAATACTGTGGAAAAGTACAGAGCTTATTTTCAATATAAATTCGAATCCATAAATACAGTTATACATACACACTCTCATACTCCTGAGGCTTCAAATCGTCCAGAGGAGTGGTTTACAAAATAATTCGAAGAAAGTGCCCCACGGAAATCAGTTATGTCAAACTGCGCTCTAATCAGGAGGGCTCACTGAAGAATAGAAATATAATTTTCTCATTTTCGCCACCGTTTAAGATAGTTGCACTAATCTTCGTTTGAGGACAGGTTTGCGCGAAACTTTGCAAACGTGTTCTAACTAGTACCACGTATAGATAAAAGGGGAAAAAATGCATAATACCGATTTGGTTCATTGGCAATTTTATGCCACTCTAGCACGTAGCCTTGTGGCACTTTGCACATATTATGAAATAATTCGAAGAAATCTGTACACACTTTCTCCTCAACGCAACAACATAAGCTTCACATGATCATAATGGTTACAAATAATTATCAAGGCATCAAACCGAATAAAAACTCGTGTTAATGTGTGACTTTCGCTAAAATTTTGTATTCTGCGCCGTGAACCCAAGTCATAACAATTCTATAATTGAGAGGGTAATTTCAAAATTTAATTCTTTCATGATAGATGTTACGAAGAGTAGGTATAGTTGTTTCCGACGCATATATAGATCTACCCATACGTATTTCGAACGAATTTGAAGATTAACTACTATATTGAGTTGATAGATTTCAAGATTGGTCCGAAGAGCTGCGATATTTCCAAATACGCACATGAATAAAAATATCCTTTTTCATTAAAAAAATGAAACTGGGACGAATGTTGTAAGCCTGATGTGGAATCACCCCGTGCCACACACCCTATGGTGGCTTGCACAGCTCTTCGTGCATATAGATGTGATTGGGACCAAAAGGAATAATATGCAAAACCATCGTTACCTACATGAAGACTCAACGAATCTGTAAAAGGAGAAAATATGGGCACAATGCGTGAGACATTCACTTTAACGAGCACTAAAGTATGAAAATACCTTCAAAGATAAAAGGCCAAACTCGGCATTCCGTACATTGTGTTACGTCAGTGCTGAAGTGATTCACGAGCTGCTTTGAGAATTCTGCGCATGCTGCAGTCATTTCTGGCAATCTTTCGCGCACGTGGGCAAACCAGATCCCCGAATGGCAGAAGGCTCTGCCCCGCACGTACGTTTCGAAAGGAATTCTGGGCCTCCATAAGCTGAGCCATTCTGCCCACATGCGAGGGGCCTTCCTTCCACAGATTCTGAGTAAATAGTGTCCGCAGAGCGACTTGAAACTTCAAATTTACTTTCAGAAACCGGAGACTTTCATTACGACGGGATGCGGGTCGTTGGCTTCCGTGGGCAGGGCACGGAGGGTGACAAAGAAGATGGGACGGCGCATTGCGTCTCTTCGAGCACAGCCGTGGGCTTTTATCGCGAAATCACTTTCCATGAACGAGCACGCCGGAAATGGTAGTGCCTACAGAAGCAGTTCTTCAGAGGAAAAGGCGGGGGCGGCTGGAGATTGTATCACCGCACCTAAAGAGCGCAGAGGTAAGATTACATGTTCGGGTGTTGACGGGGTACATTTAATGGGCGGGAGGCGGGGATCGGTTTGGTGAAGTGGATAGAGAACTGCACGGTTGCTACAGACCAGAAAGTAAGAAATTGCTGGACTTGTCCACGTTATTCACGCCAAAATTACCTGAAAGATCCTGGGTTTTCCTGGCGTATTCTGAATTCAGAACCCCTGAAGATGGAGTGTAAGCCGTTGGACAAAAATCGGCTTCATTCTTAGGTCTCGGCTATGATGCGGACCAAAACTTGCAAGTACAAAATCTGAGATCTAATATACCATTTTCCTCGGCATGAGAATAAATAAGAGAACCTTCAAGTTTATTTTAGGGGCATAATTAATTGCTATACACCTAATAAGAACACCACTGCCTCATACAGGCAACGTTCTAACACCAACACGCCAACATACAGGGCCTGGAATAGTATTTCTGGCTTATTGAGAATATTCAGATTTGTACTTTTAAAAAAAGCCAATTTCCTGGCTAATTCCCCCTTCCCCATGACTTTTCCAGGTGTTCCAGGATTTGCAGGACTGTAATGACCCGCCTGTCTGAAGGGGCGTTCAACTGCAGACACCTTGGCGCCTAACGACAACGCAGGTTCTCGCTCCACCCTTACTACTCACCAACACTCAATAACGCAAATGGCATACACTGTCGGTCACTTCTCCAGATATAAAACTCACCAACGGTTAAGAGGATCGGGTGGGTGGAGAAGCCAGGTATCGATGCCGAAGATATGTTTGGCACTCACCTAAGATGAAATTTCAGCGAGGAGGAAGCATGAGAGGGTGGTGAGACAAAAATGGTCCCTCAAGAGGTCCATGCAGAAGACCTAAGATTCCTCTGACAGCCCATACCCCCTAGCTTCACCCCCCTCGACCTAATACCCTCAGCTGGAGAGTGCCACCAAAATACCCCAGCTGACTTCTCAAGAACCAGGGTTCGGAATTTTTGATCCCGGCAAACTTCAAACCGCCCGGAGCCTTTCTGTAAAAGTAGATTAATGCTAAGGATTTTTTTTCTCCGCCTCTCATCACTTGTCCACCCCATCACACACCTGTCTTTGAAGGAGTAAATCACCTCGATTGCCGCTCGTCATCCCAAATCAAAAAAACATCAAGGGTGGCAATACAGTACGTAATTGCATGGCAATACAGTACGAAACGTAATTTTTTTGAAATTCTTGCTACAGAAATACTATCGTACCGTACCATCATGGCACGATGAAATACCGAATTGCAATATTGTGCCCATAATTTTATACCTCAATATCTTAGAGAAAATTCAGGCCACCCCTGCACGGACGCACATAGTATGTATACTTCGGATTACTGTTTTTTCAATGTGGGGCCTCGTCCACGGCTCGTCCAAAACGATACTGAATGTGGATCAGCATTCTAACGCAGAAAAGGAACTCAATTTTCTACTATTTTGTTCATCTTCATACATCACCACCTACATGTATAACCCCGCGACCAGCATAAAGGGGGCGCGGCATGGAGTGTTAAGACAACAGCCATAATTAAAGGTAGCAGGCAAATTATTAAGAACATATCAGGGGAAAAAGTACCACGTACTTGAAATACTTGGGTTTTACACCGGTAATTTATGGCGAGAAGGAAGAAAGAACCATCGGCTTGCCTCTGATAATGAAAACTAACTCCGCCATTTATTCGATTGACATATTCTAAACTGGTTGACGGTTAAAGTTTTAATGATGTCTTTTAAAGAAATCTTGGGCTAGATAAAATTACTATCATATTCTTCATACAATCTATATAACCCATTGATCATCTATATTTCATACAGGTTTACGAATCATTGAGTTAACCTTCAGCATACGGCCCTGGGATATATCTACTCCATAAATTCACCCATGCAATGACATGAAATAGTAGCAAGCAAATTTTGCCCAATGAACATTGTATATACGTGAAAATTTAACTTCCATAACAACTGAAAAAAAGCTGCAGTTGCAGGTAATTCCACTTACTATCCCCTCTAGGCATTCCGTGCAAAATGAGGCTAGGATGTCCATGAATGAGAAACAATTGCATTTGATTTAGAAGTACACTGTCTTCATAACCGATTACGAGCCATTATAGAAGGTACAATACACTAAAAAAAGAATAGCCTTCATGATAGTAAGACGTTAATTTTAGCATTTCTAGCCGTTAATTAGGGCGTTGGCCCTGCTCAATCATTAACGGATACCAATCAAATCTTTCGCATGCTGTCATCGTAGACGGGAAACGATGTGTAGCTAACTAGTTATAATAAATAAGCTGAAGTAATTTTCCTTTTCCCAAGCAGCGATAAAAATTGAAAAATAAGGTAAAGTTTAAACGAATTCTGCGGCTGTAGAGATTAATCATTTCGCCCGATTGCGCTCCCCGATTTCTGGGTTCACAGTAAAACGTATTACTTAAATGTTGATTCAGTATGACAGATACCTCACGTGACATGACATAATCGTTTCACCAAATAAATTCGGCATTTCACCAAATAAATGGGAGAACAACGCAATGTCCCGCATGTAATTCCCCACAACATGGGGAGTTTTCTTCTATACATCCTTTATTAATCCACTGACGTTTAAACATGAATTCCCTTACAAATTATTCGTACATGTTACCCCCATCACACCGCCCAGCACTCTTAAGGCTGCATTACAAGGTACATTTTATTGTACAAACGAATGTATGAACTCTTGCATGAGGACAATGGTACTGTGTAAAGCGGCATATTGTATGATTGTCTGAATTATGTAAAGGGAAAAAGAATCTGCTCCATTTCCATTCAGTTTCTTTTACACTCTATGATACATTCGTTTGTACAAGAAAATGTACCGTGCAAAGCGGCCTCTATGCTTACCCTCTCGCTCAGTGCATAAAAGACATTCTCATTTCTTTCTCCTTCTCCAGCATGTCGATGTCTCACAAGTCCTACAGCTGACTGCGCTGCCTACTTCTAATTTTTCGTTGCAGCTTCACAGCATCTACATCTACAAAATACCGTGCAAGCCACCACGGGGGTGATACCACACCAGGCGAGCAGCACTTATGAAAGCTTAAATCAGAACCGCGCACCTTCCCCCGGCCGCTTGGAGCAGACCAAAAGCAGCCATGATAACAACGCGCGGTGAGTTCAAAAAATAGGACAGTGCTACGTCGACTAACATGCCACCATGCAACACTAGTTTGGATACAACTAACGGTTAGTATGATTAATGCGATTGATAAAAAATCCTAAAAGGTACTTAACCAAGCACAAAGCTAAATCATGTCGGAAATTTCATGCGGGGGTGAGTTGTTAGTAATGATGGGAAGATATAAAGTACAAGTACAAAATTTACTCTATCTAGTGAGGTTCAAAGTTGTATAGAACAGATCCTACTTCTCCTACCATTCCTAACACTTCATCCATTTTTCCTCTCTCCTCCCAACCTTACCCTTTCCATGCTTCTCCACACCAACATCACAAATAATGGAAATTTCCCTAGGCCCGTTAAAATGCAAGGCATTTTCATATATTCCAAGTTTGAAGTGGGCCACAACGAACTTAAGTATCTTTTTGTTACGAAAAATGTCCATAAAAATACGCTCTTTCCCAATAGACGCAGAGGCGACGGACGCCTTCCGGTGGTGAGCCGCCAAAATGAAGTATTAAAGACGAATAACATCGTCGACTTCCCGACACGACGCGTGTCTCACTGCGGCACTTCCCTTGCGGAAATGACGAACGAGAATAGAACCTTCTCACATTAACGAGGAGACTAATAAAGAAAAGCAAGCAGCCAAGGGGATATTTTCAAGGATGGTCGGAAAAAATTCAGGAAAATGGGATGAAAAACAGCATACCAGTACAACAAACTTTTAACTGACAGAAAGTGCCACCAAGTCTCAATCGGCTGCATAGACTACATTAAGCGAGCAATTAAAGGCGCTATAATACAAAGTTATGCAGGAAATAAGCCGTTCGCTGAAGAGAGAATTGAGCGGATGACTGCTCCAAACCAATCTCCGAGGTGAAGACAGGTGATGATGATGGTGATATATTAAGAGAAACATTTTCACTCGTTAGGATAATTTGAGCAAATATCCCTTCACATAAAAATCTAACGTATGTGGGTTAACAACATAGAAAATTCCCACCATCTAATGATACACCATATTATCAGCCACTCCAGCTATTACCAAAAATGTTTTTTTTTCCACTTTCAGCCATTTTCCGGGGGATATAATACGGTTATTCGCTCCATGGAGAGATTATTTTAAAAACAAAGTAAGGTCTGATGCACACACCGCACCAGAAGGGTAATGGACAACGTTTTATACGCATGTTATTTTTATAATTTACTTAAAAAATAAACTTATAAGTCGCATTTATCCTTTTTACAAAACCGCGGAATAATCTTCGGTTGTTAAGGCTTTTTCCGCACACAGCATGAAATAAGTAAGTCACGTAGAAACCTCTTACATGAATATGTAGGTGAATATGGAGAAGTTCGGTCATGAGAACTAAGTTTCATCGTCATTAACACTACTATATGTACTTCACACCTTTACCAACACTATAAATTTTTAAAAAATTGCAGTTCAAATATAGCCTCTATTTTGTCTGGAGAAAAATCTCCCAGGGACTAACTTAAACTTAAGGCGTTTACTAGCGAACATAATTCATATCTTCCCTTCTACCAACCTGTCACTTGCCAAAAAAGAATCGAAACGTAAACATATAATGCATATGAGACGCTTGGTACAATTCGATATTCAATCACCGACCACTCGATAAAAAACGCCTATATCGATTGGTCAATCAAAAAAGAGTGGAACTGAACTGAACCAATTATCTTTTTTCTTCATGAGCAACTTTTTCACATCCACATTCTCAACATAACACCGGATTGAATCTATTTTATTCGTCAAAATAGGAACAAGATTCAGCGACTTTTATCGCTTCAATATACCAAGGCCGCATTCCACCTGTATTCGAGGAACATTTTTCCATCGTAATAGTTTCTACCAAATGGCAAAGTAAGATAAAAACAATGATACAGCGATAGAATTATGGAACCATTAAAAAATATATTATTCTTATGGTCCACTGTTATAAGACAGTAGTCAAGGAACACAACGCCAAAACTTCTAACAGCGGAGACAAATTTTGCTCCTAAGGATTAAGGAAAAATTTGCATGATTACCCTTAGAGCGCTCCTACACCATTGGAGCCAAAAGGAAATAAAAGTTAGGGATAGCAGCGTTCCCGAGTAATCTAGGGTTTGTGGGCCCGGAGACTCTTCCTGATGATGTTTTCCAATCATTAGCAATGCTACCTCCTCCATCAAAAGTCCAGGTAGGATCCAGAAATTTGACTTTCTTAAAAAGTCGAGTTCAGGGCCTCATTATTTCTTTAAACCTTGGGTTCTTCAAAAGGCATTTCAACAAGGTTCTCTAACTTTTACAGCACAAAAAGCTAACTGACAATTATTTTTTCCAAATTATCTGGTATTTCGAATATTGCTTTCATATAGGACAAGATAATTTTCGAAAAAAAGTAGCACAAAACTCACGAATCGTGAAAATTTCCTCATTAATTGTCAGAGGTATAAAATTAATTACCGCTCTTTTTGGAGTTCATCCAAACGGATGTCCCAAAAGAAAAAATAATCAACCCCTTACATCAATAAAGGGTTGCACAAGGCCAATGGTCAACGTCAGCCCAACACTAAATAAATGCCTCTCGAGGACGTTGCCCATGCATGATACAAGCCAGAAGTCCGGCTAAAATGTACAGAAACGGTCGCAACGACCCGAGTCGTAACATTCATTTAAAACATAAAATATGGAATATCTCGGAGAAAGCAGTCTTAAAAATCGTACAATAAAGTAGAGGTAACGCAACGGAATAAACGGAGCATCGTCGGTGGAGGGACTGGAATAACGATTTTTAACAACTATGCTTCAAGTTATCTCTGCAAGCCATCATAAGGGTGTTTGTCAGGGGGTGACCTATCACCAACATGAACTACAGTGAAGAAATTTACTTTCACCAACAGGCAACACACTATCGGTATGCTACAAATTGAACTACTAGAATAATCTATAATCTAACTATGTACACGTGACACAAGATACATGCAGGGATCATGTAAAACATGGCGTTAGCACTACTCGACAGATTCAGAAACATGCATTGCGTGGCATATGAATAAATCAGCTACACTATCTGCCAACTAACCTACTTCAAAGCCTTTACATTATGGTTTCTTATCGATCGCGGGAAAGACATTTTAAACCTTTCTGTTCTACAATCTAATTCCCTGATTTTATTCTCATGATCTGATCTACCGTAGTTTGTTGGAGTTTGTAAGATATTGATACCTCATCTGAAAATAAATCTGTTATCCCTTTAAAGAAAAGATTGAGTCTAATTTTCAATAGACGGTCTGAAAGCGATGCCCATCCAGGTTGTATAACAACATGCCCACTACCGACTAAACAAGGATACGGGCATATATAAGCTAAGAATAAAAAAATTAATTCAATAATGAGGCTTCCTCGTTACAACAAAATAAAATAGGGCAGCATGGCTTTAAAACTGAATTTGTAGGTGTAAACCACATAAGAGTCTTGTGAATACAGCACGAAAATCATATTTCCGCCTGTAGACGCAACTAAAACAAGCACGTATTTTACCAAGTCAAATCTGTATACACAAAATGTACACAAAATATGCCGAATTCGACTGAATATTGCTGGTTAAGGAGCACTCCCCAAAATATCCTAATGAATACGGCATTTTGCCAGCTTCCCCTCAGCCCTGCATGGGCAGTGAGGAGATGCCAAACGAACCTAGCAAGTGAAAGTGAACACACAATGAAAGCTGAATCCGTGAAAAAAATGACGCATGAAATACAGATATGACTATTTTCCACCGAAAATTTTCCGAAGTTGGCACAAATAAAATGCCACAAAAAAGATTTCTCGTCGGAAAGCGTGATTCAGTTCGACTCGATCTCGGAAAACCCTCAACCGAGTAAATTCTTTTTCATCCTATTCAGTTACTCCATGAAATTACACTCTCCATTGCTGGCCATATTTAAAAAAAATGAGGTAATTAAAATTTTGATTATTGAACGAAACTCAAGAATAGATTTCAAACGCTTGACCCCACGCGACGATTTTCCAGAATAAACGAGGCTTTCAAAATATCTAAGACAAAAATGCAACCAACCAGGCTCTTCAGGGCCGTGGTAAAAAGATAGGGTGAAAGGAATGCCATTCCTAGACGGCATGGGAATTCCTTACGGACGTTAACAGTGAAGCCCTCGGGAGGCACGCAAGGAAGGTAAATTTCAGAAAAGCTTTACGAGTAAAAAACACACCGAGTAAACTACCAGACACTAATCAATACAAGAAAATTCAAAACATGGACGACGCCATTTAGGGGAAAAGCATAACGCAACATAAAGAGTCCTAAGAAGAAAGGGGACACTTATCGTCCTTAAAGTGTCAACATCGGGAAAAATGGGCACCTCCAATTTACTCCAAAAATGGTACGAAATTGACATGCCCATATCATGGGGTGAAACTATAACAAAAATGTCCTTGCAATATGGGAAAATAGGGTTACAAGCATTGAAATACAGAAATAGCCGGTCTTTGCACAAAAATCTAATCCATTTGTAATAGTTTAACAGTACTTAATTAAGAGAAATACTGCTGGATAAAAAATATTATTCCGTAAATGAGAAGCTAGACAATACATTCACCGATGAATTCTGAAGATGCATGTTTATTGACTGAGGTTGAATATACGGATTCACAAAACCAAGAGTGCATACTAATTTTTGCACTCGACAAATCACCTAAAAGAAAAACCCCATACATGTTTTGCCGTACTATTCATTTATACATCTGTTGGCCATTACTGTAACACCATACAAGGCAAACCTTGGTATACCCGCAGGGAAAGTAACGAGAAACGTAACTCGGAGCCCGAACTGTAGACAGTGTTACATTACTGACGATGATCCTATCCCTATATCCATGCATTAAATGTACGCATACCGAAATTGATATCCGTAAATGCTACATATGAGTGAGACAAGAACTTCTGGATATCATCTATGAATTTCGAAAAGATTTTTTACTAATCATTCAAGTCTCCAAACATTTCTGGGTTCAATTTGATTTAAAATCCGACTAAAACAATAAATTTTCAAATCCATATTTTTACTGATCATTCAGGCCGCCAAACACTTCTGGGTTCTGTTCAATTTAAAATCCGACTACGACAATAAATTGGGTCAATTCTCACTCACCTTCCCTTTCCCGTTGTGTTTTCCCATCCATCGAATGGGACCCATGACCACACGAGACCAAGTGACCCAAACCTACGTGCGACCACAACGGGAGGGGAGTCTCTGGGGCCCAAACTGCCAAAGCTCGAGAGGATTCCCTAGAGGATTAGGTGGCCCAGGCGATCACCATCACACAGGGATCTTCTACGGATGTGAATCACGATAAACCTATCGAATACACCAGGAATACCTGCCTGAATCGTCAATAAAATCCATACCATAAAAGGTGGATAAAAAGTTTTTCGGAAGTAAAAATAAATATTTTACCTCTAAGTATGTAGGTAGTAGTGATGTGCCGTTTCGGCACGGTTTTTTCCTTTGGAACGAAGCCACGGATGGTACAAGATGGAACGAATTCGGGTGTGATAATCTTCTCGTTTCAAAGGAACGAAAGAACCGCATAGATCCGAAGGCCCGAACATAACGAATGGATTCGAATGACCGAAATGAGGCAGTGGAATGAAGTCATCAAACAAGCGACGTGAATAAAAGGAACGATAGGACTCAACCAACTCCCTGGGGGAAAATGACAAAACCAGGAAGCCGAGGATGAAATGACATGTATAGATGAATTTCATCGAAGACGTTATTTTATTAAGTAAATGTTGGCTAACATAATAAAAATCGGTTTAGGCTGCATGCTAAAACATATCCAATCACATGGGTTGGTAATTTACTCGGATAAATAAACACAAGTTTGGGAAAAAAGCAAAAAATAACTCAAAGCATTAAACTGAAAGTTACCGGGAGTACAGTTTATTCAAATCAATAAGGGTTGAACTTTTACCATTGGAGTTTGCTATCTCATGACTCGGTTAAGCATTTTGGTTGTGTATCAGCCCACACATCGTCCAATATTTAATAAATACGTCAACTGGCGAGAGATTTTTACATTTTTACGGGAATCGTGATTTCAATCGTTAATTACGTTGTTGCTTCTGACGGTTTATTTTCATATAGAAACCTCTGGCCTTGGAACCCATAACTCAGTGTTTCGTGCATTCTCGGAGAAAATACTATCAACACTGGCCGAGTTTAGTGTTTTGGCTACATTTGCACCAACTTTTTATTGAATACTTTAATTGGCAATTCAACCGTCCTCATTTTTATCCTGATTTTGTTACCTTCTCCTAAAATTTTAACACTGGACTTAAATCAATTTTTACACTGAGGACAGCTTTTGTTTTCAATCTGTAGCAACACACAGTGTATTGTCTGCATCGGAGATGTCCGAGATAATTTATTGGAAGGCCCACGTCATTTACGCGTCTTTTGGCCACATGGTTTGGCCGTACAATGGACGAAGAGGTCCAATAGGAAGGGAACAATAATTCTTCGGCCTCAGAATGTAAGAGTAAGCAAAAGCTGGCGTTGAATGCGTGCCTTGAAAATAGACCGGTAGCTGCTCCATCCTCGCTCGGGGTGGATCTCCACACGATTCAGTGTTGAGCAAGTACGTAACTGAATACTCGGCGCGCTTGCATTATTTTTCCCGGCATTCACCACAGTAAATGTTAACAATTTCTCTCCCTGAATATCGATGTAGGTATTCGATTTCCCAGAATATGACGCTCCCCGGATCGATTGGGGAGAATTTTACAGTTTTCTCCCCCGTTGGAGTTGAAATGGCATTTGAAAACAGTAATTGACTGCTCCAGAGGGATAGTGAAGCGTTAGACGCAGTACTGGGCAGTCAATCGGAAGGATCATGTCCACTAGATACTAATAGTGAAAATAAAGTTCGAGTCCGATCACTATTTGGGATGAATTGCGCGATCAACGATGAAGTTTTAAATTCATGTAGGAGGATATGCTAAATTACATCGAATATAGCATTTCAACGACATTTCACGGAATCATTGGAAAAGCACGTATTATCACACAGTTTCAGCGTTTTTGCGTTGAATTATAATCTCCACTCTATTAAAATAATTCTACGAAAAGATGAGAACTATGCTTTGGCTAGGAAAAAATTGTTTCCCAACAGATTCACGTGATTCATATTATTTTCTAGTCAGTAAAATATATTTTCTTCGGATTTTTAGTGAAATTAAAGGGCTCTTAAGATTAATTTTCCATACCCTTAAACACCACACATTTACGATATATATTTTTCACCAACCAGAAGCCTTCCAGTAAACAACCTCTACAACGCCGACACTGACGGGACAGGGAAACGAAAACGGTACGAAATAGCAAGAACCAAAATCGTAAAATACTAATGAATGTCGGTAGTAGATTAAATTTAATTGTGCGGTTTAAAATGAATGAAAGTTCATTTTAAAAACTAGGTTCAACAGTGATTTATACAATAAATACGATTCAGGAGACACGGTGGACACTGAAAAAGCATGAAAAGATGTCTGAAAACAATATTTATTCGGGAGTCCAATACGCTCATAGGGTAAAATAATATTTGATAGCACAAGCTATCACGAGGCGGCTTCCTCTGTTAATATTTAATTAAAATTCAGACTCAATGGTTCATTACTCACAAGTTGAAATTAATAAAGTGTATTTAACAGAGTTAAGGGGCAACTTGAACGAAAGCACGGAGAAGAACGAATAATTATCCTTTCCTTTAGTGAACGAAAATTCAAGGAATAAGTCCGAAAAAGAAACGAAGTTGCCGATCACTAGTATGCAGGTTACATGCGAGCTATTTAAGGAGCGGCGAGGTCAGTTTATATATGATGCGCGTTTATCTATTCACTGAAATGGACTGCATGCAATTCGCCAATTGACAGCACGATTTAATAGTACGTAGGATACTCCACCACACCAACTATACGTCGAACCGCCGCGGGGGGGAGGGACAGGAGACCAGCTATGAGAAAATATGAGGTAGTTGACAAAAGTTAACTACATATTGACAAATTGCAGAAATGAAAAATTCGCAATTATCCACAGAAATAAATTTCACCGCGACTTAAGTTTAGATGTTTTTACATCATCAGGTGAAAAATGAAATTAAGTGCACATAATATAAACTCATTGAAAAAGAACGGGGGAAATGACTATATACTGACAATATACATATTATCAATGACTATTTTCAGAAAAAAACATATATTGTATGCACATAACTTCATTTGTCACCTGATGAAGATGTAAAAACATCGAAACCTCGGTCGCAGTAAAATTTATTTCTGGGAATAATTGCAAAATTTTCATTTCTGCAACATGCATATATTCCACTCAATATCGCAGGAATCTTCGGATTTTATATAGACCGAATGTATTGTCTAGCGCAATGCTTATTTACCATTGAAGCCAGACGAGTAGAGGGAACTTTTGTACCCATTAGTTTGGCAATATCTCAGAGTTTTTTTCTCGCTTCTCCGGAGTTCAAGTGCCATGCCGCGGAGATAAATAACAGGCTTCTTGTCATCCCCTCTTATCCGCTTCATCTGATTTTTCTTTAGTAATTTATGCCTGGTGTGTCTCCTCCGAATGTAGCGTCTCCCAACCTAGCTCTTCCATCAGCTGTGTCACTCTCTCCGCTCTCCCGTAGCTTTCTTTAAGAAAGGGTGCGGCATTCCCTCGTATTTCATTTCCTGAATTAACTCTTTCGGCGCAAGTCCCAAAATACTCGCGGCGTATTCAAAATTTTCCCTGACCACAGCAACGTAGCATCTCTCGTTCTTTTTTCATCCGGTTAACTTCCTGAGATTAGTTACTAGTTTACGTGCAGCACACACGTTAGGCACGTATTTTCCCCACGCCAGGTCGGAAGTTACGGTGACTCATAGGTATTTGACTTCAACCCTTGACCTTCATATCTACTTCCCACACTTAGTAGAAATGGCGTTGGTGGGAAGTCTTTCATAAGAAATGTATCGCAGCGCATTTACTAAGATTAGGTATGACTCCCCACTCACGACACAACTGACATGAGGTCCGCCGCAATCCTCAAAATTCTAACTGGACCCGCAATATCCAAATCTCGAGATTTCACGAGTGCTACTTCTTTCTGGTGAACTAGAAAGTGAGAGTAAATGTCCCGAACTCCGCGAGACTGATCACATGATGAACTCTACCCGAGCTAAACAACCTAATTTCGCTCTGACCCTAACGTTTCATTAGCATACTCATGTAAATACCGGTAAGACGAGCGCTGACATGACGACCATGTGGGCCAGCTGAGTTCCCTAACATCTCAGAGTCACTCAAATGTGTCAACTGGATTTATTTTGGGTACGGTATGTTCCATGATAATGAGACAAAACCTGAGCATTTCGGACGAATCTGACACGGATGATCCTTCAGGGCAATGAGCCCGGCTTCAAATATCATTATAAAGAAATATATTTTAATGTCAGGCAGAAGTTTAACAACAGCAGTTCATCCTAAACATGAGAAGGAACTCGAGGAAACATGTTTACAAACAAGTTTCCTCGCAGGTTCACCAGATAAATATTTTCCCCACCACATGCCTACAATAACGATCGCAACGGCGCGGCGCAGTAACCGAAGACTACGGAACACAATCACATCTTGCGCATGTAAGTGAATAATTACTCATGCCATAATGAATTGATAATCATCTCCAGGTGCACTCTTCCAACAAATAAACTTTCCTTCGCATGGAAATATAACAGACTAAACGATCAGGTGAGGCAAGTGAAATACAAACATTTTTTATTAAATAGGAATTGGGGGACAGGTGGAACAAATTGGAGTGATTTGCTAATCCCTCGAGGTAGTAGTGTCATGAGATCAAGGTACAGAACGACTGATACGGAAGTTAAATTCACCAACGACTGAAAATTTTACACGTCGAACTCGGAAAAAATCATCACAGAAAATGGCAAACACATAACAGGGTAAACAAGTTGAACTCATGCACATGCGGTTTGAAGAGTCGATATGGTGTGTAGAAAGAAATTTCGCCATTTATGAAAATTTGAAAACAAATTCACATACTATAAAGAAGAGGAATATAAGCGCAAACAAGTATACTTGGCTTCAATTAATCACAACCGCTGACGGTGGAAAAAAACCGAAGACAATCGAATAAGGTTACATTTAAAGAAAGAAACTGTTATTCAACACTCTGATGCTTCAAAATAAATGGGCGATTATTTATCGGGTCAAGGATTCGTTCGTGAAAATGAGGTTCATATTCTCGGTTCATATGACATAAAAAATCGACACCAGAACATAAATATATCATTTATAGAAAACTGCAACCTTGTTTTTCTGGAAATTTGTCAATTTCGTCGTTTCAATAACGACAATGTTGGGTTTATCAACCGCGACAGTGGCTTTGTAAGCACGACTTCGTCTCATGTGCTACAATGTAGACTACATCTGAACAGCCTGAACATCTAGTTCGCATAAACCCCCCTCGAAATTCACCTTAAAGGGACATGGCTTGGTTGTGTAACTGGCTAACACATCTGACCGGCAATAGGGAGATCCGGGTTCGAATCCCGGTCAAGTCAAATGATTTTTTCATAGCGAATTTCAACCCTGGTGAACTTTATTTAATCATAGCTAGAGCCAAGCCAAGAGGGAGTACACATACTTAACTATCAAGAAGGCAAAAATGATGTCGTCACGTGCTATCGAGATAACTTTAAATGGTAAAGGTGATATGAAACCTAAAAAAATAATGAGTTTAATTTTACATTGAAGCAATTAAAATACATAGACAAATGATGCCCAGGAAATTTTCCGATAAACAAAATAAAATAATGCGTGAAAAACACTGGGGCAAGAACATTCACATGCGCTTTTTAATATTCATTTTCCTCAGAAGAGAACTAAAATAAGAAAAATGTATCTTGATTCATGCAAGTTTTCAATTAGAAAGTTCAAGAATTAGAGAATTCAAGTACAAAAATGTAGGAACAATAGGTAAAATGAATAGCCACCAACTTTCGGCTCCCTCGCGGTTCAACTAAGTATTAACGTGCTAAGAATATATAACATTTGGAATTTAGCAAGACTGCCTCACAACACCTAATTCGTTCACGCCATTTACGTACTGTCTGGAGAAACACTTCCTAGCGATGAGGATGGTAAAATTGTAAAAAGAACACAGGAGTGCCCAAATTAATACAGAACATGCCCAGCTAACCACATTGTTTTTTCATGAAACATATTCGTCATAGAACCATCATAATGGAATGTGACCGACACTAACCCCGCCTAGCCTAATTGCGTAAATTTCACACGCTCTAGGGGTCATTACCACGTCTGCTTCACCAACACCGAGCATATGAACTCATTCATCACCGCATGAGTATTGAGAAGGGCACCTGGCTTACCTCGCATTAACAGACGAGACCATTCACAAAGATTTTGAGAAAGTGACATACATAAGTCTTTTGTAAGGTATGTACAAGAAGAAAGGGTTGGCACCTAATACAATTACCCTAGGTACACGGCAAGTCATGACGTCTCGGCCATAGTGTAAAGAGAGATTACTGGGGAAGCTGGCAGGGCGTCGCCAACATGGCAATGAAAACTTTATCGAGCAATCAAGGCAACCATCCGAGCATAACGATGATTTGAGAGAGATAGTCGATTCCAAGATACAACGCCTCGGGCACATGCGATGACTAACTAGGCCAAGAGCAGGGCCCCTGTCAATTCACATGAACTGTCCGTCGGCCAACATCGCCAACATTTACACAACTCACTGAAAAATGTCAGAATTATAGAAATTCTCAACAATTAAGACACGAACGATGCATTAGTCCCAAAACAGCACTACTGATAAGATGAGAAGAAATGCCTAACGGTTCGTTATAAAAAACATTCCGCACGTAAGTACAGAAAATGATACGTAAATATTCAGACAAGAAGACAAGAGTTTCGAGTACAGGTATTTTTAATCATCAAATTAGCGGCAAAAGTTCGCGATGGAAATACATGGTCTGCTATTTGCTCAATAACTTCAATTAAACAATAAATCTCCTTGTAAACTAAAAGGCCATGCTAGAAATACAAGAGAAATTAAAATAATAACATCGAAATGTCAAAGGGGTACCACCTCTTATGTCGCGGACAAAAACAGATGCTATTAGCATCACGACGAAAATAGCAATAAGCAGTTAGTCAAGACAACATTTACTCACTAAGAATAAGTGCGGGAGTAAACGGAGAGAAAATACTAAAATGTTGTCCGGAACTTCAACACAACAGTAGGAATAAACACTATCACTCACACCCACTTGGCTAGACTAGAAAAATAATACTCACTTGGTATTAGCCCCTAATCGACTATAAAATAATAAAATAACTAATAAAATGTTTCCAAATATTACTACGTTATTGTGAGTTCCTCTTGCTAGGCGTGAGGTAAAGGCAGTCAGGACGGAGGAGGTAGTGCAAATATTTTGTGCTGGCCGCCACACAGCTGAGCCTAACACCATACATAAATTCAATCGGAGAGCAGTTTCGCTGAGATGTTACAGGCGAAATGAACTGCTAATTTACACAATTTTAAAGAAATCCATCGAAATATCACAGAGATGCCAATCATTATTAAAAAGAATGGGATTTCGGTATCTTCACTCGGCGAAATTCCATTACAGAATGATCGAACACTCGTCACTAATGACTCGGACGTTACTCATGACATTGATGTGGGCTGTAAGCACCAAGACTGTATTTCGAGGAAAACTGATCCTTAGTCAATCATGCAATTAACAAACGATTAAATATAACTTCTGCCCACTCCCTGAAAGATTGTCAATGCAATGCATTAACGCGTCGCTCGGTACGACTGCAATACGATTAAAATAACAATCTGGGCACCACTGAGTTGCATATGCTTATTCCAATACAACGCAGAGATTTTTATGTACACAAACAACACAATTTCCAAACGTTGGAGCCTGATTTCACTCGCAGTAGTATCACATCCATCCACAATGTAAACAGTAACTAAACAAGACAATGGTCACGATGATTGACCTGTTGACAAAGTTCAATGCATTATACATACAACGAAAGCACGGTCCCATTAAAGTTTTCATATCGGAGAAACAGTTTAAATCATAAGACTCGATATTATACAGATGATTTTCAGGCTAAATTCCGTGAAAAAAAATCGGAATACCCATGAAAATTGACAAAATAACAGTACTGTAACTATGACAGATACACAAAGTAAACAAACATATTCAATTAATTAACCGTTTACTAAATATACTTAAATGCCACAGTTGTGTTTAATTTGCCGAAGACCGCAGAGTATTGCCTCGGCATTTACTGAGGGCCCTAGCACAGCAAGTAAAATTCCTAGTATTGCACCTTCACTGAAACACCATGGTATTGCCCACTCAATGGCATTCCTCGACGACCAAATTTAGGCTAATGTTCCTAAGTGAAGTTCTAATTTAGAATGACAACGGAAACAAAACTTCACTCGCTGCTGATAGAGAACTAACCATACTACTGCATTGTCTCGTAAAAATGTTTATACAACACCGTCACTTAGACTTCCAATTCCAATAAGAAATGAACTTTCACTGAAATTGCACCTCGAGCAATATCAAAATATATTGCCATTTCGACGATACCAACACATCATGGGTACAACAAAGAATCATGCAAGAAGTTCACTGATGTACGAGAAGACAACATATCAAAGTGGCAAAACGTACGAGATTTTACAACACTCATAAAAACACTTTCATTCATTGCAGCAAATAACTTATTACAACTTACTAACAAATAACAAAAGCAATAATAACATCTCCAGAAGAGGTCAATGCTATCAATGTACGTGACGTTATATTGCCTACCCCACTACAAGTGATTATGGCGATGAATTTGGCCCTGTGGATGAGTACGAGTGCCACTTTGATCAATATCTCATCGCAAAACTGTAATGTCATCGGCAGAGACATAATTATGTCAAAAAACAATGAAACAATAGTTAAACAAGTATTAGGTATGTGTAGGCAATACCGACCTGCCGAGTGTCGTACGAATCCCGGGATTCCCAATCCTGTATAGTACTTTTTCGTCGATCCTCAATACGCTCCATTGTGTTATCATCAGCATTTGATTCCACAGTTTGAGGAGACGTTGCAGTTTTCGAAAATAACTTTGATAATGCACTCCACATTCAACAATTTATCCACCACATTCACTGACAAGTGATAATAACACACGCATAAGGAGCTTACGCTGTTAAGCTCAGCCACAAACACCTACATCAACGTTTCCACGTAACGGCGTCAAAATAATGAAGCACCACCGAAGGACATACTTCCAATGAATATTTTTCATCTATGGCTCAAAAGCAGAATGACCATGTTAAAAACCAGAGAGACAAGTAACGGAAAGCACAGGGGTCTGGAAAGAATTAGGACATTTAAAACAGTCGAGATTCGATTTGACACTAGCGCGATTCCCGTACGTGGAACTGGCCCATGAAAATTCACTCCACCATATTAGTTTAAAATTCCTCCGCTGAAGCGGCGACTGCGGCGGTTACGTATGGAGGGAAAAAATACGAAGGCTTTAGGATTAACTAGGCTTAAAGTAAAGTTGTATAAAAATACCGAAGGTTATACTCTATACTACATAGCATTATAGGCAAATTAAAGCCTTTAAATATGTAAAAACAGAAGCAGAAAAGAAATTGCTATCGTTAAATTTCGAAAATTACCGTAATTTTGAATTTTCTGCAATTAATATCTATTCCGCTAAATTTCTGAATAGTAAATACTTGATTTGACATAGTTTCTTGATTTACGCAGTACTTCAGTTCATTTGGGCAAAATATCATCAATTTTGCAAGGAATTTCTAAAATTTCTATACATATCTCTTGTGGAACAGGAGAGCCAACTCCATCATGTAAACAAACAAAACCAGTCTCTGAATTTCATGATCATCGAACAAATTCCCATGGAATAATGATGCAGTGAAACCTGTTCTATGTGACCACATATGGTTCCGCTGAAAATGGTCGTTAAGAGGGGTGGTGGACAGGGGTTTATGTTTCTTGGAGTAGGTAGTACATATTGTGCAAATGAACGGGCAGCTGACTTGAAAAAATGGGAAGACTCTTGAAGTGACTATTTTGTTAAAACCTATAAAGATGGCACTTCCTTATAGTTTAGTTGTTCCTGAAAATTTTCAATGCATATTTATCTGATGTACCTACACATACAGTGATGCCTGAATTATGTGACCACCAATGGTTCAACTGAAAAATGTTTGTTGAGAGGGGTGGGTACTTGATAGCAGTGGTCGTTGAGAGAGGTCTCACTGTAATATAGGGTGTCATTCTTTTTTTCAGATCTTTCCACTCAAGGGATTTGAATGGAAATATTTTTGTTTCTTTGGTGTTTCTTAGGTAATCTTCATAGTGACTTTGTTGACCTAGAGTCCAGCAATAGCCCACAAACTGATTATTTTTTAAAAGGTGATGGAAAGAAGCCAAAAGAAGGTATTAACAACTTTTTGGCACAATAAAAAGCCTAGCTGCAACCATAACATTTTGAGTTCCTGTAGAGACAGATCTTTAATGCTATATGCCCCTTGATGGGAGAATGAATGTGGGGAAATACAGCACAGCAAAAATGTACTATGATTCGTTAAACAAGAACATGAAGCAGAGAAGTTATTCTGCTCTAGATCGACAACAACGCAAGAACCATGTCAACCCACATAGGCCACTAAACTGTTTACCCTGATATCGTTGCAGAAGAAGAAGTTGCTGATTGTTCACAAGTTCCTAGTCTCTTTGTCCTTCCCGGACATCTTAAGGATAGCTGTTCCCCTTCAAGCTCTGCATTAGACCTTTGGGGGAGCACATTGATCACTTGTTTGCCCTCAAGGCCATCACTAGCTACAGCCCATCTCAATGCACACATGAACTCCGTTAACCAGTACCTACATCACGTTCACTTTGACTGTGTGAGATTTTGCTTGATTATTTTTTTTTAAGATTTTAACTTCTATGTTTTGATCATCTTTACAAGGCTTACACACAAAAAACTGGGTGTTATGTTTATGTATTCCACAAGAACTTGCTCACCATTACTCATACTAATTGAGATATGCCAAAATCATAAGTATTTTGAAAGAGCAACAGTGGTTATGTTCACGGCATGTGTCATGTCATATACCACTGATACTGGGGCATTAGACAAAAGAATTGAGATTAAGGAAGCAGGAGGAGGGTATAAGACACTTAGATATGGGTTTCAGTGCATCAATTTGCATTTGCTCACAAACTAAACATTGCAGAGAGGTCTGGTTTGTTCTATTTGACTGAGGATTTATTATTTAATTAAATTATCGCAGAATAAAAAATGTAAGATAAGTGTAACAAGATGTCTAAAAGTGAAGATATGGACTAACCTTTGATCCTCACCATGCCTAAAAGAGATGTAGCTTAAATTATGAGTATCAAAAAGGATGGCTTTGATGCTGGCCAAAAGTATATTGATGCTCAAAAACCACCCGTAGAGGAATGAAGAAAGCCACCAATATTTTTTTTGTGATGCTTATAAAGTGGGGTGCACATGCTTCATGAGTAGACAAAGAGCATAATGAGCACTTGGGACATAACGTCCAAAGATGCTGTAGTCATGCTAAGTAAATATTATACAAATGAAAGCTTTATATTCCACTATAAATTGTTAGAGTGAATAGAGTGTAACCCTGCTTTTGAAAGGACATCCAAGGTGCACCTGTCAACTTGGGTGATATGCGCTCACTCTTGGGGTCGTACCTTGCAAACTACTTAGCAGAAACTGGAAATATTAAAAAAAGATGTCCAATGAATGATGAGTCATTGGCAATTACATAAAAGCATGACAAAATACTTAACATTCCATAATTGTCAGGAATGGCTGGAAAACAGTACAAAATAGCAAATTTTAAAAACTTAAGGTGCATTTCAGCACATCTTTTCCTTACCTAAATACAAAAATATTCTACATATTTTATTTTCTAGCTAAATGGCACAAATTTACAGGGTTCCCAAAATAAATTTGTTTTCCAGCAAATGAGGACCACCCTATCATATACAACAGGGATGAAACAGTTATATTTTGAAAAGATCTCCCTGACAGAAAAATACACGAAAAAGGAAAGAAGAAGGTTGCATTGAAAACCAGATTAATTAAGAGGCTGAGGTTCATAAAACTTTGACAATGGGATGTAGGAAATAAAAATGTTCAAATTAGTTCATTACGTTCAAAAATTGTGTAATTTTTTTCTTATTCCTCATTTCCACCTTTTAAGTGTGTGGTATGTTGTTTATAAAATAAAATGTAAGCAACAGCCTGATTAAATACATATACACCTTGCATTGTTGTCATCTCTTAATTTTTTCATGCCGTAATTTTACGTAGTGAATATTTTTTGGTCCCTACAACTTCGTAAATAAGAGGTTTTACTGAAATACCTATTACAAAATGCTGTTCTTTCCAATGCATCATTCACATCTTCTTAATTACTGTTATAACAAAGTGTTGACAAAAAAATAAATTTTATCAGAAATTACCATTAAAAATTTACACTCACTTTCACCTCTAACATACACATTTTACTAACTTACTCATGTCACAATCTCACAACTTTCTGATTGCACGTTTAATCAATTTTATGATTTTTATCGAGTAGATCAATACATGGCCATCACTACACGGCTATCATGAAGTTCTTTTATTTTCACAATTAATTCCATAAACGAGGATTTGATAAACAAAGTACACAGCATATGTAAATCTTAAATAATGTTGTCCTTTAACTGTATATTTCTTCTCAGAGCACTTATAAAAGTGAATTAACTATTAACTACATTTGAATCAAATCCCTAGAGGGAATGACAAAAGAGGAGTCACTTTCCAGCTAAATCTAAGTTGGATTTTTATGGATGGAAACGGGTAAAACTTCAGTCATTGTATGGCTATGCACATAATGTTATTGGATGAAAAATGGACTGTGTGGATATTAACGCTCAAGATTTGTAGATGTTGCATGAATACATATTGTATGGGTAATCCTTGCAACATGGGCTGCATATGCCAAAGTGACAGCTGAGTTACATCCTAGTCTGATGGCCATAGGGGTTGTCACAGTCAGGTTATGGGTGATATGACCAAATTGATCTTAAGAAAGAACTGCAAAACCTAACTTCCCTGAAAATAAAGACAGCATTATTACCACTACTGTCGATTTCAACAGAAACAATGCGGTATTTCCGGAAGGGGACTTGAGAGATCTCCATCCCATCCATACCTTGCTGTGAGATACTCTCACTACACATCAAATTAAAATATGACACAACCCCACCACCCTTACAGACTTACCTAGGTTGTTTGGTAATTGAATTACAATATTTTTACAAACTGTTTACTGTCCAAATGTTTAACAAAAAATTACATAAAAAAACAGAATACTGTTGGTGGCACAAAGCCCAGTGACTACAGTCTTTTTAGCAGTGGCAGTAATAATTCAGCAGAATCAACATAAAGCTCACCTAGTCAATTATTTAATTAAAAAATATAAAAACATCACAAATTTTCATATTAACAGTAAATTGAAAAAAAACATAAGTCACCCACTTCACATTACATGAACCAGCCTAAGGATTGCAATCCTGGGATCTCGCAAGAAATGACGATCCCAAAATCCCGGCATTTAGTATATGCAAATTCCGGGATACTGGTATACCTTTTCGATAACAGGTGGAGCTATCAAGTAAGTTTTCTTGGACAGGAAATGAAACATGTTAGATGTCTGAGTTCATTGAGTAATAAATTTTATTCTAAAAGATAATTTGTCACCATTTGTAGTACAAAAGAAAAATGGAAATGAGTTTTAGCTATTCTTTTATTTGTCAAAAACAAATTATTTTTGTTAAGAATTTGATACACACCCACTAATTTATTTTGAGAGTACAAATTCGCAATCAGAAATTTGTTGAATAGTACAAAAAGAAGCGAGTAACAGTTGTGATTAGTGAAAGCAGAGAAAGTGTGAATGGTGTAAATTCTACAAAGTGGTTACCGGGGATCACCGCTAGTGTTATCCAAGTGAGAGAGAAGATTATTGGACCTGCTGAGTGTAACTGCTGTTTCTCTTGTGAGCATATATATTCTTTGATTTAAGGAATGACGAATTATTTACGTAAAATAACCACTCACCTTAGATTTCAGAAAGTATAAATGCAATTAGAAAAAATCGAATATTAAGCATGAAGTTGAGTAAGCAACTTTACATAAAAGTAACCTACTAAAGGAGAAATTATGTAAAAATAATTGGGGAGGTAACTTCAACCTAAAATTTAATTTTTTGACTTAAAATATAATGTTACTTTTTCGGAAAATGTAACCTAAGTAGTTAATTTTCTCTGAGGTCAAGTTTAATTGGTTAATTTTTTGGTAACATTCCCAACTATGGTACCAATAGCTCTATGCCTAGGTCAGTTTGGCATTTTCCATTAGAATATCTTAAAATAGCTACTTATACCAGTTTTTCTAACATTCACACGAATTTAAATGCAAAATTTTTATTATACCTACAGGACAGGACTACAGGACAGAAAACAGCAAGTAATCTATAATTCTTGCTCAACTGCTCTGGAGTGTCGCACCACGAAGGTGTCATTGGTTGCTGAATAACTGGCGCATTCGCTTGTATTAAGAATGTTTTTAATGAAATAAATTTTTAAATTCCTTATTTTATACATTAGGTATTTTATCTTTTACAGCCACCCCAAATTATAATGGCGGCAAATGAAAAGGACATACGAAATTATGTAGAATGGACAGCTGGCACCCAGAATGTCAACTCAGTTTGGCAGCATTTCCTGCGAGAAGTCTGGGGTCAATAGGTAAAATGGAAACTATGAAGTAAAGTTTTAAAAACTGCTGGTGATTCCACAAAAGGACTTCATGTGCACCTTAGCTCTATTTACAATATAAATATGGCAAAACGAGGTGAATAAAGGTTAAATTCCAGCATAAATGATGAATATCCACAAAGTAAAATCAGAAGAAAGGAAAGTGAAGGCTCACTCGGGCTTCCAGAGAAGATAACAGATTTTTTCCCACCAAGTCCGACAACTCCATTAGTGCAGTTCTGGCTAGAATGACTGCTCTTGATAGCTTACCATTCACCATTTTCTGTACGTCTGCTGATTTATGTGAAGCCCTGAAATGCTGGGGTTTTTCAGATATCTCTAAATCTTCCAATACTGTAAGAGACTTAGTATTAGCTTACGGTGCGCAAGTTAAAGACATAGTGGTTGCCAGTATTAAAAAAGATGGACTAAATTCCAGGAAATTTCGCCTTACTTTCGATGAATGGACTTCGCCCCACAACACACAATATATTTATATTAACGTTCACTCCTCTGAAAGAGAATCAAAGGTCTGGAACTTGGGGCTTATCAGAATTAATGGAAATATGCCCGCAGAAGTGAGTATTGGATATATAAAACAGAAATTGACAGAGCATGAAATATCTTTAGAAAAAGACATTTTCGCAATCACCACTGACTGTGCAAGTATAATGGAAAAGATTGGTAGGTTAACCCTTTCGCACCGGAGCCTCTTGAAGGGAAATGCTTCCCCTGCAACGAGTATCATGAGAAATTTCTGAACTCCCCTTTACGGAGCTCTCTCGTGGCAACAAATCGCTCAGGTATGCCTTTCGCCCGTGTTGGAATCCCACTCAGCAGGACACCATGCCCTTCACCTGGGCACTCAGCTCAACAACCCAACCCTTTGCAGCCCCTCTCTCAGCAGGAGGCCACTGTAAATTTGCTGCATTAGCAATGGTTTTTAAAAATAATCCTTTGCTGTATACTCCAAAAATTTAAACTTTTAAATGAAACTCTAATGTTATTCTGAGCATTTTAAAATTTTAAATGAAATTCTAGCATTAATAACAAATTTTATTGATTTATGTACACACAAACTATTCAGAGTTCTGCACAAGAACTCTGTTACTATCAACGCTAGAATTTCATTTGAAATTTGCTAAGAGTAGGCAAAAAACAAATGATTCATATATAAGTTAAAACTTTAGTAGTGTGCAAAAATAATTACCTCAAAAAACCATTGCAAATACAATAAATTGAGCGTGGATTCATGCAGTACGGAGGGCTACTAATTACAAGGGAGGGAGGCAGAGGGTCAAGCTCACTTGCCGAGGAAAGGGTCTGCGCTGTCGCCAAGCTGGGTCGGATGGTCTAACTGCATACCTGGTGCCTTTTGCTCCTATGTCGGTCACTTCCCTTCCCTCACGTCAGCTATAGCCAAAATTAGGCCTTTTGCATTGGCTTTTCTCCGTCGGCTATAACCGACATTCGTTAGCTTCGGTAGGAAAATTCACATTGGATATAGCAGTCGCTAGGCACGAAAGGGTTAATAGCAGCAAACCATCAACTTTGTGTTGCTCATGGCAACCACCTTGCAGTCATTAATGTTTTGTACAAATCTGAGGGTAGAGTAAATGTAATAAAGAATAATTTTGAAGTAGAAGAAGTAGAATCTGAAGAAAGTGAATTCAGCGATGAAGACTTTCTGTCGAGTGATGAAACAGATGAGAATGATCCATTTGAAGATGGAGGTGCAAGTAAGCAATCAGAACAAAACATTAAGATTTTGATTTTTTTTAAATAAGGAAAACTGTCCTTCTCTTTAGAAAATCACCCTCAAAAAATGAGATTCCTTCAAAAATATGTGATTGAAAAATTTGGTGAGGAAAAAGCCCTTGTAATTGACCTAAAAACTCGATGGAACACTAGTTTACATGATCGAATGTTTTCTAATGCTAAAAACTTGCATAATGAAGGCCTTAATTGATCTTAATTCCAAAATACCATTCAATAAATGTGAATATGAACTTGCTTCTTCCATTTTTGCAACACTGCAGCCAAAGAAAATTACTGTGGAGGCGCTTTGCCGAAGGGATGTAAATCTTTAGAAGTGAGAGGTTAGTTAGTTAGAATTCTTGATGTGGAAACTAAATGATGTGCATACAGAGTTGGGGAATAATATGAAAAATGCCATAGAGAATAAGATAATAAAGAGACAAACTGATTTATCAGGGCGTTTGCGGTATCTTCACTATGGTTCACGGGCAAGTGTTCATGATCTGGGGAATTTATTTTCTGTGCCAACACTAGCGAACCTAAAAAAAATTGTTTAAGAAAACTTGCTACGATTTCATAATTATAATGTCACTGAAACATTTGAATCAGCGAGCATGGAAGAAGAACAAGCTTCTTCAGCATCAATTAGTTGATATATTGATGACTTGCATAGTGAGAGAGTCAGCTGCTATATGCTAAGAGAGTGGTTCACTATGTTCGGATCATCTAAAGAAGGAACTTGATTTGGTGATTATACAATGTTTGATCCCTCCCAAACAATATCCTCCAAGCTGCAGTTCAAATGACCTAGAATTATCAGTAGTTCAAGAGCTAGAGAATTTTCATGAAACTGGATGGAGAGGAGAAAATCTGCAAATCATGTACAAGCACTTACTAGCTATTCCTCCCACAAGTGTTGAGTCAGAAAGGGCTTTTTCATCAGCAAGTATGCTTTGCAATAAATATAGGTCAAGAATGAGCGATAAGACATTAGACACACTTGGTTTTTTTAGGGCATACCCATTTTAAAAAATTGTAAGCAACTTTTCAATGAGGATAACATGATTCTATAGCTTCTGTTTGATGTTTTTAAAGTCTATAATCTCTTTTAAATTAAGATCAATTGCAATTATTATTTTTTTTTAATCTCCCAGGAAAAGATGTAATGCTTTACGTTTTAATAAAACAGATTCCTTAGTAACCTTGTGGGATTTTATCAATTTTAATACGAAAGATAACACAATAAAATACCACAACAAATAAAACAACGCATGACCTGGGTTTTAATGCTTCTGCATCATCACCAGTGAAGATAATCCCCCGTTTCTACACTTTATGTGGTGTTTTATAACAATAATTTAAACTTTGTTATGAAACCGTTCCTTAAAATTTGTGTGATTTTAGCATTGATTTCATGTGTGCATGTGATATTTTAGTTCTTTTTTAATTTTAATTCCGTATGTGCATGTTCATATTTTAGTTTAATCCCGGAATCGAGGAAATCACAATTATCCTGGGATTGTTGAATCTCTCCAGGATTGCAATCCTTAAACCAGCCAGAATACATAATAAATAAAAAAAATGTATAAGATGTTGACTAGAGTTAGGCCAATGTAAGAGGTTTTTTCAGGAAATACAGACCCCAATAATTCAGCTTCCATGGCTTTCACTGAGAATAAAAGAAAGTAAAAACATACTTTTGGCCACCAGTGAGGTTGATTGTTCAGTGGTCCCTTTAGTTATTTACAATTGTGACTTAAATGGCCAAACTCCAGAATTTATCTTCAATTAAAATACATAAATGAAATCCAATCATATTAAGATTCATGCAACACAGGCATAGACATTAAAATTAGACAAAATCATTGCCATGTGTTCATTGCACCATGTATTTTTCAAGTAGCATTGCTGAATTACAGCAGTATTGGGCTCGGATTTGATTTTATGTAAAATTTAGTACCAATGCAGCCAAACTTTATGAAGGCAAGCAGTTTTTAAAAGTAATGACCTTCATGAGGAATTAAAGTTGAGGGTAACTTTTTTCATTTAATTTTCAGTATACACTTTTTATGATATTGTGTCAGTGGCAGATGTGTGATTTTAACTTAGACACTCAAAATGTTACCAATGACTTTCAACACACTTCCAACTTGACCTGCCATTTTTATTTTGGGTAGCAGACGTGAAGTTGTGGGTGCATGAAGTTGTTTGTTTCCAATGGAATAAAGTGACTTTGCGACTTTCTCAGAGGCAATAAAAAAATATTGATTGAGTTAAGGTATCTGGATAGTATTTTGCATTATCAATATATTTTACAATTAATGAATGTTGGCTGTAAAACTGGCTATGAAGTTTGGGATACCCACATGGGTTTTGAACTGATTCCTTAGCCTGAGAGACATATAACACAGAAAGAGTAAAAATGGTAGGGTAAAGTACGAATAGCATACTTTTCAAAAACGGCCCATTTGAAGTTACATCATGTATTACATTGTAATACATATGTAATAGATGGCATGTGGAGCTATTGTGTATTCACCAAGGGATGAAATTGTGCATGCAAGGATTAGAAAAAACACTTCCGTATTATTTACACATGCTATCACAGCATCATTTTTGAGTTGAGAATCAATAACGCAAGCGTCACAATTGGTTCAGAAAAAACTTGATCAACCCATCCTTCATTTTAACCCTAACTTTTCTTAGACTCAAAAGATTTAACGTTCCTCTGCAACTCATCTGTCAATTTTTGGTCTCCAGAAGCCAAGTCCACAACCTAGAACAAGAAAAATATAATAAAAACTCATTAAGCAAAATTATAATTGCCAAGAACTGTTATCACCCCCTATTTTATGCTTCAATGACATATACTAAAGTTTATTTTTTAACACTTCTAGTAGAAGCACCTCTGTGACACCCAAGCATGAAAATGTGTTCCATAATAATGAAATGATCTACTGAAGAACAAACTTCTAATTTTAACTATGGTGCTTTGAAAAATATGGATGACTTTCCAAGTAAAAAAATAAGTTAATTTTAGAAGCCAACAGCCTTTAGTCTAAAGGTTTTCTTCATTTGAGATGGCCTAGAGCCAGAGAAATCAAAATGAAAGTATTGCATTCTGTAGATAAGAATGGTGGTGGATCTTCCACTTGAGGTAGACGTTGGTGTGAAAGGGTTTTTGGAAGACCTAGTGCCTCAGGGTCCCGTCTACCCTCCTATCAACAAGAATGTCAAGGAAAGGTAACCATATGTTTTCCTTAGTTTCCATAGTCAAAAAAATATATTGAGATGCTGGCTGTTCATTTTCCCCATGAATGAATGAAGTTTGTCGGGCAGCTTGGATTGCCCAAGTCACTATGGTCACCAATACTGGAACCTTAAATTTCCTTCAATACACCAATTAAATTATAGTGCATTTTGTGGGGTGAATAACTTTAAAAAAATGAAATTACTTACATAGTATGAATATTGAACTCAACACTGAGATAAATGAAAACATGTTGCTAGTCACAAAATAAGAAATCATCAGGGTTCAATGCCTGCCAATACATCACACACTCAGAAGGCCAACGGAGTAAGTTAACATTAGCTAAAAGCTTCTCAGTCTAGTCCTTTCTGAGACCTGAACATTTGGAAATATCCTTCTACTTTGGCAAATATTCATATTACAGCAGTCATCAGTTCCAAGGAGTCCTTGGCAATGGTAGAACCTCAGTCAAGTCAAATACTGGTTTATAACCAAGGTCAATGTTGCAAAAATTACAAAGAATAACTAATAGCTTCTCCTTCTCATCTAAACCCATGGGTTTCTATATATCTGCCCAATTCAGCTTATGTTAGGATACATAATTACACAAAAAAATCACTCTCTGAGGTTAGTACTTCATTCCAAGACATTATTTGACACTGCAACTCACCATAAAATTGTACACCACATTTGTCATCATCACCCCATATCATTTTTCCTCTAGTGCTAATGTCATGCCCTCTTCCATCAGAGAGAGGGTTGGAAACTTTGATATGTAGCATGGTTTCTTGCTCTAGGGAGTCGGAGGTCAATGATTATACACAAGATTTTTAATAAAAAAAGGTGTATTTACCATGTCTCTTGAGCCGGGGGCTAGAGACCCCAAGGGCAAGAACCCACATTAATTATTAGTCTCCAACCTTCTCTCCCATAGAAGAGAGTGGACACAATTGGTGGAAGTGTTGGGATTATTAATTACTTGCCTAGGGACTGCAAGGCTTCAATAGGACCACCTCATCCGCACCTTACCTCAAACCCTTATATATTGATCTAGGAAGGAACCAAAAGGTGGAGTTTGGGAAGGTATTTTTATGCTCACATCCTCGGGCGTCTCTCACTTTCTGAATAAGTAAGTTCCATTTTCTATAATTGGATTGAAAAATAATTGTGACCTTTCAAATTGTTTCCTGTTTTTTCCCTGTCCACTACACTCATGACTGCCGTACTGTAAAAACTTAGGGTTCAATATCCAATGCTACAGATGCAGGAAAGTTGATGATACCCTCCATCAAGATAATGATTATGGTGTGACTGCCTCCTCAAGCTATTGCCCTCACAATTGCATCAAAAGTCACTTTGGACACCTACATGGCCAATTTTGTGAGTTAAAAATATTATCTAGAAATTTATTAAAAGTTTACCTATCTTTTTTTCAATACCATTCACTTTTTGCTTGAATATTCATCTAACTGCCTTGAATGGTCTGCTTTTTTAATGGTAAAACAAATTTTTTTATCTCAACGTATATTTGAGTCATAGATTTTAGTTGTTGATTTTGGGTGAAAAGGGAACTTTGACATGTATTCGAAGTAATGATTCAATAATGATAACCCATTGAAGTAGAGATGTATTGCACAAGCACTACTATCAGGAAATCTGAAAACAATATTTCCGGGTCCTCTTTACAATACTATCAATCAGGTGGAATAGACTTTAATCACAATCCAAAAGTACAATATGTATTTTTTTAATATGCATCAATACGAAACATATAAAATGAAGTGAATGTACTTTTTAGTGAAGTAGTAAATTAAAATTTTATGCAGTCCTGTCGGCCCAGAAAAAGTGGGGAAGCATTGGATACCAGCATAAAAAATGCACATTTTACTCTTAAATTGCCCTACTTGCCTCAGGAGGGCACATTCAGCAATAATTGGCTACTTGAAATGGGAAGTATGGGCCCAGCCATTGTCCAGAACAGTGCAAAAAATTCTGCTTTACCTGCACCTAAATCTTCACAATTATCATCCACATTCATGCAGTCATTAATCAAATGCATTTCTTATTGAGTTACTCATTCCCTATGAAATTTTAGAGGATGAGAGAGTTGTGCAGTATTCATTTTTTCACATTTCACCAGGGAAGGAAACCCTTGCAATGGTGTGCCAGCAGTACAAGGCGCTCGCATAAGGAATATTTTTTGGTATGACTATCATGGAGCATATAGACAGAGGCCATGCTGTCTCTCATACCAGTGGAATTATCAATAAAGGCTATACTTGTACCAATACACTTGGGCAGTAATTCCATTACAAGGACACTAGCATTACTACCCATTGGATACCCAGTAACTACCCATTTTGTGTATTTTTACATTCGTAAACTCCTTCCTTTAACTACATTATTTCAGGGGGCATACTTACATCAATTTTGTACTCTTTTATGGTAAGAACTATGAAATTCATTAGGTGAGAGAACAATGGTGATTCCAGACTTTTCAATCTCTGCATCAATGACACCGCAATTGGTAGAAGGACATCCATCATTTCCTTCTGCATGCCCTGCAAAATATATGGAAACATATATCAAGGACAAACAAATTATGTTCATAAAAGTTATGCAGTTTGAGGGCAAAAGGCAAGTGGAATTCGAATATAAGAAATACTTCAAGAATAACTGTATAATTTGTCTGAAAGGTAATTGACATACAATTCATTCCTTCCCAAATCCTATGTGATTATGTTCCTGTGTCTCATGAGAGAGAACTGTGTTTTACTATCACAACCAAGGGAGTGAGTGAAATTCTTCCTCAAAGATTTCATTACATTTAGTTTATTATTATCCAGGGCAAAGAAGTGTGATTCAACCTTATTCTTGTTCAAACTTAATAAATACACAACAGTACACTTTTTGTGAAATGAATCACAACCATGCCATTTCAATAATGTTGGAGGAGTAAATATGTACATATAAATTATATGAAGTCCAATATTTTGGAATTTAGGACCTAACATGGGGAAAATCCATAAGGTACAAACATTTGCGACAATCATGAAGGTAATCAAAGAATTATTAAGTGAATAGTATATAGGTCATTGGATGAAAAAAGAGATTTACTTCACTCCAATTCTACCACATCTCGAGAATGCCACAAGCATTTTGGATCATGCACTGAAAGACTAACTTGCATTAGCCAAGGGTTGATATTTAATAACTTAGGAGTTTTGGCTGTTTACACAACTTAAAATATGTTAGAAAAGACCTCTGGGTTGCATTTCTGCAGGTTATCGATCATACTAACCAGGAAAGTACCACTATTTAGAACATAGTAACCAAGTAATTTTGCCAATATTTTGACCTAAATATTGGCAAAATTTGAACCCTGCATCTTGATTACAAGTAGTTTAGCAAGCAAAAAGAAACTCCTGCACTGATACCAATCCTTTTATTAAGGAAGTAAAATAGGGCAACAAGGGTCATCATGACTTTCAGTCCAATAGATTCCTTGAACTTTAGAAATCCCTAAATGCCCACTCTCAGGTGAATAGGTTTGGTAATTACCAAGAAAATATTTTCATACCTATATTATCATATAGGAAGAATAGAAGAACATAATTGAAGGCGAAATAGAGGGAAAAGTACCCACTGGAAGACCCAGGAATAAGTTCATGGACCAAAGAAAGAGGAAAATACATAGGAAGAGATACGAGGAGTTCCCAAAGCAGAAAATCGAGCGACGGCACGACATTGTCTCAGAACGAAAATGAGAGCTGCAGAAAGATACCATATAGACTGAAAAAAATATTGGAACACCACATACTTACTAAGCTCAATAAAAACACACAATTGATCTTGTGTGAATTGCTTACTTACTCATCTATAAATCTTCATGATTTATTTACAGTAGCAACTCGATAATTTGAAGTTTGCAGGACTGAAATATCGACACTTCGTATTTTCGAGTTAAGTATTTTCGAACCTTATTAATAAATCACAAAAAATATTTCCCCTCTCCCCCCCCTTAATTCTCCGGTCTTTGGAAGCATTTTGAAACGATTAAAGTCGTTATTTGTTAAAGCATTCAAAATAATGCCTTTATATCATAAGTTAAATGTCACAAACATTTGTGAAATAACTATCACCTCTTAAGTTCCCTAAGCAAATGATTTTTAGTTGGCTATCATTTTCTTTTAGCCCAGTTTAGGAGACATATATAAAGCAAGTTCCCCATTTTGTATGAGAGACTTGCTATCTTAATCTGCGGCTAATCAGGACGTGCAACTGGTATGGGCGTTTATAAGAGGCATTTGTTTCTAACATCTACGCAGTTACGATGGTAGCTGACCTGACCGTGCTTCCAATCACCCTTTTATAGCGCTCAATAATAGGTAAAGAACGAGCAAAGGACTTAGTCCATTTAAAAAAATCCATCACTGGTCATTATCAGTGGTTTCTTCCACATCGCCTGCTGGATATATGAACTTGAGAAGAAATATTATTTCATCCTAATTACTAATTGCTTGATGACAAATTGGAGGTGATGCGGACATTTTCCATATCTTTATCAGCTCGGAGTATACTAAGTTTCCGGTTCTAAATGGCGAGAGTTTTTAGACAGAGGGAATATTAATGTGGAGGTTGTGGAGAATGATACCGAAGAAAAGTGAACCTCAGATCACGGTTTGTGGAGAACGAACGAATGCTTCAACTGCCACCCAGGAAATGCCTTCCCTTGCAATGACGGCGCTTCACCAATCCAATTCTTATCAATGTTTCTAACATCTATGCAGTTAAGACGGTGGCTGGCCCGACCTTGCTTCCAATCACCCTTTTTTATCACACAATAATAGGTAAAAGAGAGCAAAGGAATCAGTCCATTTAAAAAATCCTTCTAGGGTCATTATTAGTGGTTTCTTTGATATTACCTGCAGGATAAACGAACTTGGGAAGAAAGATAATTTCGTTCAAAGCCAAACATTTTTACCGCTCATTGAAGTTCGAGTAAGAAAAATTGGCTCATGACCAAGTTCTTTTTCATTTTGATGATTCGTGCTTATAGTTCCATTCAGCAAAACATTAATCCAGTAAATAAAATAAGCGATTATTTTTTAACCTTCCATGCATAATCTCTTTGCGTTGTGGGTGTTATGCTGAACACCATTTAATCCCATGGCATCCTTATGTGCCAACTTTGGTAAGGTAAAACAGAAGCCAATGAAATACCTCTTATTTAAAAAAATATTACTGAATCACTCCACAATTTTCGGAACTTTTTATCACCAATAATGTGAAAGAGAAACTTCATCCCAAATGGGCATCGCAGAGATATTCCAGATCCAGCATTCTCCATTCCATTATTTATTTTTCTTTCCCCTCTGTGACTTATGCCATCTATACTTGACTGCGCTGTGGAGCATAAACATGAAAACGAAATAAGATTAACTGTTTGAAGTTAACTTTGTGAAATAAACACAAGGGGAACTTAGGAAGAGGTAGGGGTCATGGAAAAAATCTGCCACAGCTGAGGCAGAAACCTAACTCCTCTCTGTAGGAAAATCCTGATAATGACAATAAGTTTACGACAGAATAGTATTTTCGTACTTAGATCCTTCTAAACATCAGGTGATTTTGAAATAAACCACATCTGGATCCAATTCATGCCCATGTTGTGTCATATTCACCAATTAAAATACCCAGAACTCATTCCATCACAATGAAATCTGATTCAATTGGTCATTTATCTCGTGGAAATCAGGGAGAGCAGGTGTGATAGATCAAATTTAATGTACCAGGGTCTGGTTACTCAACGAATTCACTGTACTAATTCATGGATGAAAGTTGGTTCCTGAAAAATTTCATGGAGTTACCCGAACAACATCTTGGAATTGAGTTACAGAGGCTTCCATGGTGATTTTATTTTAAAGATTTCAGTTTTCTGGTTTACTCATGCAAAGAACTACACTTCATAGGACGATATTTTGTGGGTGACGGCTTCTTCAGGTTGAAGTATCTTTGCGGGTTTATCTCAGGTCTTATGCATTATAATGTTATATTGTTGAGCTACTCCCCTGATTAGGTCGTCTGTTTCAAAATTTGAAATAATTTATTTTAAATGCAAAATTATATCAATCCTGGGGATGGCTATACTTAAACAAATTCTTGGAAACTTTTTTTCTATTGTCTCATGAAATATGGACAATATCGGGAGTAAATGTGGGTTAACTAATAGTGAAGCCAAGGATTTTAGGGATAGTGACCGCCTAGATTCCGGATAAAATTTAATAGATCTGAATCAGAGCAAGGATAAAGAAATAAGGAGTGGCAGGGGCTCATCGCTTTGGTATATTTCTTCTGCTGTGTTGTCTTGGGTAATTGGTGTGATAAAAATAAATCATTGAGGGCTGAGGCTATTTGAAGATTATCATTAAGAGTATTACCATTGGAATCCAAAAGAGTATAATCTGGCCTAATACTCCCACGATGTTTAGATTCTTTAATAATTTTCCAAATTTCTCGAGTTTTGTTTTCAGCTGTACTGATTCTTTGGAAATTGTAGGTTCTTTTAGCATTCTCAAGTATAAGTCTATAATTCTTTTTCATGACAGAATATTCAAGTCTGTCAGCAGGATATGTCTTATTATGGAAGTAAGAAGCCATGTCTTTCATTAACCTGGATAATCCACGGATTTCTTCAGAGACCCAAGGCTTTTTGCACTTTGAATTAGAATAATTTCTTGTTCTTTTAAGCAGAATAGGTAAACAGTATTCGAAGTAATTTTGGTATGATGAATAGAAGTACTTGAAGCCCTCATCAAAAGAACACAGGGAGTAGACATTTGACCAATCATGGGAATTAAGCATATCACAGAAAGTGGCCATATTTTCTTCAGAGAAGAGTCTTTTATATGAAGTTTTATAATATGGAATAATTGATTGCAAATGTGATAATTAAAGAGAAATGGTCTGAAATATGAGACATAAGAACATTTGTTTCCACAGACATTAAGGCAATAAAGGTAAATATGTTATATATGACAGTTGCAGAAGTAGGACTGACTCTTGTGGGTTTGTTGGTGACATTCAAATTGAAAGAAGTAAGAATGTCAAGCAAATCCCATTTTTCTTTGAATAATTTCAATAATAACACAGAATAATTTGGATAAAAATACAAGAATATCTTCTCAGGTGCTTTTTTCATGGGAGGCATTATTTCCACACAGCAACTTAGAAGGATAAAGACAAACAACTTAGCTCATACTTCTACGTGCTATAAATAATTTCATTTCATTTCTTCATATCTGCAAAACACAATTTTACATCTTCTAAATTAATTATGTATACCTAAGATTTCTATCAGCATTGGAGCTAGATTCCAAAGCTTAATTTAAAGATTTCCTTTTTCACATAAGAGATGATGTGAACAGGGTATTATTAACATTTAATTTTCTATGCCTGAAAGATGCTAAGTAATAACAGTAAACCTGATTGATTCAAACAAGGCAAAGATTTATTGCAATTTGTGCTGGAGTTACCGGAAACTGGTTCTTCTTCTTCCTTCCAGGGGTCTCATTTTGTGCCTCTGGAGCTGGGGTCACAGCCTCACTTGAAGTAGCAGCTTCCTCTGCCAATGCTGCATCAGGTGCCATTTCTCCTTCCTCCATCTCATCCTCATTGCCCTTTAAGCCACTCGGACGGATCTCCTCTGTTGTGAGCATCCACAGAGCATCTACAAGCAGCTGACATCCCTCGTTACAGTCCAAGGATATGGCACCCTCCACAACACCCCCTAGTGAGAGCCAGAGAGTAAAAATAGCTGTAAAAAAACTGTGAGAGCCCGAATCTATCCAGCCTGGAACTTATAGAGGGTTAGCAAGTTAAGTAGAGATCATATCAATAAGAGGTAAATTACAAATTGAGCGGAGAAATAGATCCTGATGCTGGGTTTAAAAATTAAAATAATGCAGTAGTCACCAATCATTTGTGTCATAGTTTATATTTCTTTATTATGAAAGAAGTATGTCGACCTCCCATAGAGTCCATGAAATAGTTAGTGTGCCAATGTAAGATTTGTTCATGCTGAGGTCCACCTTTTTCTACTTCGATATTAATTTGACAATAGATGTCAGCCTGTAGAGTGGTTGCGACCAACGACTTCACTAATGCAAACCTTCTGTGTGGTTTTGTTTGAAACTGGGTACACTCTTCATACAAAACCCATAAATGTGATCAAGGCTTAAAAGACTGTAAAGCATAAAATTCTACCAATCTACATGAACTTTTTTCGCATGTGATAAGTCCAATTGCTGCTGCAGCCTCATGCGCACCTGGATTTAGTCTTAGAAAACCAGGGATTTTCTTCACCCACAATCAGACATGGGAGATCTTGTCTAGGACCACAATCTTCGAAACTTTGAGGTTACTTTTTGTCAACACTATTGAGCCGAAGTGAGCAACAATGTTTCAACTGCCATCCCGGCAGAGTAATGGGGTCTCAAGCTGGGGTCACATGATGTAAAAACAGCATGGAAAATGGAAAAGCATTTAGCCAATCTCAAGTGAACTGGCCAGTTAAGGAACAGAGCCACCGTAGAGAACAGTGTAACATTGGCAACAAGAGTGAATATGGTTATGGGTACATTCATAATGTTTAGACCTTTCAAGCAAATTATAAACACCATTGGAGTAAAACAATATTGCAGCAATATGATTATTACAAGGCAATATTTTAAACAAAAGAGTTTCCTGCAATGTAGAGCATATGCCACTCATAGAATGGGGGTTCAAATATTTCCTTGAGAGGATTCAATTGCATAATGACTTCAAGGATTTGATAGGAGTCAATCAAATCCTAGCCACATCACAAAAAAAATGAATGGCTGGTATGTACTTATATTCTCCCAAGATAGATGTCCAATCATGACATTTACCATTACATACTGTAACAGTTCAAACCGTCACAAGTACGCTTAGGCGACCAAGGCCGGAAAGGCGGAGCGAGTGACCGGGGAGGAAGTGAATTAAAGTGTGCGTGTGAGGGCCTCACATGACTCCGCACATACAAGGAACAAGGCGGAGGTGTGTTCGTCACCTGGCCCTCCTTCCCAACGTCTGTGACGAACAAAACCTCCCCCCTGTTCCCCATTGACGCCACTATATAACTGCATGTTTGTTCCAAAAATTAGGCATTTTGAAAAACAAAGTTCTGTGAGAAATCACTGGCCAAGAGAGGGCAGAAAGCTTTCACACACCGGCAAAGTGATGAGTGTACATGAGGTGGCGAGACATGAGAGCACGCATCCCTGACGGACCCAAGACGAAGAGCTAGCGGCCCAAAAATATAGACGCTACTCCTAGTTGGCGGAGGGAGAGGTCGGAGGGGGGATCTTCCCAGAACGTTGAAATACGGGGAACACCGCGCCTCTTCCCAGGAAAGCCCGACATCAGGAGCTCATCGCATCGGTGGTCCGGGGAATTTCCCGCTACAACATCCAGACTCCAAGACCACCGTTCGTCTACAAGCCGCAGGTGTGAAGCTGAAGATCGCCAGAAGGGCGAATGTCTGCCGACGTCTCTGGTCAGTGTATCCAGCTATCATCCTAAAAAAGGGTGTCTCTTTTTTTTGGTTCATAATTTCCTGTAACGAAAGTCAGGGTGTTCGCACCCTACCCCATGAACTGTTTGAAACCAATCTTAAGCCCAAAAAGGGGCAGTGTTAAAATATTTTGGAAGGGTTGATCAATGGTAATTTGCTTTGGGGATTTTCTGGTATATTTGATCGATCGATCGTTTCCTTTTTGTAAAATACTTTATTATTATTAAATGCTTACTACATTCATTTCACAACATTCAGTTTTGATTTCAATTCATAACCCTATCACTCGCGCCAGAACTGATTTTTTTTCTGTTATGTGGTGCTGGAGATTGATTCCGGAAGCAGATTCCCAAGGTGAGGATTGTTGTATCGGGGACCCACGCTCCTCCCAAATCTTGAGGGAGGAGTACCTTACTTCAAGTAACGGCGATCATTTCCATGGTGGTCGCATAGAAAAAAAAACCGTTACATTTAGGCACCCAACCTTCGGGCCCGATCGCACTCATGTTTCTTAATATTAAATACTTTTTGTGAGCGAAATCAATCCTTCTTTGGAATCTATTCTACTTAATGGATATCTACATTTGGAGTCATACGGGAGTGTTAGAATTATACTCTGAAGTGTTCTATTTAATTATTGTTATTGCATCTTTGTGTGTTAACAGTGTGACATTCTCGTTTATGTGTTCGGCTTACGAATCGTCACAGACCCTTTGGGCTTGTTTCTTTAGTTTTCTTTTCAAAGTGAATATTATCGGGAGGAGTGAATTTTGTCTTTTTTTCTCTTTTACGGACGCATCCTCTCAGTTGCGCATAGCTGGAATGCTTGATATTGTGTCGTGTTTTGTGTTCTATTTAATCGAAAATATTAGTTTGATTTGCCGTGTTCAAGGGGGTGTATACTTTAGGCAATCGTGCTTATACATTGAAGCAGTCGGCATAGTGGAAGGATATCTTTTTAAAGTGAGCACGTATGCTATGCAATTTTCGTCTCATTTTTTATTTTGGTGGTTGGTTTTCCATAGTCTCGTATCTTAGACGTGGGGAGTTAAAAGGAAACTATGATGAGCAAGGTAGATAAGTTTATGAAAGCACGTGAGATAGTCGACTTAACAGACAATGAGGACGACGCAGAGGTAGTCGACGGTGACGAGGCGAGTAAGTTGATGGAAATACTGGTCTCTACGGATCATAGTGCAAAGCAACTCGTAACGCCAAGTGAGATAGGGCAGTTGGTCAAATGGATGGGGGAGAAGGAGGAGGAGAAGGAGGAGAAGAGGAGACAGAGAGAGGAGAAGGAGGAGGAGAGGAGACAGAAAGAGGAGGAGAGGAGATGGAGAGAGGAAAAGAGGTTTGAGAAGTTTAGTGAGCTAATTAGGCTTATGGGAGGAAAAATAGATAATGTAAAAGAGGAATGTAAGAAAGAGACAGGCGAAATACAAGTCGAGTTAGGTGGTTTAGACAAAAAGATCGAAGAGTTAGTGAGTGTGGACAGTCAAGAAACGCTCTGCCTAGAGGAACACTTGACTAAAAGGATCGAGCAAATTACGAAGCAAGTAAAATGCGTAGAACAAGTAAGTACCGGGTTCCACTCTGCGACTCTTCCAAACTCGTGTGTTAACAAACCAAGTTTCAGAGGGGGGACACACGAAAACCCAGTCGAGTTTTTACACGAGGCTGAAGATTATTTTAAATTGATAGGGATAGCGCCATCGCTGTGGTCCCTTGCTTTTTTGAGTATGATGGAGGGAACGGCTAAACTTTGGAAGAATACAATTAGACCTGTCCCTGAGCAATATGAGGAGATGAGAGAGAAGTTTTTGAAAGAATACTGGAATGTAAACACACGGTGCGAGTATCAGGCGGGTGTGGTGAGTGGGTTTTACTCCCGGGCAAGTGAAGGGATATGCTTTAAAGAAAATCGCCGCGGCCATGTCATGTGACCTGCTGATAAGTGATGAGGAACTTATTTATTTCTTACTTCGTCAATTCCCACCGTGGATTCAGAATTTACTTGTTGCAGAACCATTGAATTTAGATAAATTAGTCAGGTTACTAGGACATTACAATGATACGGAGGAAGGCAATCGAAGGCCAGGCCATAATGTTAGAAATCAGACCCCACAAGTCAATACTATGAGTTCATACAGGGGAAGAGGAAGGTCACCGAATGAAGGGCCAAGAGCGGACTCAGAGGTTAGAAATGGAGGGTGGGGACCCCCCCCTGTTCTATCTTTATTCCACGATTCGAATCCCGATAGCAATCAAGCGCCACGAGAAAATAAGCAAAGGGGGAATTCACAGGGGCTTGCTGAAACTGAACCTTCCAATATTAATCGTACTCCCTCCACAACTTTAGAGTGGAGCTCTTTAAACTGGTAGAGTCCGTGTCGAGAAATTCCCGCAGTGGGGACTACGAGAGGGGCCAAACGGTGAGCATGGTGGCCACTTATACCGTTGAAGGGAATCCCTTAGATGATTTATTATACGAGGAGGAAGAGAAGGTAGTTAGACGTAGAGCATGCCCTGAAATAATTGTGGAGTGTTTGAAGGAGGAGATACGTGTTGATCGACACAGGCAGCGAAGTTCTTAAGTTTTAATTTTCCCATGTCTTTTGGCATGTTTTTACGCTGTGTTCGAGCAGTACCACAAACATTAGTTCCTAATAAATGCAGTTGGTGAAATAAATCAGGCGAACTGTACCAGTTGTCAATCTACAAAGAATATCCCTTGTACAGGAGATTAGATTCAGTCATCAAATCCATGACAATTTTGGTGCTTGCAGGAGTATCACCCACCTTGTCTTTTCCCACATAAATTTTGAAATTGTGAATATACCCATTACTAGAATCACATAATTTATATAGTTTAACACCAAATCTTGCTCTCTTAGATCTGATATATTGAATAAAATGCAGCCTACCTCTAAACTTCATTAGTGATTAATGCATATAGAAGGCATTGGAGTGTAAACATCGCGAAAAATATTTACTGTCATATCAATTACTGGCCTCAATTATCTAAGAGGATAGTTGTTATCAATTTCTACATTGTTTACAAAGTGTAACTGCTTACTTATTTTCAAAAATCTGTTTCTAGGCATAACACTACCAAAGTATGGTGTACTGATGCTTTCATCTTTGCACCAATAATTTTAAAGAGTAGGTTTTTCAACAAGTCCCATCAGTATTACAAGAGCAAAGTACACTCTCAACTCATTTGAGGTAACACTGTCAAATTCACTATCACTTGATCCATACCTGTTAGTCTCAGCGACAACATGATCAACTATTTCACTTTTTAAAAAAAGTTCAAAAGCAGAAAGTCTACCAATATTTCCACCTGAAGGAACAGATATTCCAGGGAAACCAGTAAATGGATGAATTACAGGAACTGGGCACTCCTATTTCCAATTCCAGACAGCATTATTATTGTCTACAACATTACAATCCTGTACCATGTCATTGCCTGTAGAAGCACATTCATCTGAATCAGATTCACTCTCCGAAAGAATAGTGTTGCGTAGACTTAAACATTTTGGAAAAATTGCATCATCCTCACTGCTTGAATCACTATAATCAGAGCTGAGAGCATCAAGTAAATCATTAATGCGTTCATCCTGAACATTTCACCAAAACTTCTCTTTCTACTGCAAGCCATGTTCAGGCGAATGAAATGTTTCACTAAAACCGCATTTTTTACGGTGATGGATGGAAATACTTATCTAGATGGCCACTAGAGGGCAGAAGCTATCAGGCACATGTCATTACTGAAAAAGTCACCCGCAAATCAAAGAGATGGCAGCGGGATCAACCCTAAAAAGATCATATGCAGTCTGCGTACCAGTACGCTTATGGAGATAGTGGCCAGTATCAGCATGCGTACCACTACGCTTACGGATGCGAATGGGTTAAGAAGAGGGGGGGGCAGGTTGAAACATTATGCTAGAATTGAGATAGAAGGGTGACTCAACGTTGCTTGAATGGCAGAGGAAGGAGTTCCTCAGGGGGGAAAAAATTCATCACGGTACGGTTCGCCTCCATAGTGTCAGAAAATTGTTAGATTTTTAGCCAGCAAGGGTCCACCGTTAAAACAATTGCGACCTCAAAAACGAGTAATGATGGATGTTCTTTACATATTGTATAGAAGAAAGATGTCGCCAGAGGTTGACTGCCTTTGATTTTTAAATTTCTAGCTAAGAAGTGTGTTTTTGTTGGCCAAACTTCAGGTAAGTTTCCTCACTAACCCAGAGGGATAAAGATTTTTCTTTTACATCATCTTTTGGAATGATATCTTTCAAACAAAATAAAGAAAACCAGAAGTCAATATCTTTTATAGTTAACCCGTAGTTAAGTGATACGTAAACACGGGTAGAGTGAAAATGAGGCCTGAAATGCTTGCCTCGGCCGTCAATACCATAACACCTTAAACACAGCATCCTTGATATCCGCATATTTAGAGCGGCGGATTTTTTTGCAATGAACTCCAAAAGTCACAGGCTCACTAAATTTTTCAATTTGCTCCCGATTTTTTAACATTGTTGACAAAGTACTAATTGAAATATCGTATTTTATTGCAACATTGGTCTTGGTCATTTTGTCGTCTATGTCCTTAAAAATTTCTAATTTAGTATTTAAACATAACACTTTTCTTCTTATTTTATCACTCTCCATAGTGATCAATGTCACAAGACCGTCTATATGATTGTGCAAATAAGTGTAACACGGCACTAAACGCATAAGCCAACCACCAGAGACTAACCGACGAGCACGGGAGGAGCCGATGGCAGAGAGGGGGAGGGATGACTAGTGAGAGGGGATGGGAGTTGCCCTGCGCATGATAGGGGTAGGTTTTGCTCAGCCCAAGATAGGGGTGGGAGTTGCCATGTTTATCTAGTCTGAAAAGAGGAGTTCAGGCGCTTAGGGTAGATTTCTGGACAAGCATTCATGTGCGTAAATAATTGGATATTGATAGTTCTCAAGGTTTTAACACAAAGGTGATATCGCCATAATGTTTTGCAACAACCGAGAAGAGGTTTAATATATAAAGGATATCTTGCCGCGTGACAAACTTTGTTATAAGCGGGACTCCTTTCAGTATGCCTTCGTTAAAAGCGGGATTTTTTACATAGCAAAAGGGCCTCTTCTGATGGGGAGCGGCTTTCACTTCATTAAAAGCGGGACTTCGTTATAAACAGGTTCATTATAAGTGAGCTCTGGGACTGTACTTCCATTCAAGGATCTCAGAAGCACTTAATTTGAATTTAAAAGCAGTTAGCTTAGCAATTAAAATATTCAGTTTACATATCCTAAGGCCCAGTGTAAGGGCATTCTCTAAACTCATACAACAATCCCCCAAAAGAATTAATGAAGATAATTTAAAAGAGAAGTAAATATAAAATTTGGGCATTAATACACACCAAGTACTTCACGGCAAATTTTTCCAATGATCTTCTGCCTCTGATCATCACTGATGTGTTGGAGCATGAAACGAAAAATATTTCGTCTCTCATCCATTTGTTCTTCTTCAGTAGTACCATGGAAAATGTTTTCATTACTACGGCTACTTGAATCAGCCGTGTAAACTTTGTATGTTTCATGACCCTTAACAAATGAAAGAACAGTAATATTAAAGCATATTTCAGTGAACATAAAAATACTTGTTTTTTAAAGACTTATTACAGCATTCAATCGCATGCCCTTAGCAGACATTAATTATGATCACTACTTCAGTCATTTTTACTGGCATACTCAAGTTAGGCAAGTCTTGACTAACGTAAATCCACACTTACATAAGAGGAAATCTTATCCATAGAGATGCCATTGATTTCTGAATTCTACCTAAGGCATTAATTGATGTAAAAATTAACAGTTGCAGCAAAATAAGTGGCTGAGCTCATTCCATTGACATGCTGCTTACTTAAAATACAGAGCTAAACACCCTATTTCTGAATTGTCATCTGTTTGTAAATTGTAGCCATTTTTTGTATACTCACCCATTTCATAATGCATACTAGCATAAAAGGTTTCTATGAATGTTGGTCAAAACTTCTGAATCGTGCAATTTATTTGTTGATCATGGAAGAATTCATTCACCTCTTCTTTTTTATTCATAATTAATTTCAGGGGCTGGTGACTTACCACATACTAGAACACTTCGAGAAAAATATGCTTATGATCTGGCCAATGACCGAATTCAAGAAGTGAAAGAAGCAGTTCAAGGGAAGTCCATTGATATTTTTTGTGATGAAACCACGGTCAAAACTGGCAGATGTGTATTTGTGGTATTGTTTAGGATATTTAAAGATTTCAATGAACAGCCATTGCTTTATGTTGGTGGTGTCCACTTCCTAGAATCTGCCGATGCAACCCAATGTATTAGGGCAATTCTTGAGTCCCTAAAGGTTTTTAATGTTCAACACTCTGATGTTAAAAGCGTTGTAACAGATTCAGCAAGATATATGACCAAGTGTGTAACAGGTTTAAAACTGATTATTTGTGAGGAGTTAATCCACACCCAATGTTGGCCTCACAAATTAAATCTTGTGGGAAATATTTGGATCCATGAGATGACTGAACTTAATAGAGCAGTACTGAAGACCAAAAGTTTATTCCTCCACACAAGGAAAAGAAAACACTTATATTCAAAATTTCTTGCAGGCAGAAATGAAAAGAGTTGTGCATTATTCCCTATCCCTGTTGTTATCAGATGGAACTCTTGGTTCCTCAGTGTTTTTTACTTAGCAGATTATTTTTGACACGTTGTTGACTTCTGTAACACTGAAGAAATAAAGGTGATACACAATTCAGGCATAGGATACTTTTGTTCTTTAAATAATGATGTTATTGACTCTATTCAATGCCAGGCAATATTTGTAATGGAGCATGGGAAACAGCTGGTTGACTTGATTAAATTACTGGAGGGTTCAAGCTATCCTAATGCACACACATTGCATGGTTGTTGAGTTGAGAATGTTAATGAGAGTTGAGAAAGTTAAAAATGAGTCTTGATAATATTCAGAGTGGTTTTTTTTAAGAAACCTACTAATTCCCTGCAAGGCATGACAACTTCTAAAGCTGCAGCTGTAAAGTCGATACTAGTGCAGATGGCATTACAGACATCAATGAAACTTAATTCTCTTATAGTAGAAGACCCAAGTAGAAAAATATTTGAAAACATCTGTTTTTGACCCTCAAGAAGTTCTCACAAAGGAGGTGAGCCGCAACTTAGTTACAAAATTGAAAAAAGTTCATGGCCTTAAGTCAATTGAGACGGAAAATTTGATGCTGGGGTTTGGAAAATTACGTAGAATATTACAGAAACAAAATTCCCAGGGATCAGTGGATATTGTTAAGGCAATTCAGGTACTAAAATTCAGTGAACCATTATTTGCATTAAAGTGCCTGGAAGCCATTTGGACCCCCTGTGCAAATGTGGACTTGGAGAGATTTCTTTCCTCCTATAACACAGTGCTAACAAATAGGAGAACAAACCTAAAAGAAGAAAATTTGGCCACACAGGTGATTTTTTTCATTCGAAAATATGGACATTTAACTGTAATTTGTATCTTTATATAAGTTGGTTATGTGAAATGTACCAAAATATAAAATGTGAATTCAGCATGTTATTAATTGTTTAAATTTTCCCTAATCAATGGCATCTTATCAAGAACTTATTACCAACACGTGGGCCTACTAGGAGGAGGGCACTTAATTAACACAAAACATTTCGTCATGAAAATAACACCGATTTCTGGGTAAAATAACACCACTTTTACAAAAGATAACACCACTTCTGGCTAAAAAATAACACCACCTTTTCCAGGTCTCTAACTATAAGTAATTATTAGTTTTCAATTTAGATAAATAGAATTAACATGCAGAGCTATCGAAAATCCGCAGATTGGTCAATTCGCTGGAATGGTACTACACATTTTCATAAGACATTCACAGAATGCAACTTTCAGATGATAATAACATTTATTTGGGTAAATAAGGTAAGGAAACATATCATATCATCACCATCACTGGGGTATAGACTTAGTTCTAGATAAATTTTCCACCAGCATAAATTTCACCTCATGCAATGTGCTTTGAATGCATCTTTGCGTAACTCGGGGAGTACTTGTATACAGCACATCTTTTTTCTCAAATTTATTTTTAAGAACCACTTTTGGTACTCACATTTTCAGGTGATAAGTGTTTACATTTTTTTATATCACTACTTCTAATGAAACTAACCTGATAATTATTGTAGTGGAAAAGTGCAGGCAGAATATTCTGGTACATTATGGTCGGCTGGCTATGAGAAAGACAACGACCAAGATAATAAGATGCTAACTGGCTAACCGAAATTTCTGGATCATTGAGTGCATTCAAAAGGTCAAACAACAATGCTCCACGACGAACCTGAAAACCAAATATAATATATATGTCCTCGATAGAATGAAATATGATATGCATTGTATGGCTGAAAATGTGTAATAAAATAGTAATGAAACTTATATGATTAAATAAGAAAAAATACTCCAGTGGGAGAAAAATTGAAATTCAGAGAGAAAAAAAATCAATCACCTAGATTTGGATTCCTACCCAGATCCAGACATTGGTGCAAATCCCATTGATGTCATTACTTCGTAAAATAATGTTCATAATTTAATTTTAAGTAAAAAAGGATCCCATTAGTTCATCAGTGATACAAAGCAACTTATCTATGAAAATTATAGAAGTACAAACTAATTATGCCTTCCAAACAAAATGAAAGCATCCCGCAAAATTGTTTCAAAAACATCAGAGTACATTATCAATGTGAATGTTACCACTTTATTAAAACATATTTTTGTGTTTGTTCAATCTTTTTGTTATTAAATGACTCAATGTGTGGAGAGACCACGAATTCAAAAAACAAATGAGAAACTAGCCTTGAGATAATCTTCTTGCAGAAGCTGTACCAAAAGAACTAGTGCATTTTCCCTCAGCGTAGTGTCAGAGGCATGCAGGCATGCTGACATCCTTGGCAGCAGGGGATCCACAAGTTGCGCAAAGCTGCAGGAGCAAAGTCAAATTAAAATATACATCCCCCATATCACCTAATTAGCAGCATCAGATACATGTGGTAAGCAACAGAGGTGCAACCACAAAAATTAGTGAATATATTTCAAATTTGACTTAATCCAATAAAAGCACGGAATCCAAAGATAACGTGGCTAATGATGCTGCCACTGAGGTTTGTTGCCATTCAAGTAACCTAAAGACATTTCACAAAGCCACTACAGGGTGCACATAAAATTTCTACATTACGTCCACAGTAATTTGGGCAGTTACCAACAATAATTCATGATACTAAGTCTTAACAAATTCACAAATATTATTAGGGATAGGTCCCAAGACTTTTCCCTACCGCACCCCAACTCCAATTAAGTGAGTAAGCAATTATAAAAACCACTCACCTTCTACACATATCAGACAAGGCACACATAATATTATTCCTTAGGGAAGCCCATGCAGGGTCTGTAGGGGGAGGGTGAGTAAGAGGAGGCCTCTGTAGCAAGGAGCCGAGGGATGGAACAATTCGAGCAGCAAGACGAGCATCCTGGAGGCACAACTTGCCAAGGACCACCACTGCAATAGAGCACAGCTGAGGGGAAGGAGTACGGAGTCTCTTTCCAGTCCTTGCTACATCCAGGAGAAATACGAGTCAGAAAAATGTTCATTAAAAAATAATAAGGTTTATTCCATGAGGGCCACAATTATGGTGAAACCTTGATGCTATTACATTCAAAAGATGATTCATTGATGACATACAACTGAATACAATGTATGACTGAGCACAGTAAACCTTAACAAAGCACAAGATTAGATTCCTTGAAACATTGCATATCCTAAAATTGTGCCATGAATCCCATTCCTCCATCTGAAATTGTTATGTTTAATTTTGCATGAATACTAAAACATAAGCCTTGTATGAAATAATTGCATAGCTGTACATTTATACCAGAGACTTTTCTGTACTTTACTGGGTAAGGTGTCCATTTTAACCAAAGACCCTTTTTCAAGCTCAGAAGTTTGTTTTTCAATTAAAAATTTAATTACTATTGATTGTATAGCTGAGCTGTCCTCAGAGTTACGTGCTTCAAAGAAACATGTTAAAAAGTAAACTTCTGCACCACATTACATGTGGAGGATGGAATAATCAGCTGCCGTTACTAATAGGCCATCTATTGGCGTTAAGTGAAAACTCAATTCAAGCTGATCACAGAACAGTGTGTAAGGAAAATGGAAACCCTTATCAAGAATTTGACACGGATATTAAATGAATCAAAAATAAAAACCTTGCTGGCCTTTAAAATATGTAGACATGAACTCTACTAATTGTACCTGATTCACATCAGACAATAACTTACATTCTAAATAAGAACTGAAAGAAACAGCCAATACAAAGGACCCAGAAAAAATGGAGTGATTCTTGAGAATGAGAGAAATGTAAAAGCATTACTGTCACATACCAGTCTTTCCTCAGAAATGAACTATGTAATCTGCAGTAGTAAACTAAGATGCAATTTTAATGTTGCTCTGAAACCAGGGTGCCAACATTGTCGAATTTTATATCACCTTTTTACATGCTTGTATTTCCTCAGCATTTCCGTCACCACAACAAATACATAGGGACAGTGCATATAATAGCATACAGACGGTCAAGTCAGGGCCAACTCATTGATTCTGATGTTTTTGAAGATTTAATTGCATTTAAAATGTTAGGCAATACATTAAACTTACCATTTGGTGGTGGAAACAACACACATTGAATAGCAGCAAGGGTGGAGTTCTTCACCACTCCAGGACAGACGAGTGCAACATCTGCCATTGTCAGCATGCGCTTTATCAACATTTCTTCTTCCTGGTCCCTGGCAGGAGTTTCTCCTTGCTGCTGTCTTTGAGCACTACGGGCATATGCACCCAATCTTCGACTGCTTAGACCCCCTCTCGTGTTAAGGGCAGATAAAATGTGCTGCTCACAAGTCTAAAGAATAGAGTTCAACATCTTCAACTTCATCAAAGGCAAAAATTCCTCTTTCACACTTGATACTGTCATAATATATAAACATACATTAAAATACTATGAGTTCTGAAGAGATCAAAAGATGAATAGGAGAATCATCTTAAGAAAAACAAAAGTATCGAAGCAGTTATCTTCACAAATGATTCTCAACATTCACAAAGATAAAAAATAATATGACATGATGACTCAAATTCATAGGCAATCCACTTCAGCCAGCCTTGATATGAATAAGACACAGTATTCCAAAATGAAATGATAATTCACCTGGCCTGAGCATTAAGCCCTGATCCACAGACTTTACATTAGCATTGTGAATTAACAATTAAGCCACTCGGGAAGCATCTTACACTGTCTATTTCATGAATGCCAAAATTCTTTCTTGAGTATCCTTATAGAAATTGCTTCCTTATGTATTCTTATGGAATCATTATTTTATTTTAAGTAAATGCCCTGATTATAAGAACGATTATTTTGGTTCCTGGTAGAGTAATAGAATGGATTATCTGAAATGAAATAACAGAACTTGAAGAAACTTCAGTAAAATGGACAAAATTCCAGCCCATCCTTATAAAAAATATTCAAGTTAATGCCATATTACTGTGAAATTCAACTGTAGCAAATCAATATCAACATGCCACCATTTCACCTCCCAAAACCTTATCCCTTACATCTTTACATGGCTATGTATCCTAACACCGACTGCCACACGCCCACACAGAGGCCACAGAGCAGTATGTACTTGTAGTGTATGCAGTATTTTAATGATATATATTATTTTTCCAGGTAGAGTTTCCCATCACTCAGCATGAAAAGTAATGAATTCAAGGAGTTTACTTGCTGACACTCAGGAAGATATGCTGGAACCTTCATGTTGAAAGATCTAGACTCAGAAAACCCCTTAGCCATTCCAAGTGATGAGATAATACTCTCTTGTGGGTTATCTGCAAGTGAGTGAATCATGGCACCAGCACATATTGACGAGTGGAAGTAGATACACTTTTTGCCTTTGCCAAAAATTAAATGAATTGAAGAAACAAGCCACTGAAATGACAGCAAATAATGTAATTCACGAATAAAAAATAATGATTTAAAAAAAAATAACAATTACAACTATGTATTACTATCATACAATATCAGAGCTTTTCTACCCATTTATGCCTGGTACGAGCAATGAAAAATTCTACCTTTGTCATCAGTACAATGAACACATTCCTCCATTGGGAACTTGCAATAAAGAATTTCAAAGGTACCTATGCTTCTGTTTGTCTTGGGACTCAAGTCAGCAGGACACTGGACACTTCAAGCTAAGACTTAAAGCACCACAAAAGTTACTTGTTTATAGGCCCAAATTGTTTTCCCAACATTTTTTCCTCAAAAAGTTGGACTCCGTACAAGTTCACACAGCACTCATGAAGATGGTTGACAAAGTTGGCCAATTGGTCTAAAGAACACAGGGAACTCCATATAAAGTCAACACAATACTATACACCCACCTGAATCAGTGTTGCACCCCATAATGGAGTGAAGAGGTTGCATTCTGCGGAAGACGTGCCACAGGCATGCCTTGAAATGAGGTAAAGGGCATCGATTGAAGGGCGTATGACTGATGGAGGGATCGAGAATTCAGAAATACGATCAAAAAGATGAGATTCCAGCTGCTTGGCATTTTCCACTGATAGATCAACTGACACCTTGCCCAGCACCTGCATCACTAAGATGTTAGTTGCTTCATCAAATACACTTCCATCTTCAACCTGTAACAAATGTTCAATAAAGCCTCGGTTTATTCCACATACTCCTTAGGGCATTGTCCATGACTGAAGAGTTTAAATCATACCATCCTTACATCTTTCATTACTTTGCTCTGAGATATTAGCACTCTAGCATACTGCCTAGTCTGGCTCACATTAATATTTCTTTGTATTTATTAGGTGGGCTGAGACATGATATTGACTTCTCCCCTTCCCAACAAGCAGATGAATACAAACTTGAGTGGTGAAAATTGCACCCATGGGGGACTGAATCCTGTGATCTCAGGAATTGGCATGCGAGGACCCTATCACTTTTAGCACATCAAATAAATTGGAACTTGAGATTTCAATTTCAATGTTTGATACCTTTATTCACATTTTTACCCGCTAAAAAAACTTTCAATCAAAGAGTAAGTTCACCAAATACGTTTTAAAAGTTACCATAAATGTATTGCTCAACTTTGCACTAATTCATTGGTAGTTCTTTTAATTATCCTAAAAAAGAATTTCATCAATAGTTCTCTCAGGAATATAAGACATATAGAATCCAAAATCTTATAGAATATAAAGTCACATATGAAATACTTCCTGGTTGCAAAGGGTATGAATTACTAATGCTAATTTGCACTTTCTCCTATACAAGAGATGGAATTAGGCAATGTTTTAAAAGGCAGTCTCTAAGGGGATTCATTCAGCTCCACAGACTATAATGTATTCATGAGCCAATCAGCATGAAAGAACCACACTTTTAGACGACAAAAGGGAGGCTGAGAGAATAGCACTCACTAGAGGTGATCCCATGTAATAATTCATAATATAGCCAGCATCTGGAATGGGTGAGTGCTCTGTTATGATCGACAATAGCACCCATGCAGGATACTGGTGCTGGCCTTCTAAATTTGCTGATATGGCAGGCCATAAATCTTTTCTAGGGATGAAAAAGAGGAATATAATTAGCACACATAGCATGCCTCTGAATATAATATACAGCAGCATCATCTTAATTGAAATTGACACAGGGAACACTATACAATGGTAAGGAGGGACAGAGACTCAATGCTTGCTGAGGCCTGCTTACATGACAAATGTTCATCAAAATAGTTAGATTACTTAGGCAACTAGCAGTAATGGTATGATTATGAGGTAACACTCTTTTAGGTCCAAGTTTTGGCCCACAAAGGACTCAACATAGTAGACAGAGCTATCATTGAATTCACTCAATGTTTTCCTCATAGCTCACTCTAGCAGAGAATTACCAAAATTAACATTGGTAGAGACACCCATGTAACATGACCAGTGTTTTAGTTTACTACATAAACTGCAGCAGAATGTTGGCATGGAAAAATATACCAAGAAGAATCAAAACTACTGATGTAATCATCATGATTTGATTAATTATTATGATATACATAGATCAATCAAATCCTATCAAAAAAGATTCAAACCCTGGTGGCATACATGCCACATCGCTGCTAAACCTAGACTTGGAATTTAGGCATAATATTGTCATTTTATCACTCAAGTGTGAATACCTAGGGAGAAAATTCACTACATCATAATTATGTACATAAGCAAAGATATTCTGGTTATTAAAGACGAAGTTTCATTTAAAATTGGGCTTATGGCACATGCGCAAACCACCTTCATAGTCTCCCATTGCACCATTCTTAAAGTTGATATACACCACAGATCATAATGCCCGCTGTTTTTATTGTGTTTGACTGAAAGGCCAAATATTTTTCTTTACCTCTTTGAAAAATGAAGTTTCGAGCAGCAGAAAAATACATAAAAATGTATGTGGATGTCCAACAGAATATAAATAAGAAAGAAATCTCCTAAGAAAAGTGATTGAGTACACTTCACATAATTTCAAGGACATGACTCACCCTAAATTCTTCCTATCCTTGGCCCATGAAGAACAAGCCTCAGAAAGGAATGGTAGGAGGCGAAGAATCTCCAAACGACGAATTAAATGCCAATTAGGATTCACAGTGCCTCCACTACCATCTTTTCCCACGATGAGAACAGTCCATGCATACTGCAAATAGAAAAACCATGAACAAATACTGTTCATTTTAATCGCTTAAATCTCCTGGCTACCATTTAAGTTGCATTAGGGGTGTCTGGCTCAGGATGTTGGGAAACTAGCCGTGAAAAAGGAGAAGAGGCATTGGACGAAAGAAAACGGTAGGGAAATAGGGTCGCAATGCTCCATTTTGCAGCACTATGAAACTGCCAAATTCTGGTGTTACAGTTAACAGTTATGCCACATTTAGTGAATCCACATTATCATAAATTAACGGAGGAGTCATTGAAATTTTATGAAATAAATGGGGGAATTTTAACCCTCAAACCGTGACGTCAGTCTCAGAGACCACTACCCCTCCTATACCGTTATTTTTTCTCCTTTCCCTTTTCATGTGGTCTCGTACCCTTAGCTTCTTAACTTTTCACTAGGATCATTCTACCAAAGTGCCTAGATTCTTTTGACAGAGGAAGTATTTCTTTAAGATTTGTTTTGGAATTTCCAATCTTGGAGATTGACATCACAGAGTTATCTTATTCAATGCAATGAAGTTCTTTGAAAGGTAAGATATTTTGATAATATTTTATTGCCTATGACATAAATATAAAGCATGTAAACTGAAACACTCTTCATACACCAACATTATTATGCTTTATTTCCTAATTTAGGCCATGGAAAGCAAGCCTAACTTCCAGAATTTCATACATAAAAATAGGAAATCTCTCTAATCATGACTTTGTTGAGAAAATCAGACAATGTCTTCAGTGAAACTGTCGATTCTGATGGGAGTAACAGTGGAGAGGAATTTGCTGGGGATCACAGCTCTGATACAACAATTGAGTTTGGCTCTGGTGATAAGCAAAGTACAGTTGGTGACAGTTTGCCCAATGGAATTGTCAGTTTATTTTGTGGGAAAAATGGCTCTGGGTGGAATAGAAAAGAGCCCAAGAGAGCTAGCCATCAGAACACAACAGCAGAAAACTGTTCAGCAATCACCATGACTGAAAGCTCCTTCATTAGCCCTAGGTGAAAATTCTTCCCCACAGAAGATTTTTGCTTGATTGTTCATGATTAAACGATGTCATGATACAGTTATTTATACACACAGCAAAATGGAATGTGTTAGAAGGCTTATAAGCAGAGGAGATCTTCCTGAGTATTCAAGTATCAATACTGTTGAAATGAAAGCTTTGATAGGGCTTCTATTATTACCCTCAATGCTGTAGGAGTGCCTAAAAAAAACCAGCGAAATATGGTATGAAAGTGGTGTGCATTGTAGACATCCATAGCTACTACCTGTATGATGTGTACATATACAGTGGCGTCTCCTTGCAAGTATCATCATGTCTCAGGGGATTGGGGTGGTCGGTGACCTTGACTTGTTTAATTCGAGAGTGGGCTGAGCAAGCACAAAGATATAGGACTCACAATTCCCAAGGGACAACCATTCTATTGCTGCAAAAGAGATAAGTGCCTAGGAAACTAAAAGAGTATCTGATAAAAAATGCATTTTATTCGGTGGATGAATTTCTTACCTCTATGTAATTGAGTTAACTGTACGCTATGTATTTTTGTATTCAATCTGTGTATATTTTGTCATTGCTATTCTGGTATACCTATTATACACATACATTGTTAATTTGCCTATTGGAACTGTCCCATACACGTAATCACGTGTCCCGGGATTAATAAATAAATAGGATCACTGTAGCTAGGGGTGGAGGAATAGGATTCTGAGGAGCTTCAGTCATGCAAGTTTTGACATCCTTGACCTAATTCTCGGAGATTAAAAATATGTTAAGCAAATTTTGCCAATCAGCACAGTCAGATTCCACACAATTAGTGTAACACATTGCATCCATGAATTTAAATTCTTACTTACAGGCAAATATCACAAGTAGCTAAATAAAAATAGAATGCTCAGCACATCTGAAATTGAGATTCACTGCTGAATGATGGAGTGTATTTAATGCATATAAACAACAGATGTCTACATCATCTGGCAAAATATTTCAGAGAAGCAAATGGAATGAACGATTACCTGATAAAAGAAATTATATAATATGTGTGTGAGTTATTCAAAACAATATGCGTGAAAGGCTTCGAGAAAGCATGGTGATAAAAATAAAGGCCACATTTACAACACAATTGAAATTGACTGGATTATCGAAAACTTTTGATTACCCAATTGGGCTTCCCTTTCATTGCCTTGAATAATTGGTCCTCTACTGCACATCAAGCCGTAAAAAACATTTCACTTAAATATACCACAATGGTAAATAACACATTTAAAATGGCATGTGACTAAAATGAGCAATCAGTTTTTTGAATTTCCACACCTGGCTTCACAGTCACTCACCTCCAAAGCCTTTTCTTTAACTTTCAGATCTCTGTCACAGATTTGAGGCAGTACTCCACGAAGCCAAGACTCATCTAATTCTTCTACACATGTTTTCACATCTTCTGAATCTTCTGGCTCTGGTAATGGCATGGAAATAAGACTGGTTAAACTCAGAAGTGCAATCTTGCGTACCATTGATGATGGGTCGAGGCAATGATGCCTTATTAACAAAAGGATAGGCTTCCGATAGGAAACAGGACATGCAGGCATTAGAGATGTCAAAACCTAGAAGAAAAGAAATGCAAATATCAGCAGTGGACAGCAAGTAAAATCCAATGATTAAAATAAAATTACAGGCACTCCCAAAGTTACATAACATATGCGTTAAGTAACACACTGTATAAGTAAAAAACTTCCTCCAAAACTTAGTCTATTCTCTGGAGATTGCAATTGATGCGGAGAAATGCTGAGCAAATTTTGGATAATACTTTATTCCTGCTAAGTTCAATAACTATTACATATTTCCTTAGAAATAGGTAAGGAGGTGATCCAGCAGAGAGATCTTCCAGTGGACAGAATAGGTGATTGCACTCATCAACCAAGATCAGAGTTCAGAGTTGGCCAATTCAACTAGGTAGGAAGGTAGGATCATTTTTTGTCGGGTGCGTAGATGACACGGATCATTTTGCACCAATGCACTTCATATTTAGATTAAAAAATAAGCTAAAGCAATCTATAATGAAATGAAATTATTGGCATAATATGCTAGGTCAAAGCTAAAATATTTTTATATCCTTAAAATAAGATTAAAAAGATCAGTTTCATCTAAAAATCACGTGGCTAAAGGCATTTAAGTTGTCGCTTAGGATGGACCCTAGGTATCCACCTAGCCACACCGTGACGTATGCACTACTGTCGGTGCAAAAATTATGTAGACTCGAGTTTGGACACTGATTAAAAATGAGCCTTAGTAACTATATGAATGCGAGTCAAACCAAATTTTAGCTTGTTTTATTTTGCGTTTAATGGTGGTTGCTGATTATTTTTACATTACAATCTTGATTTTTTATTCTGGTGAGAACAAAAAAGTGCCGGTTTTTTGCCATTTTCAAACGGAGCGCTCTCTTTGACATTTAATAGTGATGAAACTTACCACAGGTTCATTACAAATAAACTTCAAGTTTCTTCACTATTAAACGTCAAAGAGAGCATCCTGCTTGAAATACAAAGAAAAGACTCTTTTTTTGTTCTTACTGTAATAAAAAAATTGAGTGTGTATTGTAAAAATAATCGGCAACCACTGTTAAATGCAAAATAAAACAAGCTCAAATTTGGTGTAACTTGCATTCATATAGGTGCCACGGCTCATTTTCAATCAGTGTCCAAACTCGAGTCTACGTAATTTTTTCTCTGACAGTAGTATTTGTCACACTCAGCCAAGATATGTCATTTGCTGAGAGGGCGGTCACAGTCATCACACCCAGGTGGTCGAAGGGCAATGCCCTATGCTCAATCTTGTGATGACGACTTCAATACGGCAGCTCTTCCTGACAGTTATGGGGCATGCTGACACAGGCTTCACCCCACACAGTTTATTGTTTTGGAGGTTCCTCCACAATTCCTTGCACTCCACTAGGGCTTCCTTTCTCAAGGTATACTCTAGGTCTTCAAACAGTACCAGCATCATTCTGAAATCTTCCAAGTCAAGTGCCCCCTTAGCTAAAGCATTGGCTCAGGTGCACCCTATCAAGGGGCAGAGTTTATCTCCCCAACTACGGGGGTGCATAGGAGAAAAGCTGGAAAGAGAATTCAGGGCACATAGTGAGTCTGTGCAAATGACAGAGGTGCCACTAATGTCTTCTATACCACCAACAGCCAGTTTCATTGCAGAGAGTTCCACTGTGTAAGAACTATACAGGCACGATATCGGGAAGACAGTTCAGAAATGAGGAAATATGATGCTGGTACTCCAGCGCAGTGGTCAAAGCCATTTGACTATGACTAAGACTCACATTCGTTCTGGGGGTGCGAGTAATCCAAGTTGGATCATTGGAATAGCTAATAGGGTATATGTCAGAAAGGGTGATAGGATGCTGACCAATAAAAATTGTAAAACTGTATAGTTACTGGCCTCGTGGCTCTGGTCTGATGATTAAAAACTTCTAAAAAGGTGGGTTTAAAAAATAGGTGAAAACATGGGTGAGTCCTTGGTGATAAAATTTTTTCAACATAGCTGTGCATAGACATGTTTCCTCGGTGATACAAGGGTGGCTCTCCTGCATCCACATAAATAATTTGCAATGGACTTGTCCGGAATGGCTAACCATAGTCCAGCATTATGAACTGTGGACAGTGGACATAAGTATGAGACCCTACTGGAGGCATTCACTAAACAAACCGTACAGCTTAGACCATATCATCGGGCTGTATAATAAAACCAGCATATTATTGTCAGTTTCCCATGATAAGTGGCTTATGAAATTTAAAATATTTAATGTCTCAACACATATCATTTTCAGGACATGGTTGCTCATAGGCTTGTGCAATGAACGAATTTGCCCATCGAGGGTCGATGAAAAAAAATCATCAAGATGAATCGGTTTCGATGATTGTCATCGACGACGATGAGTCAATGAATTCATCGCTGTCGATGAGTCAATGAACTCACCGACCTTGATAAGTCGATGAATTCATTCATAGGAAAGGTAGGGATAGGCATGGGCGGGTGACGCAACACAATTAATTATCATCTAATGGGGATGGATTCATTGACTCATCTACATCGGTGAATTCATCGATTCATCGCACAAGCCTAGATGCTCCAGTTGAGGTGATAGACCAGTGTAAGTCCTCAAAAATGGATTGATTCCACAATCAGGTTTCTTCCACCTAAAAGTAAAGGCAGAGGGATGTGATTTCCCCTAATCCAGTGAAAGTAGGCGCATTTGGTTTTTTCCAAAGAAGATTTCAAATCCATTCCTCTGTCCACTTATCCAAATTGTTTAGCGTAAGTTAAGGATGAGTCTTGAGGCAGAAACAAGATGTGATGACCTACAAAATAGTGCAACGTCATCCACCAACAATCTGATCAACTTCCTTCATATTTTTTGGGGATAACGACATGGCAGTGGCTGTCAAATCAGCCAGGGGAGAGACCGCAGGTGTCAGAGAGGGTGGTACAGCTGGTGGTGTGTATTCTTCTGAACTTGTGGTAGGTAGAGAGTTTCCTTTTTTCACAAAAGGTTGGCATAGTCATGCAGATTCTACAGCAACAAGTGGTTGAAATCAGGATACATCTCACACCACACAGAGTGCATCTTAGTCATATTCCCTCTGGAAATAAGGCTTGCAAACAGCATATCATGCAAGGAAATATCACTCTTTAGGACTTCTATCCTCTCCATACGAGCCCCTCCTTGGAGACCTAAGTAAGATTGCCACACCACATCTACTAGGGCCCCCTCCAGATGTTTACAGATGTAACAACCAACACAAAAGTAATAAATTATTATTGAAAAAATTATTTAGGATAGGGTAAGTAGGGCGAACCTTATTGAAATAGATATTTATGTACTAAGGTGACGGTAAAAAACATAGGTAAATCACTCTAATTAGGGACATTTCTAATTCTGCATTACAACCCGAGTCCAAGTCATTTGAGTCTCATGTTCCAGAAACTAAGGGAGGGCATGAAACAGCTAAGGACAGAATCTCAGTCATTCACAAAGTTACAGGGAAAAATAAGTAATGAATCTAACAGGCAATAGGAATGAAATTCAGAATACCTAGGCTACATGCAATGCTACTCTTTTAAGTTGCATGTATCACACCACACGTATGAGTTCATTTACAAACAGAGAGCATTTTACCTGCAATGCATACCGCCTCACACCGGCTCTGGTATCAGACATTCTCTCAAATAACTCTGTAATCAACACTTCTCCCTCCGTCAATGGGTTCTCCGGGTCAGGCTCATTGTTCTGAGAAAAGCAAAAAAGTATGTATAAATTTGTTAGATGGAAGAGGCCACTTACCATGATGTAATGTCTTAAATTTAACATGATGACAAGCAGTATGCAGACAGATTCCCATAATAAATTATGATTAATTTTGGTGTTTATATTTTGTACCTTAAACTGGGATAAACTTGAATTTAAATCAATCATGAATACTAACCTCTCAATATTGAAGAAAAAACCTCCCCTTCTGTGATAAGTATAACAACCAATACAAAATCTAATGATCTAAACTCAAAAGTATAAAGCTACTCCATGGGAGCAAAAAAAAGAATTAAATGGCAGAGTGAACCAAGGGTTAAAATATAACCCAAGGGCTCCCTATGCTTAAACCATTATGAATGCATCTACATACTCAGTTAAGTATTTCAGCCTTGTCTAGGAAAAACAAATTCAAACAATTTTTTTTGGTATTTTTAAAAGGCAGCAAACCAAGTAATGTGTCCAGAACCAGGACTTCAACAAGTAATTGACAAGGGTTTAAGAGGTGTTCAGGCAAAGTGAATTGGCTATTTGTTTGGCTACTCCCAGAGGCAACCAATAACTAAGGTTATTTTCGTCATGAAGGATAGGTGGATCGAGTAAGGTTAGGATTATTGGGGAATGCTGGATGGTAGATGAGAATCTTGTGTTAGCATTAACTTACTCCTAAAAAAAAGACATCTAAGGCTCTATTGTTTTATGTGCCATCCAAAGGATGGAGTACTACATACTTTAACTGCTCTCACTATGGCGCCCATACAAAGATCAAGGTTCCACTGAAAAACCTCCACAACCATCAGGATTTGAACACAAACAGATTTGAACAGTCAGAATTTGGATATGAAGTCATCACACCAAATCAACCCCCATAAAAAATTTCAAATAATCAAATCTCAATTAAAATAATCAAGGAAAAACTTAGGACATTGAGGACACAATAAAGATTTCCTTTATAATGAGTCCTCTGATAATTAAAGAGAATAATTTCAAGCCAGAGCCTATCTACTCAAGTAACTTTCTTGAGTTTACCTGAATGACTTCTCTATCAAAAAGCCTCTTAATAACTTCAAGGGCAGATGGCAGCGAGCAGCACTCAGAAAGAGCATTCAAGGCACGTCCACACACTGTAGGTGAGATATCCCGAAACCGAGCAGCTAATGCTCCAATTATTTTGGGCAGAGCATCTTCAAGCTGCTTCCTGCGAAAAGGAAATAGATTACAGTTTCACACAGAAATTACTGGATACTTTGTAAGGACCCTCAGAATTGAACGATATTAACATCTGGTCTAAAAGGAATGGTACTTCACTTGTTTTATAAAGCACATAATGACTATCATCTTAAAAAGCCTTCAAAATTCTAAATGTATCAATAAACATCAAGCATAAAGATAACCTTCAAATGCTATGACCAATTTCAATTTCACACACTATGAATAATCATTTCTAAATAATGTACAGAATTCTAAATAGAAAGACCCTTGAATATAGGGCTAGATAAAATGTAACTGATGTAAGGTATTTATTGCTGGATAAATTACAATATATCTATTTGGATAAGAAACTAATAAACTTTAAGACCAAACAAACTATAAGAAACATCACATATTCGATTGCTTACATTGTCCCAGACTTCAGCAGCATTTGCCCGAGCACTTCCATGCTCATCAACCTGTGATTATTACGCTCCGACCGCGAAAAGAGAATAATCCAATCAAGAACAGGATCAATGCAAAACATATCTGACATGAGTTCCAATATGGTAGTTGCCACCATTCGACGAATGTCCACAGTCATCCTCACAGCGGCAGCACAAAGGTGCCGCACTAGCATACATATTGTGCTCTCAAAATGTCCCTCTTCCTTGGCCCCAGGGAAGATAATTTCACGTACGAACACTTTCATGTTGTTCCTTATTGTGGTACGTTCTCTAGTAGTTCCATCTCCACCCCATGCCAAAGCAGGCAAAATATTGTCCAAAACTTGTTCAACACAAGGCACATTTCCATCCTGCAGTCTACCTTTTGCCAGAGTTTGGAGGGCCACATAAGCATTCTTAGTCAAGCAGAACAATGCTTTGTCGAGAGAACTGCAAAACAGAAGCAGAAGTAAATACACATATAATGACTCGGAAAAAAGAAGGAAAATTTTACCCTTAAATGTCTTTTCCTTTTGGGCAAACAGAAATAAGTAATGATATTTACTTTGCCAAAAGATCAAGCTTTTGGAACAATTGTAAACATGAACTGTGTTAATAGAATATAATGTGATCAGGTAAAAGGGCGGGTAATAAATTTACAGGCACCATTTAAGAAACAGATACTACTTAAGGTGTGGACAGCCATTATTTTCATTAATGCACATAACATCCCAGGGATTAAGCAGTATCTAAAAGATTAGAAGATCTAGATGTAAAAAACACATTCCTTAACTTCATTGGGAGAGAGCACACAAAAATGACCAATAAGAAAGACAAAAAGACACAATTTGAGAGGAAAATGTCTCCTAAGTTAATTTGCTAAATTAGACCCGAAATTTTGACATTTACAATATCAACTCGTCATTAAGTTTTACTTGATTAGAATTAAATAAATGAGCTGTACCATGCCCAACGTATTTAGCACAATCTCTAATGAGAATACCAATGGAATCAAAGTACTAAATCAAAATAAAATGTAGTTACCGGCCTCTTTCCCGAAAATCCTGAGGTTTTCTTAGATGATATAAGAGCAGAGCAACAATCCTATTCCCTGCATTAACTCTAAAATTAGGAAAGCCCCTCAAAGGCTTAGTTTTCACTAATCATGTTCTACCTCTCACAGAGATAGTTTTTATTTCACATAACTGATTCTTGTGATGGACCACTCAAGGATAAATTTAAAGTACAATAATGTAAGTATACTCTTACAGTTTAGCAACTCACACGTAGAGTGAAATACAAAGAAATAGAAGATATAGAACGGTCATACTTACCCGGGGGCATAGCTGTTTCGCACCTCACTATCTGCGGAATTGATATGGGTTGATTTACCATCCACCAAAGTCAACGAGGCTATAGTCTGAACTGTCGTTTCAAAAGTATCAGCTTTATCTTTCAGGGAAAAGCACTTCAGCAGATTCAACAGGTCTCTGAGCGTGTCGTTAAGGGCAATGGCCAGTCCAAGCTTTTGTCCATAAAACAATGAATTGTCAGTGTCATCGTCGAAGGTTTCCTGCTGACGCTTCCCTTTACCCTTACTTGTTCCTTCGTCTCTAAGTAAAGACGATAGCTTGAAAGGCTCCAAGGCAGCTTCAAACAAAAGTCTTCTGAAAACCTTGTACGCAGAACTTCCAGGAATGGAGAGCAACACAAAGTACAAACCAGAGGCCTTGATGCTAGTGGTTTTGCTATCGATATCGGAATCTTCTCTTCCACCCTGTCTTATGAAGTAATAAAGAAAAGGCAACAACCTCTTCACTTGAGGACCTAAAGAGTCCCATATTCTCTGGGGCTCGCTGACATCGTTCGTCCCGCAAACAGAAAATGAACCTAATTCCTTCCGGAAGTCTACAATTCTTTGGTCAATATTCTCACTACCATAAAAATCTGGGGGTAATTCATCGACTGTTATGAATTCATTTTCCCACACTGCATCAACCCATTCATCTTCAAGAGAATCCAATTTAAAAACAGAAACGTAGTAGTCCACATCCATTTCCACTGTTTTGAAAAACTTTCAGTGGGGGTGGAAAGATTCTTCAACAGAAATCACAGAATATATGCCATTATTAAAGCCATTTAGAGCACCAGAAAGACTTCGAAGATCACTCTTCTTACAACATTCTTAATCAGGTAGCACCTTGCCGTTCACTCATTGAGAATTAAAACGTGCCGCACGATATTAAAATACTAAACACCAAATAGGCTGTTTGAATACAATGTGACAACATGGCGAACTGTAATGTTTACATTTCGAAAACTCCCTCACCAGACTGCTGTCTAACGGCAGATGATGATACTACGTAGAGCTACCTGTAAGGTGCGAAAGAAAATTGAAATTCAAAAGTCGTGAGGAACAATTTTTAAGTATTTATTCATTATTATAACAATCATAGGATTGAATTATTAATGTTTATAACTATATGGTAAAATACATTCTGCAGAAAGTGCATAATCGCTCATAGCTTCCCAAGGAAGTCCTGCCCACCGCTCGCAGCCCGACCGTGAAAATATTCTATACAGAATGTAAATATTATTCAGCGTATTTTATCAGTACACAAAACCCTCTGCATGAATATTCTACGCCTTAATGCTTATCACTGCCATCCATGGTACCTGTGTTTCCTGAAGTATTAAGTACCCATGTACGTCGTCTGAAACGGCTGTAATTGGTCGAAAGTGAGACCCTCAGCGAAATATCAACCTTGAATTTTTCCATAAAACTTTTTTAAATATTGTACAAATATTTTTTCTATGACTGTGTCTGAAATAATGCAACATAAAAATGAATAAGTATAAATTGTAAATTCACGTACTGCCTACTTAGTACACAATATATGTTATAAGTTTTTTAAACAAGCTTCAACTTGCCATTTCTTTATTCAAATCCATCAATGCATTTTCTTTCAAATCACAATAGTTTTTCTGCCACTGATATCATTAAAAGAATAGGCAAAGTGAATAAGTTTCTCATTTTGGGGTCAATTTATACACCAGTGCCCACAAGAGGAGGACATGCAGGGTCGTTTAGTGGGGGCAGAAAGCTACTTAACACGGGTGGTTGGTGCCTATATCTTACTACACCCACTTTTCCAGGTAATAGGGGTCAGCTACTGAAGCTATGTCACCAATTACATATTTGGAAGGCGGCAGATGAAAACTCACGTCTTCAGGAATAGTTGGGGACATAAATATCATTAATAGTAGAAGTCTATCAGCCTGGCGAATTTGAACCATAGGGTGTGTCCATTGATATGACTACCAAGTTTCTTCAAGATGATATAACAGAATAAAATAGGCAATAAGGCTTCAAGTCTCTTATATACACAAAGCCCACACACACCCAAGATACATTTATAAACACTGTCCCTGTAAACTGTTGTGTGAATGTTTCATTGTCAGGGTCAAGTAATCACATTTGAAAGCATACGATAGGAAATTATCCAGAATAAGGAACAATGCACATCACAATATGGAAGTTCCAGTTTGACTATTGTGCTACACATTTGAAGGCCACTAAATGCAGTTAGCACATAAAATGTTTGTGTAAAGAGCCCTCAAACAGTGAGGCTTCAGTCTTACTAATTAATAGTAAATGATTGAATAGAATCATTTCAGACAAGCCACCTGCACTGCAGCTGCCCCCTTTCAAGATCTAAGATTCACTAAAAGTAGCCCGTACTAAAATACCACAATAACTAAGTGTCACAATAATATTTGTAAGTATAGGGTGCCATCAAAAAAATAATAGCCTCCTTGAACTCCATGCAAGAAAACTAACCAGGCACTAGTAAAATCTTTATTCCACAGCAATATTGTATACAACTATTAATAAAAATTTAGTATCAGACATTTGTACTATCCATTAAAATTCTAAAAAATTAATTCATTGCGTCAACTTTGCTCTCACGAGTCCAGGACAAATCACATTCTCATTTGTCAAAATTTGAACTTTGACCCTTTGACAATGAATATGGAGAATTATCTCCTCTTCACAATTTCAGACATCACAACACAAAGTCTACACACAATGTCATGACCATCAAAATTCACACACTTTGGCTGATAGACATTAAGATGATACTAAATAGCAATTGTCTAGTGAAATAGTCAATGCCAAGAAAAAATCTACAAATCACATAAATATTAACAAATTTAACATTGATATTATATCCTGACATTCACACAATATTTGTACAAAATTTACAAAGATCCTCTGAATCCAGCCAACACATTCAAAAAAGGCATTTACAAAAAGCTTCTCATTTTTCTGTGCTACATTTAAAACAGATCACAACAAAAATAATATTCAACAAAAAGTATTTACAAACCTCCTAAATGAAGCCCACAATTGTCCACTGTTTCACAGGAAATCTATTTTTCAAAGTCGTCTTTCATCAGTTTGAGCACACAAATGGCTGAATACAAAACTTCATATCTAAACGATTTGCCACTGTGTTAAAGGTTAAACTGCCCAGGTTAAAATAAATAAAATGAGTTTCAAAGTAGCACCATCTCACACCCTAACATTCCCTTGCATTAGAAATCACCACATCACAGGGGTATTTTTCAACACAAGGAAATCATCTGGGAAAAGATCGCACAGAATCACATCATCCTTCTAGTCCTAATTCCCTGTCATCCAGGAGTGGGATGAGAGCAACCTCCAGAAATATCCTGAAATAGACCAAGAGAGATTAGAGAACAATTTAATAGGAGGAGAGATTGCTGAAGCATTACATGTGATGGTAGTCTTTTCCAACCCCACCAGTTTCACCTCCATCGCATACAAACCCTCAACCAATGACAACTACAATAGCTGCTGGGGAAAGAGGGGGGGGGGGGGCGAAGGTTACAACCCACTGACAAGACAACTGGAACTAATTCTCATTATAAACTTTTAGCTGAGCAGTCTCATTTCTTTACTACCACTGTGTGGGGGAAAAGGAAGGGAGTGTTCTCCCTTCTAGCAGTAAAGGAGGTATCAGTTAGAGGTTTAAACTATTAATATTCTGGCTGACTTTTATCGGCAAGTTAATGCAAGCAATGCTGAGCACCAGCTGCTTAGTTTCTCACTGACAAGAGTTGCTACTGCTAGAAATTCAGCTATTCAGCATATTGAACTTCAATTAATACACTGGTACCTTTAAGTAAATATCCAGGCATAATAATCATGACCATGCGAACAATCCTTGGGAGATACAGGTCATTTAAGTTTGAGAGGGACTTAATAGGGAAAGGAGGAGTATTGTAGGAGTGAATTTCACAGTTGATAGGGAAAGGATAGCGATTTTGTTTAAACCCTTTCGCTGCGGTCAGACTGCATGGACTCTCCAGTCCCTGTGCGGCGAAAAGGTGAACGATCATTTACTTCGGCACAGAAAGTATTGTTCTCATTGCACTTGCAACTAAGTAGTCACTCACGCTCCCGGGAAGGGATTAGTACAATGTATAACAATGAACTAGACAAATGGAATTCGCAGAAAAAGAGAAAGTTCGGAGGCGTGGGTAGGAACGGTAAGAACAACCACTTGCCAATAGAACGTAGGAGCTACGTTCACAGCAGTCAACCGGGTGAACGTAGCTGCTACGTTCACAGCAGCGAAAGGGTTAATAAAGGTCGAGCAGTTCCGTTTTTAAGGTGAAGGAAGTGTTAATATGGCACACCATTGAAAAATGGGCATTCCAGGGATATAGACTGGGAGGCACAACATAGCTTTTAGGGTATTTTTGGGAGGGGGGGGAAATGCCTTTTCAGTAAGACTATGACACCCCCAGAATACTATGCCATATGAGACGTGAGACCGGGGGCAATCCCAGGAATTTATTATGAGTGGAGGGGGGGTGTATCCCCTTTGACTCCCCCCCCTGGGATTGCCCCTGCGCGAGACTGAATTTTTGAATAAAAGATAATTGGCCACAATTGAGGAAATTTTTCTAATAACGAAAATACCCGATTTTTTTGTCATGGTAGATGTTATGTGTATGGACCAGTCAAGGTCTTACCTTGTGTGAAGCCTGAGAAACTAATGAGAAATCTGTTATTGATACGAAGTAAGGAGCTTGAAGGAGGAAGATTTTTTTTTACTGTTAAAATTGTAGGCACAGTTACTTGTACCTGTATATGGTGAGATCATTCGAGCAACACCATTAGGTCATGTTAGCACTGAGTTTGTGCTGACATTGATAAATCCTGACATAAAATATTATTCTAACTAGTTAAATGTGTCATTGGTACAGAGGTACAATTGACTGTTGAGAATAGTGTTGGGCAGATAATTTACTGATCTAAGAAAACCAGTAGACCAATTATAGACCCTTTAGGGACTCTCTGTTGGACATCAAGAGCCTCAGAGAGGATCATTCTGGGACCTTTGGATGTGTAATAGCAATATTTAACTTTCTGGTGCTGGTTCGTTAGGAAGGATTTTATCCAAATCTGGGACATACAAAACATATGTGCCACAGCATCAAATAAGCTACGTTTTGTTAAGCGTATAATAGGAAGGTCCTCGGATGAAAAAGTAAAAGAGATATGCTACTTTGCTCTGGTTAGGCCACATCTTGAATACGCTGCGAGCATTTTGGACCCTGGTCATAAAGATTTAACCAAAAAAAATTAACAAAGTACAAAGAAAAGCAGCACGTTTCATTAAAAACTGCTACAGACGAACATATAGTGTAACACATCTGTTAGAGGGATTAAGGCGGGAGCCCCTAGAGACTCTGAGGCTGCATGCTGGGATTAGGCTGCTTGATAAATTCAGAACTGATATTTTTTCAGAGACAATATTATCATGACACCTCACTACATTTATAGGTCTGACAGATAAAATAAGAGAGATACTCTGCCGAACAGATAGGTACAAAAACTCGTTCTTTCCGCACACAATAAGCAACCACAATAGAAACAGCTCCTTCAAACACACACTCATAGGACATGTCACCATTTCACCTCCAAAACTTTTACATCTTTACACAGATGCTGACCCACCACCCCCTGCCACATGACCAAGTGGCGACTCACGGGGTAGTATGTAGATGTACACTATACACTTATTCTCAGCCTCAATATGGGGTACCATAGGTCATTATTTATGTTATCCAAAGCTTTATGAAGGTCATAGAATGTGCCCAGTACAATGTTTTTGTTGTTTATGGCATTGTGGATATGACATGAACTGAAAAGTGGCTGACTTGCTGTTTCAGAAGTCATGCTGAGTTTCATGCAACAGCTTGGGAGACCCAAGGAACTGCATAAGCTGAATGAGTGGCTTGACAAAATTGTTAATTGAAATTAGTGGCAATTATATAAGCATTAGACTGCAGTGCCATTGAAATTGATAAACATTTGTGAAGAGCTAACATTGGATGCTTTTGTGTTGCAGTTGATATCCCATGCTGTTTCAATAGGTGTCTTGTTGGAGGGGGTGATTTGACACGTTATCAGTATTCAAGCTGAATGCAGATGATCCTAGGGTAACTAATTAGTAATGTATTGAATTGAAACTAGTTCTTTGTCATTAGTTTTCTCGAAAATTATGTTTTTCATTTCAGTGCTGGATGATAAGAATGGTTTTTGTCCAACACAAAGGAGCAGCTACTGTGAACAAGAGAACTATCAGTGAAAACATGTGAATGTCTTGTTCAAATCCTTGGCATTAGAAGTTTATGTTATAAGGAGAGATGATTTCTTGAAAAATACCTGTATTGTGGACAAGTAGCAGTCTAACAGACCTTGCAGAATTCTCATGAATGGTGTTTGGTGTCTTGGTGGAGTGGCAGCTTTGTACTTAAGCAGTGTGCAAGTGGTTTCCTAATGATCCTGTAGTGATTATTTGCACTAACATTATTTATGTGATTACTTGCATATTAATCTGTAAATTGTTAATTGAGATTTGTTTTCAGGGAAGTAATAATTTTTTGTGATTACCTGTAGTCTTGTAGTATTCTGGTTTGACTAACAATTTATCTCATTTCAGTGTATGATGAAGTGGACTGTGCATGCAGTTTGCTAATAATTACAGGTCTCCTGTATACAGGATAATATCTGATATACCATACAAATATCATGTCCATATCCTTGGGTGCCTGATGGAAGGTCCATTTTGGTATTTTGACTATTATTTGTGATGTTGGGGACTATTCGGATGGTCATATTTGGATACAGATCGCACATGTTCTGATAATTAGAAAATTTCCATGGGTACGGGTGTTTTTTTATGATGGGGCTAGTGTGTAATGGGAAATAAGGGAATTTGATTTGTGGATTACACTACTCATTTGTATCTCCCAGTGTTTATGCAATTACAAATACTGTCTTTTGTCAACTAATCCTCACTCTCATTTCATTGTTGGATATAGTGGGATGTGTTTCCCTCGTAATTATTTGAAATGCATCTATACAGTGGATGATAAAAGTTGTCGAGATAATTTGTGAATGTCTTATCTATAGCTCTAGTTGTGTGATGGAGGGGCTACTGTAGTACTAAAAGTGATTTGAAGTAGTGCGGTGATGATGCCTCACTAACATCTGAATAATATGTTTGTGTTTTCCAACTAATTATCATTCTTGTAACAGTGTTGCATGAAGTGGATTGTTTTTGCAGCGACGCTACATCAACGTGGAGCATTTTGTGTGCCATTCTGCAGAATTGATTTGTTAACTGTGTAAGTGAGGCATTACTATGATGTGACTTTTTCCTTTTGATATTGCTAATTTTTATGTTTGCTATGCTATGCTAATGGAACAAGATGTGTTTAAGAGGATAGGGGAAAGATGGTGTCTACTCAGAATGCTAAATAAGAGAAGGAACACCTAGATTGGCCATATTCTCTGACACGAAAGCTTGGTTAAGACCATACTATATGGTACAGTAGAGGGAAAAAAATCAGAGGGGCAGACATAGACTGGACTACATGAAGGAACTAGAATGCCAATCGTACAGAGGAGTGAAAAGATTGGCCCAAGATCGGATAAAGTGGAAGACTGTTGCAGACCAATCCCAGGATTGTAGCCAGAGAAGAATTTTTATGTGGAGGTTTTTTTACCTCTTTTTTGGCTAGATAATCCAAAAAATTTACATCATTGGTAGTCAAGGTTTGTATTGTAAATATTCCTGAATGTACTCCGTTTTTGATGTGGTAATTGAGTCTATTATTCATTTTCTAGGGTATGTATTTGATTTGGTCTTCTACCATATTTGTTCTGTTCACTATTACAAATGGTTTACCCACATAGCACAAAATATCTACTAGATATCTACAGCATGTCTTCAATGTCTTGGATATTTTAAATATCTACTAGATGTCTAGAATATGTCTATTTTGAGCGACGACTCTTATATTTCTAGTGCAATTATCCAAAAAACACCGGAATCTAAAAAAAATGTAACTGCTATGCTTTTTGGTGTATGGATAGATGAAGTCATTGTACACATGTGCACCAAAAAAGCAAGGGAAATTCTTCTGGCAAATGTTTATAAAAGCGATTTAAAGTTAAGAAAAGTCGTTTTTTAAATGATACAATGAAAAATACGAAGTTAAGGCAATAATTTTTCCAACAAAAGTTGTAGAAGATAAAAAATTCTACGAATTGGTAGTAACCCGATCAAAATCCAACTATTAGTTAACCCAGAAGGTCGATTTAAACATAGAAATTGCTCATTTTTCATTATTTAATTATTCAGCAGGTTTAAACCTCAGCATCTTGAAACAATAAAAAATGATAGACCTACGTAATAGCTATGAGATCCCAAAATTCTGGATATCAAAGTTGAATAGTTTGAACAAAATAACGGGTTAAAGGATAAATGTTTAAGCACCTCTATCGATGGCCATAGGGCAGCTGCTTTGTTTTAATAGATATTAAAATGAAGGTAAAGGTTTAAAATTATAGATTCATTTATAAAAGTTTCTTAATTTTTAAAATAACCGGAGATATTTAAATGGTTTATTAGTATGTATTTTTGATAATTTTGCAACTCTGTATAAACTACATGTTGCTACTAGCAACTATTACTTCTACTGTTATATATGTTCGTTTATGAACTTGTACATGAACACGTACAGGTTAATGTATCGTGTAACCAGGCCATTGACCGTGTTAAGTCATTTATCCTGAATTTTCCCAGTGGGTCCAACTTGAATATGAATGTTTAGAAAATATCTTCTCAAGATATCTTGTAGATATAGGAAAAGCGGACATTCAGATATCTACAATATGTCTAGAAGATGTCTACAAGTTATTACAAGATGTTTTCTAGATATTAGCAAAAGACGTATTAGATATTATATAGATATTTTGTGCTATGTGGGTTAGATTCAAGATTTTAGTTTCCAATGAAAAATATGGATGAAATTGTACATACAGGTAATATTATTTTCAACACTTTTTTAAGGTCCTTACTCTATATCATGTTTCATTATTTATATTTCCATTTCAGTAATTAATGATGAGATTTTAGCAATTAATGATCTGTGCTCATCCACGGATTTTTGTATTCTTTCCTGACTGAAAATGTGTTGAGTTATTTATATAATATCTTGATCTTTGTCTTCAATCACATGATCGAGGGTTTTCCTTGGCAAAGACAACTGACTTCAAGGCAGTAAGAGTTAACCATTGTTGTAAAATTAATAATGTACTTTGTTACGTCTATTTTGGTTCCCATATCTATTCTGTTCCTTCCCTTGGTTGCCTATGCTTTCAAATGTATTTTTACCTTCTTGTGAGACTTCAACCTTCCAATATAATTTTTATTTTGCCCTCAGCTCACTGAAGATCTGGGGATTGGTTCTAAGAGATGTATCTAGCTACCTACGACTACTTTAACAGCTGTATGAATATTTGTGTGAACTATAAGTCTACTATTTTTTTGCCATGGTAAATTATTCCTTGCCAAGTAATTCCCTTAAAATTTGCCAGCAAACTATTTGTTCTTATTTCTTATTATTAGTAGCTTTAGATTGTTTAATTGAGTTATTTGGTCAAGTCACCCTGTCCTGTGCATGAAAACTCATATTATGAGGGAAATAGTTTTGTGCATGTGTGAAAGGTTATGCGGAACTGGTTTGAATGGTTTCGAGTTTGTGTCAATCAGCTCTCCCTGCCACTCCAAGGAAGTAAAACTTGAATACGAAGAGCCTTAAGGTTGTGTCGCTCCTTTGCTATATTGGGCACAACCGTCACTGCTAATGAAATTCCATGCAAGGTTTGGAGAGCGCTGATGTAAAGTGAGAGCCTTAATGGGAAAAATGGGTACTAAATACTAGACAGAGAAATGCAAAGGAGAACTATTTAAATTCTAGATATCTGGGGACGGGGTGTACCATGTCATGTGTAAGATGAAATATTTTTCATCCTAGTTCTATCAATGTCTTATCCACCTTTTAATAAGTTTACAATTGGTGGGAAGTTTTATCACAACTTCAATGTACATTCAAGTAATTACCTTTCCATGGGTGAGCTTTACACAAACACAGTAGTAAATTAAATACATAATAAAAATGATAACCACTGGGCATAGCAATACGAAAAAATAGAAATTAAGACAACCTAAAAAGATGAAAAATATCCTCACCTATGAGAGTACTTGTTTTTGATTGTTTGCAAGGTATCCCGCAAGTCCTTGTGGATCATGGCATTCAATTCGTATGTTAAGTCTTTAATGTCCTTCAGCTTATAACCTAGAATAAAATAGGCAAAAAACTTAATAACTTAGTCAAGACACAAGAAAAAAGAAACCAAAGAAATAAGTCTTACCCGTATAATACTCGAGAGTAGCATTCCAGCCTCCAATTTTTAGCATTTTCAAAGCAAGTAGCAAAGCTGCAGCGCCCATTTTAGAATCTGAGCGGGTTATTAAACTGTATTCCATCAATGAGGTCTCTAAAATGTATCGGGCCAAAGTCAGCACCTGCATTGATGCCTTGATGCACTAAAAGTAAGACTTCAGTTTAGAAATAGACAAAACCAATGCAGTTAGTGAATATCCATTCATAACATTCACATACAGTACATTCACTAATCTACAATATTATAGACCTAATATCCATTCAGCCAGGACTAAGGACATGGAATATATACAAAAAGGTGACTTCACTGCAATTAATATAAAAATCCATTCAACCCTCCAAATTTACCTTGACTAATGATTACTCAGTAGCACATCTTTCAGACTAAAGCCATCTCTAATTAACAAATACAAAACTTTAAATGATTGCATCGTGAGAAATGTAATGGCAAATTATTCATAATAAAGTTAAACCTTCACATAAAAAATAAACTATCACCACCATGCAGTCATCAATCCAAAAGAACGCAGATGCAAATATATTTCAATTTCTGGTACCAAGTTAAGGAGGAAAGTCCTGTCATGCAACCTGAGAGGCATAGTTTACAGCTTCACCTGGTGGAAATTTATGTCACTCATAGTAAAAAAAGGAACTTGGTTTTATTCCACACTATTTAATATAACTCAACTAAACCATGGTTTAGACACAGCGTGTCATCCTCAGACATTGTCAAAACCATAGTCGACTTTAGTTATATTAAATTGTGTGGAATAAAACCAAGTACCTCTTTTATTATGAGTGACAACCGAAGAGGAATTAATGGGTCAATGGTTGTAGCATAGGCGATAAAAATTTAAGTATCCCTCAAGATGCTCATGTCATGCTCCAGAGGGCTGTGCAGTGGCCATGGGTTATCAACTTAAGATTGCTGAAGACCAAATATTATGTAATTCCAGGGCCTTTTTTATGTCCAAATTGTTACTTTTCCAAGTAAAATATCACTTGTTGGAGAAGTATCTCCAAGAAGGCACAAGAATTGAGCAAAACGCATTTATGCACACACTGACAGGGAATAAACTTTCACAACCAGCAGAGCACTGCCACCATATCCCTAGGGATAAATTAGCAGTTTTTCTGATGGCATATTACTTTTAGGTCTCTACCACGAAAACTTGTATAAAATATGAGAAACAAATATTTTATCTTTCTCACCATGAATGTAAAGAGCAGGACCTGAAATCGCCCTAAGGACGATGGCAGACTAAGACTTTTGGTTGGTGCCCCTAACTACCACCACTCAGATTGAAATCAAAGAGCCCTATATTCTAAGCATTTCCCATGAAAGGCCGAAACCTAACCTTTCAATTTATTTTTGGGGAATCATTTAGTGCAAAACCATGAACAATACTCCACTGCCTCACTTAAGTAATATATTTAAGTGCCAAAAATTGTGTATCCTGGCATATTGAAAATAATCAGATTTAGGCGAGGAAAGGCATTTGTAAAGGCTGATTTCTCAAGACCTTTTTCTAAGAGTTTTCCAGAACCATTTTCAATTTCCAGGTATTCCAGTTCTGTAGCAACCCTCCAAATCTCACTTCATGCATTGTTTTGAAGTCCATGAAATCTCATCGTTTGACCAGACAGGAAACTGGTTCCTTTCACTCACATGAAGCTCAACCATGACAGTGGAGGAAACTGGAAAACTCTATCATCATTATACATTCCCATGTAGCCTTTCTCATTGTTTGAAGTACAGAGGGAATAGACAAAACTCCAATAACCTTAATAAAGCTTGTCCTGCCAATGTGAAATCAGCCTCATCCCCTTATCTCCTATTCTATACACTATTTCCTTCCCTACACGGTGCCTGTATATAATTTTCTATAAACTGCTTGAAGCCAACTTGAAAATATAAAACAGAACTGAAGAGAAGGTGGATCCATCACCTGACCTTTGCAATCACTAAAGCCTAAAGTATCACAAGGAAACCATGATGACAACGAAGAAGTTGAAATTAGGGTAGCTTGTAATAAAAAAATTGGACCATATACAAATTCTCATGACATAAACTAAAATCAGATTGTTACTTTCTTTAAAGAGGCTGAATTAAACTCCTTACCAGGAGGGAATCAAGAGATATGTATACTTATGATATTATTTGCACGAACTAAGTTGCCATTGATGTCAGATATGACATTTATTAAAGGTAGAACAGTACAAGCAGATAAAAAACAGCTAATGTTAAGGGATATTTGAGCTGCCTGAAGAAGTGGTTATAAGCAGTGACATTTGTCAGGAACAAAAGTTCAAATGAGGAGCTTATGCTAAAACTGGACAATTTTACCCCTTTTGCGGAAATTTCATTTTTCATTCCCAGAAAACTAGTGGTATATTTAACGTATTGGAGTCCAAGCCAATATAGTGGCACCATGAGCATTTTAGGACAACCAGATGAAGCTGATCTCAGAACCTTGAGCCTCTAAGGGTTAAATAATTCTAACAAACAGACAGCAATGATTAGATGGAAAAAAGAAGTTTAACAGGGACCAATATCAATGATACCTATTCTGTGGCAACCAGCAGCTTTCAAAATCATTGACAATATGCCACTGCATTCTTCAAGGCTATACCCCTTAATCCATTGATTAGACAGGACATCAGTTTCACAAGCACTCCTTTTGGAGTCTTAAGGTTGAAGTGGCTAATGAATTTTGCTTCCTGTTACAGATCTTACTGCATGCTAAGCTCTGCAATTGGTTCATGCCTTCCAGTGCTCTTAGGAGGACTCTTTCAATAACATCACACAGGTATTGCTGGTTTGTTGAAATGATCCACTATGGTTCAAGTGGTGTGTCTGGCCTCCTGAATGAGTCGAAGGTAATATCCCCCTTAGCATGGGAAATGTTGTATTACCCTAGCTTTATTTTAGGTATGTTACCTGATGACAGCAAAGATTCGATCTTCAACCTTATCCTTCCAGCAACTACGAGTAAATTCAGCAAAGAAGGAAAAGACGGAAGAAACAATCAAAAAAATAATTTGAGAACCACTAATGAAATAATCCCAGCCACCAAACAGACTCTCATTACAGTCAACACAGAATGACAGGTTGGTAAGACTGATGAAGGTAAAGCCCACCTACTACTACCGTCAACAGGTCAAGTTCATAACAAAGTCTGAGGGTATATTTCTTTCCTGGTGAGACCCACATCTTGTAAAAAAAAACAAAAAAAAAGCCGAAAATTCCACGCTGACTGGAAGAAGCAAGGTGAGTAAGAGGCTTTGCCCCAGTTCTCATGCATTGAATGGACATATCTTCTTCAACAACAAAAAATTAACACCACATTTACCCCGAAATTTCATTCAACATTCCCAATATTAAATTCAACTTCGCTCCAGTTGACTTTAAAATTAATTTAGGGACAAAAGAATCACTTACTCTTGCATACCGACGCAGAAATCTATAAGAAAGTGGAATGCCCAAATTGAAGTCGAGAGTCTTAAGAATCAACATTTCCATTGATATAAACTCTGTCCTAGAATACGCTCCATCACATACAAGTTTGAAGTCCTCCACAGTAGGTAAATGCCTTTCCTGAAAAAGGATACCAGGTTATAACACGTTTTCATTAGACAGCAAGATAAGGTTCAACTACTGATGCAAGATGAAGAAAACTTACATCATATTTACTGGCAATGAAAACAGCTGTGGCTCCTACAAGCTGTAGCTTTTCCTTGGCAACTTCCCTATTATATCGGCTCAAGAACAAATCAAGAATTTTAACGCCTAAATACAAGGTTTCATGATTTAATTCAAATGTTTCCTGCACCTCCACCATCCAATCCACAAGCAGTGCTCGCATTCCAACAGTGATGCCACTGTGTTTCGTCAAATATGACCCATCGACGACAAAACAGCCCTGTAGTTAGAATGAAATCTTAGAAAAAGCCAAACACCAACTACATAACACATGGTATACGAATGTTACCTCTTTAGATTTGAGATATGAAAAAATATCCATGGCGTAGCAAGACGCTTGGAAGGGGTCATCCCACGTCTCGCGATCAAAATCCACAACGCCGGGAGGGAGTTGGGAGATAAACACTGCGGAAGTTGACACCGTTGATGGACCAGCCTGAGCGTCTTTCTTTTCATCGCCTTTGACAGAAGATGACTGCGATTCTTTAGATTCGACCGGGTGCGGATCGGAAAGACTTGTTGCGGACAAGCTGAAAAAAATGTTCATTTAAAATTATCACGTAATTATTCATGGTGCAATTCTGAATGTGACCAATGACTCACCACTCTTCCAATGCCGTGACGTACAGTAAGTTATCATCACTTTGTACTGAGTCCAGCGACGATCGCCCTTGATCCTTTTTGTTTTCAGTTTCTTTTGGCTCCAGCGTCGCCGGTCCACTGTTACAGCTACCTTTCGTGCTAACATCTTTGGATTTTTTCTTCCTCGGCTCAGGAACTGACTTCACGGCATAGTTCTGAGTCAACGTGGGCCTGGACTTTGGCATCCCTTTCAACCCCAAGGGAGGCGGTTTAGGCTGAGTAGCCAGGCCTTGCTTTCCACGTGGTCTCAACTTCATTGAACCTGGCTCAATATTCTCAGAATCGGCCTTTTTGTTGATGTATTTCGAGGCAACATTTGCCAGAATACGATTCTGCACATTTTCAGCCTGATAGAAATTAAAATTACTGATCTGTATCTAATAATGAAAATGACTGTACTAAAAGGTTAAAACTCACATTAGCCTTATCCACAAGTGGCTTTTTAATCAGCTCATCTTTCTTGGGAGAAAAGTTTGCTTTCCTCTTAATGCCCTCGCCAACTTTCTTCGTAGCCTTTGTAACTCCCGGATTAAATTTAACTCGCTGTAAACCCATCCCCTTTTTCAAAAAAGGAAATGTCTGCTTTATAGTCTTCTCATCCATTTCCTCCGGTTTTCTATAAGCCACAGAATCCTTTCGTGAGATAAACGACAATTTTAAATGGACCCAAACAACTTAAATGGCCATGTTTGTAACGGACATCATCACCCCTCTTCAAGTTATGATTAATGCGATTCAAAGATAGAAACGGAATTTAACACGAGATCAATGAGAGAACACATTTATATTGAAAAAAAGTTGAAATTATGCACTCACCACACACTAATAATCGTTTTAACGTCCTATCCACGGATGATGTATTCACTTGCGTCCACAGCGGCCCTTTTCAAATGTACACGACTTTCGGTTTAACTCGAACGTCATTGGCTCACGGATGCAAGGTGTTGCGTTTAAAGCGACACCTATTAAGCATCTTGATAGGTAGAGAGAGGGATTTTTAAAAGAGACTTCGTATGTTTACATATTTTTTACTGAAAAGGATGACAGGATTTCTAGCTTAACTTCGGGTAATGATGTAAATGATGTCATTTTATTAGTAATTGCTGTTATTTTGGCCCCAATAAACAACTATCATATCGAGTAAAACACAAAATACGTGACTTTCATGTTGTGGCAGAACTCCTTATTGTGACTTAACATATTGGAGTTTACACCCGACGCATATTTATACCTAGGTTTACATCTTTTTGTATTTACTATTGTACCTGCTCTACTTGGCTATTGATGAATCAAAATGGGTTTGCCAATCTCCTCTTTCTATGTAATATTTGACATCGAAAGCAACTTTGCTTTTTTTGGTAGTACATATATAACAAATTTATCCACAGAGTTGAATGTAATATTTATGTGACTTTTTATTGAACCTTAATATTTACTCATTTTCTATCATTTTTATCGATTTTTTAATTTGTACTCATTTTGTCAAAGAAAAACAGGTATATATAACCTTTGGAAAAATTGTAGTGCTACGAAACTTTGCTGGAAGTACAGTACCTGAAGTCAGAATTATAATATTATAAGTTTGTTTTTCTTTTATATATTCTCCGATATTTCTATTATGTATTGAAATATTTTAACGGGCACTCATAGTTGTAGTAACTGCTATTGCTAGAGTGTTTTCCTTTGGTCCTATAAGAGCCTAAGGATTGGTGGACATCCCCTTTGAACAATAATAATTAAATAAACTATTGAAAAAAGAAAGAAATTGTTATCAGAGTGCAGTCAAATACCAAAGCAGATGAGAGTAACAGTTTCAATATAAATATAAAAGGACAATGGATGACTAAAATAGCTCACACTCAAGTAGCATCAAATATCGGGCCAAAGTTGGCCCAACATTGTTTTCACGTTTAACTCCTCTTTACATGTTGATGATGCAGTTTATTCTATTTTGAAATAAATAACTCTCAAGGAATCATTATTAGCAATGAGGCTATCCATTCTTTACTTCACAAGATAGGTAGGTGCTTATTCATTTTAGATCTCATAAAACAATGAGTGAATTGGTATATTTAATGTTAAAAAATAAATGTTAAATGAACATATTTTTGTGAACCACTCACCTCTCCTCAAGATACCCTTCCCGAAAGCAAACGGTCAAACTTCCCCTTTACCCTTTCTCCAACCGACTCCGCCCTCCACGGTTTTTTCCCATCCACCCACCCCTTCACCTTTCCCTCCACCCTTAGCCTTGTGTTGACCACCTTCCACCAGTAATCCCTTCCTCGAACCCCTACCCATTCTATGATCACTCCGTTCCCAGTTAACCTTTCCAGAGGCTTCCTTCTCTTCCCCCCCTCCTCTCCTGGTTGCTGACTACCTCCCACCTTTCCCTTTCTAATGACCATGCTTGCTTTTCTTCCCCTCACCCCCTTCTCATTCTTTTCCCCCTTTTTGCCTTTCCGTTTCCCTGGTCTTCCCCATTCCTTTATTCCCCAGGATTCACTGGATTCCCCCTCCTACCCTTAGTTTTTTCCTGTGTTTCCCTGGTTTCCGTTTACCCACCACGTCCCCACCTGATTTCTGTTCCTCACCCCTCCCCCCCAACTAGTGAAATGTATAAATATGATGTGCTCTCAGCCAAATATGTCTTGTACCTGATGATGGCTCTGTGCGCTGAAACGCGGTGTACGCATTAAAATATACCTTGTGGAATAGTGCAATTGTTGTTTATGTTTTAATATGATGAACTTTCACGATATCTCACCTGAATCTGTTGAAAATATATTTAATGTATTTACAGCTGCTCTGTGTAGCCCTATACAAAGTCCTTGCAGCAGTCCTAGCCAGTTAGAATTTAACAGTCTAAACAAATGAAATGGTAGTTAAACTTCACTTGATTAACCAATGTGTACTCCAATATATACCTACAAAATGTTGAAGAAGAGAGCAAACAACATATTATAGGTGAGCATTAGAGGGGTTGGGCAACTTAGGATGCTTATGACACTGAAATGATGAGATGGCCAATGGATAATCAGAATGAGTAGTAAGAGGTTGAGGAGTTGCCCCTAGTCACTTGTGCCGAATATTTATACTGAAGGAAACAAATGTAAGCCAGAGCTACAGCAAGAGCTGGATGGATGTGAAGTGGCCGTACATTGTTGTTCACATTTGCAAATGATCAAGCATTGGTTCTACATATAAAATGTCACGAGAAAAGCTTAGTAAACATGAGTAGCATGGTGTCCAGCAGATTTCCCTCGCAAGCCATGGTTTAATTCCTGGTCTAGATCATTTTTTTATGCATCAATTTCTACTTCACTTCCATATCATCACCACACTTGTGGCAGGCTTAAATATCTTCAAGTGTTAGTTGGTCAACCAAAGGACTGCAGTCATTGATAAACTAGAAAAAGTGCTAGTAAATATTAGTAAATAGTAGCTAGTGGAATAAAGGAGGTATTGTAGGAGAAAATAAATGTGGGAGGACAAAAACTGGAGCATTTACACCAGTTTAGTCACCTGAGTAGTTTGTAATGACAAAGGGCCAAGTAGCATAGATTCAATGGTGAGATTTGCATCCTAATTTGACCTTAAGGAGAATAATTTTGGGTAAGGATTGCTAAAAAAAAGGGCCAATAAAAAGTCTTACAGAAAGGACAGTGACATACATTACAGACCTTGACAATGACAAAAGAGGATGAGGATTGGCCAAATCCATTTGAGATATCCGAGAGGAGGAGAGTGAAGAATACGTGAAAGAGATAAAAGAAGGTGAGCAAGAAAGTGCTCAGCATGGTGAAGAGAGTAAATGGACAAAGCAAGTGATGATTATCACTTGCTTCGTCACTCGAGGGGAGGGATGCCATACACCATTATGGTAGAGAGGATGCAGGGTAAGCAACGAAGGGAAAGGAAGAGAAAACACTATGGATAGGGTGCATGGTGGTAGGAGTGAAGCCTGTATGCAAATGATGGGAACTGCACTAGACTATTTTAAAGATAATACTTTGTCCCTTTACTAGGGCAGTTGACGTAAATGCAGCCACTCCCCACATAGCAGAGGTATATGCCAAGAATATTCCTGGAATATTCACACAGGGATATTGGAATGTTCCAAGCATGTTCTCAAAGTTCTCAGAATATACCAGGAATATTCCCAGCATATTCCTTATGTCTGCCCTGTAGCATGTGTTAGGAATACCAAAAACTCAACTACTGCGACCATATTCTGGCAGTTAAAAATAAAGCTGTCTCTCCTTGACCTCCTCTACCGCTACACAGAAATTACAGATCCACTTGCGTTACGCTCATACTTTTCAACTATTGTCCTTCCACTCATCAATTATTGCTCCCCCATATGGTCCATCTCGGTTACATCTAATATTTTAACTCTCAAGAGTGTTACTAATTTTTTCTGCAAGATAGTAAAATACAGAGTGCCCCCTTTTTCACAATATGGCAACTGATACCATTTTGTCTACAGTCTCCTTACCTGATCTCCCGAAACTAATGCTCAAAACTGACCTTAAGCTCATTCATAGCATTCTTAACTCAACTATAGACTGCCCTGAACTGATCTCTAGCATCAGTTTTCGAATCTCATCTAGACCCACCCGCACGCACTCTCTACTCCACCTGCCCATTCCCAGGTTATCCTTGACCAAACGCTCCTTCCACTTCCGCCTCTCCTCCCTGATAAATTTTCTTCCTACCAACAATGATCCGTTTTTGCTTTCATCCAACACTTTTACACAACGCGCTCTTTCTCATTTCGCTAGTAATACTTAATTGCTTCTCTCCGCTGGGCCCCTTAAAAAAAAATGTTAATAAATTGTTATTGATCTTAGTTTTGTTTGAATTGTATGTGTCTATCTTCTGTGTTTGTTATATTGGGCCACTGTAAATTGGCAAGTATGCTGTATGTGGACAAATTAAGTAAATAAATAAAAAAAAAAAATATTTCTGCGGGAAATTCCTGGGGGATTTTCCTGGGATATTTAAATATAAGGAATATCTAGGGTAACATTTTCATCAAACAAATTTTTATACTCTCTTTTCTTTTTGAAAAGTAAGGACACTAACTCATAACAATTTGTCAGAAAAGGGAAGAAAAAAGTTGGCCCACAGGGGAATTGAACCCACGATATGTATCAGTAACACAACGCTCTAACTAACTAAGCGAATGGGCCATCTGACAATTACAGCAAAAAATGTACTATATATATATTTCATGTACATATGTTATTTCTAGAAATTTTTACTCACCTTGACAAAATCGGTATTATGCTGAATATATTGTGACAGCAGATTCCATGCTGCAGAATATGATAAAATGCCCACAGCTAATGTATGTTGTGATAAGTTAATCCTGTGTCCTTTCTTTTCGGGCTGGGTCAAAATATATTCCAAATTCACACGTCAAAGAAGGCAGGGTCAAAAGTTAGTCGGAGTAACTACGGTAAACCAAAAGAGTAGTCCAAAATGGGAAATGAGATGGCATACTGGATTGTACATTCGTTCGATTCTCAAAACTCCTAAGCTGACTTTAAAGAATATTCCAGGGACATCCCACTATGGTTCGCAAGGGTATATACATAATGACGAAAGCCATGGTAGAGTATTCCAGTAATATCCCAGGAATGTTCGCAGAAGGATATTCAAATGCGATTCATTTGAGAACATTCTATGAATATTCTATAATGATCCCAACGTCCCTGGAACCCAGGGTTATTCCAGGAATGTTCGCAGAAGGATATTCAAATGCGATTCATTTGAGAACATTCTATGAATATTCTATAATGATCCCAATGTCCCTGGAACCCAGGGTTATTCCAGGAATTTCCCAGGAATGTCTGCAGAAGGATATTCAAATGCAATTCATTTGAGAACATTCTACGATTATTCTGTAATGATCCCAACGCCCCTGGAACCAAATAGGTATATTGAGAATCAAAATAGGATATTCGTAGAATATCCTCTGCTGCGTGGGTCAGTCAACACAATGTGCTGGCACGGAATATGAATCCTATCGCTGAAGAATCCAAGATGGTGGCTTATGTTTACATTAACAACTATATTTTTTAAATTTTCATTTCACTCTTTCTTTGAAAAATCAGCTCACAAAACTGCTTGTTTCTGCATAAGTTTTCTAAGCTTCTTCTCCTCTATGATTTCAAGATTAAACATTCACTATAATAACAAGCCATTTTCATTGAGTTCTGTTTTCCTAATTTAAGTTTCATAAGTACCCTAACTGCAGATTAAGCTGGTAGCATCATTACAGTAACAATGCAGCCATATACTTATAACCCTGCACTATACTATCTATGGTAATGATTTCATAACATGTTTTAAAGCCAATAAGTATCTTTCATGAACTGTCAACAACCATTAGGTAGTGATTGGATTTCATGGAATGTAGAGAGCTAATCTGTATAATATTTTCATAGAGAAAGAGATCGAAAGTTGTTATGTATCATATCCACTTTTGTCATGGTAAAAAGGCATTTCATTGGGGAATACTTTTATTTCATTAATTTTATTTTCGAACTCTTTCTCCATAAAAATAGGATACAGATTAGCTTTCTACATTCCATCATCTCCAATCACCACCTTTGACAGTTCATAAAAGATACTTATTAGATTTAAGTCTACTCCTGTAAGCCCACGGTTGCCATAAGAGTAAGGAAAAATTCAGGGTGAAAAAGTATAATTTTATGAAATTTGCTTTTTCTAGCCCTTTCATGCCAGAGCCTAGCTATGGAAATGGTTCCCCAGTTTCAAGAAGCATGAACAATCACTCTACATTACAGTATAAAGCTCTCTAATGGTGATGAATTATCTGGATATGCCACTTGTCTGTCCTGGTACTCATATCAGCAGGCAGCTGGTCCCTTCCCCTTCAGCCTCTAACCTATTAGCAGCCTATGGGCCCTTGGTCAACTGATTGTATTGACAGTGGTTTTTTAAAACATAAATTTGTTGAATAATTCAGAATGGTAGAGCCTGAAACAACTTCCTTCAATTTTGCTGAGTGTTTTTTTTAATAAAAAAGAATTCTAGCATTAAATTTAACTGGTTGAACTTATTTTTGCTGTTGAAAAAGTGTGGGGGTTTGGTATGAGACCTCCATCCCTATTAATGCTAAACTATCATTATAAAAATCGTAAACCCTCATAAAAACATCAGGAATTTATTACCATGAATGAACTAATGGAGGATACAACAAATATTTGTTTAGAAAAACGAATGCAAATACAATGAATTGACTGGGTTTTTATTCTGTGAGGGGGGTTGCTAATGAGTAAGAGGATACAGCTCAGATGCTCAGGAAAGGGCCTAACTTCTCACTCAGCTGAGAACAAACAGAAAGAGCATACCGGTTTTATTGTTTCAGCATAGCAGTCACCTCCCTAAACTCCACATTGGCCATGGCCGACACTTGCCCTTTGCATAGGAAAATCCTTATCGGCTATAGCTGACATTCAGCATTTAAGAGCTAGTATTAATAATTTGCATGATCAAGTACAAGATAAAATCAAGTTGGCAAAATTGTTACTCAACATAATACAAAATGTATGTTGAGTGTATAAATATCAATCAGAATGTCTTTTCTATGACCCACAATTCAGGTTTGCCCCTTTATCAAGACATAAGGCAACCCCAATCAAGCCTAAGGAATAGACAAATTTAAGTACAAATCAACAAAATATGAAGATAAATAAATGTTAGGGACAGAGGAATAAAAACAAGTAGATTAAACGGATGGAATTTTTATCCACCACATGTTTTAATGACTAGTTTTTTTAATACATCACTCAAAACAATCATAATACATCTGATTAACAAACATTTCAACAAAAATAGTTAACTTACAACATAAAATTATCGGATTCATCATAAAACCTTTTAACAATTAGTTAAGTAATGAGCAGTCGTCATGGTTCATGGAAAAAATGGGACAAAATATAAAAACTATAAAAATTTACAATGAATGACTTTGCTTCCACCAAGATACATACTGCCATAAAAGATAACCATTCAATGCCAACTATAATAGCAGTCTTTATGAGGGTAATTATCATTGTTCCAGCATTCCCCATTATCAGCCATAATTATCACATTCAAATGGGTCAAGGATAGGTTTTCAACAGCTAATAACACAAATAATGGTGGTTAGAAGCATACATAGAGAGAGAGTAATGTAATACTGATTTCATGTGAGCACATCAACCTTTCACATATTGAATGATTACAGTAACGTGGGTTCACAGGCATCATTTTACTTTGCCCAGAACACTACTCCCTTTCTCTTTTGGCCTCAGGCCCTTTCTCTGTCGTATGGTGACCAGACTAGACCTCTCGAGACTTGCTTTACCCGTAGGAGCTTCCTCACCTTCCTCCTCTTTCCCATCACCTCCCCGTGCCACGCTAACCATTCGTATGACCAGCATTGAGAGCACTTTATCCAAAGGATCCATGAATCCACGCTGCATCCACTTTGGTATTGTGGTACGGGCATGGGAAAAACCCAACTTTTGCAGAATATAGTCCACCCCATAGGGCTCAATGCTCTTCCCAGCCCAAGAGAGAAGTCTATAAGAAGAGAGGAAAAATTATTGAGTCATTAGAGGGAAACTTATCATTTGGACAAAAACTCTTCAATTATCGGCCACTCCCCTTGAAAAAATAAACAATCACATTGTAAACTGGGTGTCATTCCTGCAAGGGAGCTTAAAAAGAAATCAACCATTTTTGATCAGCCCAACACAACATAGGGGCAAGACAAGGGGCTCTGATCTCAAGTCAATTGCTAAGTATTACTCTCATTATCACATTCCCAAGGCAGTTGGGATATGAAGTAATTTGAGCATATGGAATAAGTGTTCAATAGTTAATACCAATCCATTAAAAATCCTTAACAATAAAGTGGCGAGCCATCACAAGATGGAAGAGAACTGACTATTGTATGTATTCAACCGAAGGAGTTTAAGAAAAAGATACATAATTTATTCACAGGAAATTCCTCCAATATGCCAAATTTATGCATGAGCTGTGTGAATAGTAGATTTTCAGCAATTACTGACTCAGACTGGTAAGCTTAGTAAAGTTGTATTTTCAACATGAGGCCATTGTCAACCATTGCAGGAATAAACATCAAGTGAGGAAATGTGCCCTTGTATCCCATTCCAATACTAATAGAGAAAAATGCCTATAATTAAATATATGGTAACCATAAGGATGTGATCATTACTGTATTGATCAGTATATGTGCTGAGTATGTGGATAAGCTTTATGAATGTAATTAGCAGTTAACTAAGATGCACACATTAGGGTGCTCTGAATAGAATTACTTTGTTGCTGTGTATACTGTGACCAGGATTTTTTTCTACAGTCAAAATTTATGAAATTGTAACCAGTAAGATGAACATTTTGTGAGTTGAGATACAGTTAATGAAACTTTAACTGAAAAAGAATTTTACTGCATGCCTAACTACCCTAGTGAGCATGAATTTAGATGATGCAATTTGATTTAAGTTGCAGATATTGCTTCTGATTGTAAGACAGCCCATTTTTCTTCAGAAGTCGGGAAGGGAAGAAATCATCAACTTAAATTCATGCTAATATTGTTTACCAAAATTACCAACAACTTAAAAATCATCATTGACAAAAAAACCAGACGCAACTTGAATTTCGAGTTGCTGGTCAATACACATCCCTGGTCAATACACTAGATATAAAACCATTAAATCAACATTAACTGGAGTCAAAAGCTTGAAACTTCATTGCACCATTTTGATCTTAATTCTGACAACTTATCCTGTGGTTGGGTCTTTGAAGCCAGTCTAATACACTGTGGAAATGGATATAACAATTTCATTTCAGCCAGAGAAAGAGCAAAAGCCCACAACTTAGCCAAAAAAATATATGGAAAGATTTTGATACACCTCACTGGAAAGTAACATTGAATCCACAAGAATATGTACAAAATTAATCAGTTACACTTGTGCTCTCTTAACTATATTTCTTCATTCTTAAATAAGGGAGTAAAGATTCCATGGTGACATAATTTTTGTTGCTTTATTTCATTTACAGCTTAATACAGTAATACTTTGATTCTACATAGTTGGAGACCAAAACCATGGGCAATACGTAAAATTTAAGAGTGTAAGAGTAAGTCAAGATATTGTGAAGAGGTGACAACAATTCGGGGTGTAAATGCATTTATTAAGGTAATAAATGCTTAACTTCACCATTAAAATAGATGATTTATTATGTTTATGGCATCTTACTCTTCTGATTAGTTGGCTGGTAATTTGGATGTCTAGTAAGATCAACAATGGGAATCTCTGATGCTGCTCATATTTGAGTGGCAAGTAGTTTTTGCATGTCATCTGCAAGAGGAGGGCTCCCAAAGCTGAGACCTTAAATTAACAGGAGGAATTTGGTGGAAACTCAGAATTATATCTACGGACAATGGCCTCATGCATAGGAGATAAAGGCCATACAGAGTCTGCTCAGTGTAATCATGAAAAAGCAAGCAGAAACTTGAAGATTAGAAACCTATATTGCTTGCATGCAACTATGGTCCAAGTGAATATTGTAATCTTACTGTCTCCAGATCTATGAAACAATTAGATGCTAAATCCAAAAGCCAAAATATTAAAATACTCGAGGGTGAAACATATTTTCGTGTATATAACAGTAATGCAAACATTGCCACATGTTTTTACTTTGAGCAGTTATATGTGCAGAATTTGTACCTCTGACATGATTATTTCTTCCTCCTTGAAATAGAGTGGGTTACCTAAAAGGTGGGTGTACGTCTGTCCCCCAACACCCTCGTAATAGCTTTGGCTGTATTTTCTTTTCCTCTCATCAGCTCATTAGTAGGTTGGGAAAGATTATTCAAAACCAATGCAAAACTACCCTTCTACAGCTGTACAGCACTTACCTTACAGTAGGTTCCAAATGCCATGTCTTGCAAATGTATGTTCTCCAATCTTTTTGAAACATTTCAGCAGGATCAAAAGCTTTCCTTTTGGTTTCATCGTCGCTTCCAACAGTCAAGCCAGAGGTATCCATGGATGAATGATTAGAAATGCCACTGGCTGATGCATTTGCTTCAACCCCACCTCTTCTCCTTGCCTCAGGGTCAGGGCTGTGAGATCGTAAGCCTGAGTTGTTGTGTGACATCAGAACCTGTAAGTTTAAATACAGGTTGGCATTAATCCAAACAAACTGAGGCACTGGTAGAGATTTATTGACCTTGGACTTCGATCCCATAGGAAAGAATATACAATAATTATAATTGAAGACATGGTGCTTAAGGAAGCAGATGTATCATAAAACTTAAAGTTACTAGTACATGAATACGGTCTTGAAAACAATAGGAAGAAAAAAACCATCTAATGTCAATTGGGCTTATAAAATATGTATTCCAGGTTCACGAAATTTATGAATCTACTTTAATTCAGGCAATATTTGATTTAATGGATGTTGAGGAAAAAATCCTTACCACTCTTTCTTTCTCCCTCACATATGAAGTGATGAGGTCATGTAGAAAGAAAAATGCTTCAGCATCCACTGTCACAAAGATGTGATCCTCAAACTCTGTGATGAAACTGCACTCCACAACAGGCTTCACATCTGAAAAACAAAATAATTAATAAAAAAATTAGAGAGTGAAATAATGATGAGAGAATATTGGCATGGAAAATAAAATTCAAGGCCTTTTAATTATGCATGGTGCTGTGGGTATAATCTTAAATATCCTTAAAATATGACTGGTTATGGCTCCAATTACAGATGCCTTTCACACAGGAGAGATACTGGTAAGCTGGACTGTTTAGTTTCCATGCAAAAAAATATAGCCACTAATCACATTAATCCTTATGCCAATGGCAGGACTCACCTACATTAGTCAATGGCATGCGTACCCACACATGAAATTCGTGACAATAACATGGTTTAAATAAAATATAATTCTCCCTACCTTATATACTCAAGAGACATACTCTTATAACATCAACCAAGTAAGATAGAGAGCTATTTAGCTCAGTACATGGCCTTCATAATAAATTAAGAGAAAGAAACAATTTAGTTGTATGTGCTTTTGCCTATTCAGGCACAGCATCTGCTCAAATTTGAAGTTAAAGTTATTTGAAGCACATGTGCATTGATGCAAATATATTTGCCTGAGTAGACCTCCTTAGGGAATGGAAAAAGCCAAGGCAGTCCTCAATCACAAAATTCTTTCCACCTGCCTGCACCATCAGGAGAGATCCAAACTTGTGCAAATTGCCATATAAGGGATGCTATTCAGAATGAAATAGCGTGTATACTATATGCCAGAAATAGCTTTCGTTGCGCTTTTGTTTCAAAAAATAGCATGTTATTCTTCAACATAAAAGCTCAATGAAAGCTATTTCTGGCATATAGCATTACGCTATTTCATTCAGAAAGCAGCCAATGAGGAAATAATTTAATTAAGGTGTGTTTCATTTTAGCTTCAATTAACCAAATAATAGAAATAAAATAAAATTGAATTCACTGAAAAATTAATGTCAACAGGTAACTCTTTCAATGCAGGTAAGCCTACCATAAGTATCTACCAACCTTGCAGCATGCAGAAGCTCATGAGCCGATCGTTGGATATAACATAAGCGAAAATCAACACTTTTTTCATGAAACTCTTATTTTACATAGTGAATTATTATTTTTAGAGAATTTAAGTTACTGCAGAGTATGTTCATTAGAGTTTATCAGAGGCAACAAAGTTATCGTTCCTCTTTATATAAGTGAGTAGCTTATAGCGTTGTGAAAAATTAAGGAAACTTTCATACTTCTTATTTTAATTATGTAAATTATGTTTTAGCTTGCAGAAAGATATTATTGTAATTGTTTAAGAGATATGAAAAATCATTTCTTTAAGAAATAAAGACAGAAGTGTCACTTTTATGAAAAAAAGCTCAGAAGGATAACTGACTTTCCACCTTGAAGTAGAACCCCCTCATTTCCATTAGAATAATGCTTCCTCCAGCAAAGCTTCACACAACGTGGCATTGCTGCAAAATGTAACTCCACATCTGATGAAGTTTCACTATACATCTTCCATGTAATGTATCAATGACTAGACAAAATTAATTTTAAAAATTATTACAACTATCATAAATATAAATATGTAATATTATTATCATATTACCAGCAACATCTGGGGTCCTTGCAGTTTGCAAATGCTCTGTTTTCAGATGCAGCTGTAGAGATGGTAGGGCAAAGATGACTTCCCTCGTGTGATTTGGATCCTGCAGTTTAATAGCACTCCTGCGCTCTGAAGCGGGTATGCCAAGGGATGGGGGAGAATGAGAGGAGGAGGCTGAAGGCCCATGGGATGAGGGTCCACTACCAGAGCCTGATGATCCTGTTGACCCCGTTGATCCCTCATATTTCTCCCTCTCCAAGCTTGGAAACCTATCCACAGCTGCAAAAGAACAGAAAGATTTAAACTGAGGAATAAACAAAACACAAAACAAATTGGCATGTTTATGTAAAGACAAATGTGAGAGAAATGAGTGTCACACATAGATGGAAGGACTTGGTTGGAAGCTAATAGAGATTCAAAGGCACTATTTGATAGGATAATATAATATTAAAAGTGTAGGCCACATAAGTTTGCAAGTTAGCATACTGATGGGAAAAGAACCTCTTCTAGAGGTCAGAAATATTCAACTATGGAGGATGATAAGATGAGTATCACTGAATCTGATAAAGCTTTTCCATTTACTTTACAGCCATGCATAGAGACCATAGAGTAAGAGCTACCATCTCAGAAAATAGTAAAACTTGGAAGCTCAACCTAAATTTAAGCAAGGACAGTATCACGTCCATTTTGCCAAAAAAACCCAAATAAACTTAAAATACAACATCAACTCTCAAAACCACAATTGTATTAGTACAACTGCTTTAACATTCCCGGCCAAAAATTATCTGAAGTCTAAGTTAGGCATTAAATTGTGATACTTTCATAATTCTGTTTCACATTCCTGGCCAAAAATGATCTGAAGTGTAAGTTATGCATTAAATTGTGATACTTTCATAATTCCTGGGCTTTCCAATTTGATTTATACCTAACGAACATGGAAACTTAAGTCTTGGGTTCTGTGCATAACAGAACATAAAGGAATGGCAAACTTAAAAAAAGACACAAATTTAGCAAAGATCAAAATTAGATTAATCATGCCCGTTTATGATCACAACTTTTCAAATCTCCAAATAAATTCAAATGTCTTTTCAAAAATACATATCATTTCTGGATTCTACATTCACAGGAAGGAGTTTAAAATGAAAATTAGCCTTGAAATAACCTCAATACACATATGCACATCAGTTTTATTTTTAAACAAAATTATTGAGAATTATTCCATTCTAAGCTCTAGGTGTCTTCAGCTTGGTAAATTACAAACAGACAAATGCTATCCTTCATGCATCCAATCCAGTGATCATATATTCAGTCGGAGACTACTTTTATAAGCACTATTATTAAAAATTAGTGGTGGGTCAAATCCAAAATTGATCAAATCTGAATCCTTGATTCTAGTCTCCTATTTTTCTTGAATCTTGAATACCAAATCTCAAATCTGAATCCTGTTTTCCCTTAATTATATTACCAGGTTTCATTATCATTACCAATACATTAATAAATGGTAACTTATTTACCCAAAAATTCAAATCCATTTATACATTTTCTGTAAATTTGAGAACCCAAGAGTTGCTATAGGTTTTCCCTTAATTTCTAATCTAATAATTTAGCTTAAAATACAATAAAACTGGACAGAAATTTGTTAAACAATAAAGGTGATAGCTTCCTCCGTTAGGAATAAGTAAAAATGGTAAAAGAATACAACTGATTTAAAAAAAAATTCTTGTGCCTTTTCAGTTCATTTCCAATGAGGTGTTTCAAAACCTTTCCATGTATTTTTTGGCCCATTTCCAGGCTTAATAATAATATTTTCTTCGCAAGGTGTATATTTTTCTGCAGTTTTAAACTTAGCTTTTCGAAAAGTAAGAAATATTTTTGACCTATTTGTTGCAAAAATACAACAAATGGAAACATAATGAACTGCGGTGTACGCACATCAGCATACAAAATGCTTTGGAAGGTTATGAAGGATGTGTCATGCATGCACTGTGCAACGATTTTGGAATGAAACTTGACGTGAAAAATAACTATAAAAATCTCCACTGATATGCGTATTGTATGACATAATGAATGTTCACCCAAATAAACACACTTTATAAGCACAATGGCATTAAAATGACAAATTCTTAGGTGAGATATTGAAGGAATTCACGGCAGAAGAAGAAGAGTTTACAGCCACATCGGGCATATGCCACCTGCACAATTGGATTCAAATTCAATCTAATCAGTTTAGGAAGAATTCACTTGAATCTCGAATCCATAGATTTGGTAAGATTCAATCAAAACCTACAATCCTGACCAAATCACTATTAAAAATTGTCCACAAGCAATAAACATCACATCATTAAAGCAGTGAAATTGAAAATTGAAGCTATGTCTAGATGGATAGACGTCATGATGTTTCACAAAATGTTTGCAACTTCCACAGTTAATTTACAAATTACCATCCTATCAAGCTATCATCAGGTTGAATAAACTGAAGACATAAATTTTAGTCGAGCATAAAAGCAAAGAAAAAGCAAACAAGTTACTATTTATTTCACAATATGTATTCCTTTAAGAGGTTAAATCAATAATACCATACACTAAAAGCAACTTACCATCTATTTCACTCCCAGCGAAAGCATAATGGAACCATTCCTGTAAAGTCCTGAACTGAGGTGGAAAAAGAACATTTCGACCCATTCGGCAAACTGTGGCCATGCTGTGATGCTGTGCCTGGGGCTGCTCATTTCCCATGGTCATTCCAAGGCTAAATGTCAGTGTCTGGACAACATGAACATCTTGTGACAGTGTAGGTATTTCAGTATGGCTATCACCTATAGAAGACACATAAGTTTAGCAATGTCAATAACAAAAGTTGGTCACATCTACAACTACCATACATATGAATTACATGAGCTTAAAAGATTCTCTCCAAGATTATATCTTGACTGAGAGAGGGTTACCAACTCTTTTTCTCTGAAATGGGGGTACATTGGAAAGAATAAGGAGGGTACTATTTCATACATCATTTTGAGTCAACAAGTGCTTATCTAATGGCATATGATCTTTTACATTTTGATGCATGACTTTCCACCAAGTCGTAGGTTTTGTTTTCTAGGAGCTCCAATAGTAAGGGTCCATCACAACACTTTTTTCTATATGATCTCAATCCAAGCCCTGATAGATCAAAGGCTTTTAGATGAACAAAATGTCCATAACCAAGGCAGGATTCTAATCCATGACCTTTGTTTGCCATGGGGTTATTACAGAACCCGTAACGATGGCGTTTTGAGGTAAAAGTTGTTAGTATTGCGACCCCCATTTCTCATAATGACCCGAGCGATCACAGAACTCATAAGGCCATCATTATCCAGTGCAGAGATGCAATAATAATGACCCAAAAAAAGACCCTCAAGAGGGGTTATTTTAGAAATAGCGAACATTATAGCATGTTTTCCAAGGGGTTCTATTTTGAGAACTTGCAGAGTATATAGTAAAAATCAAATGCTGTATGAAGAATAATGTGACAAGAAAAGTGTTCATTATTACGGATGTTGCGAGATATCATGCAAAGTTGTAAATCATGTTCATTGCTGAAACTCGGGTGTACTGTAATGAGGGGTCATTTGGAGATCTCGCTAGGTACAATTAACAACAATATTTAAAGTAATGGTGAAGAATAAAGTGACAAAAATGCAAATGTTTATTATTAGGAATATGGCAAGATGTTTAACAAATATTTCCAAATTACATGTAATGTGCATTACTGAGATTCAATAGCATTTCTGAAGATGTCTCATTACAGAGATATTTGGACAATAGCCCCAAAAATATTCCAGACTTAAAAATCGTAGAAGTATTCCACAAATGAGTTGTACGAATGATTATTTACAATAAAGCCTGAATAAAATATATATAGACTTGGCATAAAAGAATGCTTCGATTATATCAGTATGAAAAATATCTGAAACATAGGCGAATGTAATATTCGAATGAACCATGGTAATTTTCAGGGGTTGTGGTAAATTACAAAAAAATACCACACTAATTTATGAAAATTGCCACATAATATGCAGAAGGGCCCATCTCTGGGTGTAACTGGCTAAGACACCTGACTGGTAATTAGGAGATTTGGGTTTTAAATTCTATTCAAGCCGAATGATTTATTCACAGCAAATTTCATCCCTTTCTGCTAGATGACACCTCGGGCTAAGAGTGAAGGAGAACCAACTGGCTTGGAAATAAAGGGAATGGAGCCTCAGTCATAATTTGAGGCCCATGACCAGGAGAGGACAAAAAGAGGCATCCATTCAGTATAGGGAAGATTTGAGTTAGGGAAAAGGCAAGGAGGAGGCAAAAATTCAGTACTGACATTTTAGAGGACCTATTAGTTGAAATATTTTTCTACCGGAGGCTCAAGTTTCTGAGGGATGAATGATTTGAGGGAAAATTCACTCACCCTTCAGTTTGTTTGGATTACATTCCTTAAGGCTGCTTTATACGGTACATTTTAGTGCAAAAAGGAATGAATAACTCTGTCATGAGGAAAATTGCACTGTGTATAGTGGCATACTGTACGATTGCCCGAATGACTGAACGGGAAATAGAGCCTGCTTTAATTCCCTATAATAAAAATATAATCCCGATAAAATTGGTACGGAGGCTTCCGTGGTGATTTGTTGAGTTCAGTTTACTCAGGTTTTTCCTGCGTTGATTCATATTAATGGACAACAGTTGTGCTAACGTTACAGCTAGCATCGTTAAGTCCTGAAAAAGTTGTTATAATGTTCAGGACCTGATGATGCTAGCTGTAACGTTAGTGAAACTGTTGTCCGTTATTATGAATCAACACAGGAAAAACCCCAATAAACTGAACTCAACAATTCCTATAATAAATATGAGTATGTCACATTTAAGAATATGTCTTCATTGCTATAAAGAGAAGCTAAGAAAGTACTCCAAAATCAATATTTTTTTTTAAATTTAAAGTTATGACACTAGGCAGGATGACCTAGGTTAGGAAATGTTAGGATGGGGAGACATAAGTTTATAGCATGAAAAAAAAATACCAAGAGCGATCGATTAATTTGGATTAATTTTTACTAGCAACATTGACATACACGAAAATAAAAGAAAAAAGCCCTTACCTTCATGAGATGGCGGAATCTCCTGAGCCTCAGTTGCAAATGAGATACAAGGCTCTTTGAGGCTGAACAGAGCCCACGACTTTGACTTGAAATTAATCCCATGGAAGCATGCAAGTGATATGTTGTTTCCTGTAATACAGAATAATTAAAACTAAGAAAAATGAGAATTATCTCTCCATGTCAAAAGTCAAAGTTGAGCATAAGAAGAAGTGGCACAAAATTGTGACTTCATTTTTGAGATCTCATCATTATTATTTATCAGCTGAACTAATTTAGTCCACAATACATATATATATATATATATATATATATATGTGGGCCACATCAAAATAAGGTTGATAAACAACTAGGATAATCCTGTCAATAACCCCTGGTAACTTCAGTTCAGTTACAATGGAAAAGGAAAACAGCAAATTAAGTATTCAGACACTACATTGTAAATTATAAAACTCTACCATAATAACTTCAACTACATTGATAGGAAAATTTAGATGACAATAGCAGCAGAACGTAGGTATGTAATTAGAAGAAATATGGCATAATAAGTGAAAAGTAAAGATTAAATTAGATGGAGAGAATACCCAGTGATTAAGTCCTGGAAGAGCCAGCAAATAAATAAACAGCTGAGCAGAAAAGAAAAAACAAGAAGTAAATTCACTGAAATGCAACAATCTCTGGAAAAATTGATTAAAAGAAAAAAAGGAAGAATTTCTGATGGTGACGAAGATGGTAAACACCAATCAAATTACAACAACAAATTTCAAATACTGAATTATGAAGGAATAGAGTAGTTACACATTGTATAATCAATCACTCATGATACTTCAAATTGCAGATAACTGATAACAAGGCGATTTGAGTCGATGAAGTGATATTCAAAACATGTATTCTTTTTTCACTATTACTTCCTCAAACTACCTATTAATCAAGGCACCCACGAAATTTCCTGAATACCTTATATAACTTTAAGGATAATTTTTGATAGAACGAAAACAACTGAATACAAAAGATTCACTACCTATAAAGTAAGTTATATTAATGGAAAGCAAAAAGAGTAAAAACTATCTAGTGGCTTTTGTATGGATTTCACACCTCAATCAGCCTGCATTCCTAACCACAAATCAGAAAAATGATCTGATTTTAAAGTGCGATTCAGAGGCAGTTGACAGATAGCAAACAACACTTATGATACCATTCTGGCTTTTTTGTGTTTAGCAATTTCAGCATCATTCAAGCAGCTGGCCAACAAGAAACTCTGATATCCTTGGAATCAAATAAGGGACCTTTGCAGGCCAATGCACACACTCCTACATGACGAAGAAAACTGTTTTAATTATAATAAGAAACTAAATTAAGATATTTCTTCAATGTAAAAAAAGAGTTTAAAAAAATTAACTCACCATGGAGCTCCATAGTACCCCCAAGTACCGTTCCCGAATGAGGTAGAGGAAGAGCGAGTGTTGGCAAACACAAGCCACCAACTTCCCTCAACACTCTCTGCCAATGGCGGTGATGGCGTGCATCTTGCAAAGAACCAGCGGCACCCCCTGGAACACCAGAACCTAAAAACAAAAATATGGATGCTATTTTTACAAAACAGAATTCAGACTCACATCAGCTACACTTCTATGACATAAGCAGAAAAGGTCCACATCACTAGGCATCAAGCAAAGTAAACAAAATACCCTTCCACATAAAGTCCATCACACCTGTTCATATTTTTAAGAAAAACCCCACACCATACCTGCAATTAAAACATTTTTACAGCATTGAAGAGCTAATGGATAGCAGCGGCAATTGTAGTCAATGAGAAAATATGTAGCTAATATGCCATGCAAATTTTATATGTTAGAAAATAAGAATGAATTTATCTTAATTCTTAATGATGATTAATAAGTTACAATGCAACCAATAGAAATAAAAATGATCATGTGTAATAGTGTACTGTAGTGTAGTGTATTGCGAGGGCATAGCCGTCCCCACGATTGATACAATTTTGCATTCAAATCAGTTTATTTCAAATTCTGACACAGATGACCCAATTGGGGGAGTGGCTCAACCATGAATATATATTATGGATTTCGATGTTTGGCATTATTGCCTAAGCTAAGTGTTGCCGAAATTTCCACTTTTAGTTCACCGAGTCCTTGGCGCCACTTCGATTAGAGCCTTTTCTGTTGTTATTGTAAATAGACATAGTTAATTGTTGCTAACGTGAGACTGTGGTGAATATTCAATAACGATCAAGGAGATATGAATTAATTGATGATTAGAATATACCTTGCTATTTTTGTTATCTAAAATTTACTTTTTAAATGCTAGAGAGGAAATATCTATTACAAGAAATCAGTAAGAGGTAAATGAAACGTTCATTGTATGCCGACTATGTTGTTTGCCAGAATCTGATTATAATGGGAATACATTAAGCCCGTTTGGCTCAAATAAAGAATTTAGAATGCCTTGTTTAAACAGAACTTGCTTTGTACCAGGTTGCAAAACGGGTATGTGTCAATGAGGACCCAAAATAGGAGACTTGGATTGAAAAATAAGAATCTGTTTAAGGCGGCGGTAAGTGCATTCCTTTTTACATACACTGCATGGATGGCCATTGGGAATACTCATGAAGTAACCTCGCATTATTATTAAATTTACATAAAGCGATACTCACAAAGTGCTAAGAAGTTAATTGTGCATTCGAGTAATTAAATTTGGAGAGGAATTAAATATATCTGTAGACTGGACGATATTAAAAAGGGTATAATTACGTCCCGTGTGTATTACTACATTTTTTATCCACTACATTATGATTACTTGTAAGTAAAAACCAATGTATATTCATGGCAAAACCGGTAAGATGAGTTTATATACAAGCTGTCGACTATATTTACCTTTGAACTTCTGTCTTTCATCACTGGGCGGCACCACTTTCCAAAAAGTTACTTGTTTATGGAATTCTAGACAACAGTTTTTGGCAACAAGATCCCAATCCATAATATATATTCATGGGCTCAACAATATAGTAGGGGGAGAGGGGGAAATATTTTTCGCGGTCTATTAAAAAGGTTTGAAAATGCAAAACTCAAAAACAAAAAGTGCCGATTTTTCGGTCCCTCAAACTTCGTATTATTGAGTTGCTACTGTATTACAGCAAGACAATGACTGTTGTCATTATGTACAGGGCAAAATCAACTCAATTGAAACTATATTCAACAAACAAGTACCTTTCAATGAAATACTAACATTGTAATTACAAAAATTTGTGAAGAAGAGAGAGAAAAAGGCAAGATATCAACACAGTACATAAAAAAGTTATGACCATTACTAAAGAAGCACATAGCAATTAAACATGCATTTCCTGCTTACCATCTGCAGTAGATGAGGCGTTTGGAATTCCAGGAACACTTGGACCAGCAGTGAGATTGGTGGAAGTGACTTTCCTCTTCAAAGGTGCCTTTTTTTTGAAGCTTGGCCTCTGCTGAGGCCATGGTTGAAGACTAGAGAAGACTCGCTTTGAGCTCTTGAACTGCTGTGAGAAGAATTCTTCCAGCTTGTAAAACATTTTCAAAAGGTCTGCTGTAGTAGATTTTGAAATCATTAACTGCAACTGATCCCAACCTAGATCACCATGCATGAATATCATAGCTGGTCTGCAATAAAAATGTTGCATTGCAAGACAATATTAATGAATGGCCAAGAATAGTTTCACAATACATATTTAAGGATTCAGTGGATATATAGATGTGAGGTAAAATACTAGGTCAATTATCTTAAGAGTTTGATGCCGGAAAACTTTGAGAATCAAACCACTTTTTAGAAATCAAGAGATGATGCATGGCTAATGCTAACGCAAAGCGCATTTGATAAAAACAATTTTTTAACTTTAAAAGTAAGTAATAATTATTATCATACATTTTGCATTAATTAAATTAAGAAATGGTTTTAATATCATAAATACTGATATAAAAGGACGGATAAATTTTAGTTTTATCTTGGGTTTCTATCCTAGTTAGTGGCTTCATGAGTGTGGTTTTGAAAGCTTACACTCCTGTAATCTTCAAGTGGAGAATGGATTTGACAGAAAAGGAAGTGACCAATCGCAAGATGCCTGACCCCACAACTTATCTATATAAAATGGTAAATTTTTGCGAAAGCAACTCATGACTCAGAGGACAACAGCAGAAATGTAAAATGTTGGACATTGAGCCACTAACCTCAGTGGAAGCCCAAGAGACGCTATTGACTTGATGAGCCTTAAGCCATTCTGGAATTGATTTCCAGACCAATTGAATACCCATGTGTTTTCTATAGTGACCACCATTCCCTCACCATGGCCGATTCTACAAAGACTTGAAACAATGAAAGCAATAACAAGCTGATTGGTAGAAGGCTAAATAACGAATGAAATTTCAACGTTTCAACCACACTACACAAATTAGAAGCAAAAATAACTCTCATTCACTATTGAATATCACTCTGATATGCTGGCATCATTACATTAAGTAAATTAATGATTACAAGAGAACAACAATTCATACAAAAAGTAGGTAAAAGCACTTTAGAAATTTAGTTAAGAAAAGTATGAGATGATAGAGAAATTGAGAAAAGTGTGGGATGTTAATTTATAAACATAACTTGCTGTCACAAAAAATGCAATTCATTCCACAAAATTTTTTATATAATAATGTTTTCATGACTATCTTAATTACTGGTGGAACAGAACTCTTTTTGAGTCATGATAGAAGAAGGTACAAAATGTTTTAAAGGCTACTGACGAAAGACAGCAGACAAAGAGAAATAAATTCCAAAACTTATCACTGAATCATAGAATAAACACTGAAATAGATATTGAACACTGATATTTGAGTAAAGCAAATGAATTGGCATTATACTTAGGAAAACACACCTTTTGGTAGGCACAAAGGCATCAGATGGACGGCGTCCATGGTGTATCTTCCACTCATCACGCAATGAGACATCAAGAGAACTTACTCTAGACATTAAAACTCCAGTTCCCATATAATCAAGACGCAATTCCACAGCAAACAGCTTTAAACCTACAGTGTGGTCTGGTTCTATCCCTGGATCCTCTCGTATGTGAACTGAAATGAATTCATCATCCTTGGATAAATAATTGTATGGAATAAAGTAACAGAGATGGCTCAGAGAAACCAACCCCTCACATGAATACATGAATTCCATACTTGCTTAAGGTTATGGCCGCCAAAATTTCTAATTTTCCTGGAGATTACAAGCAACATGTAGCATCTCACAACTTTTAGAGGTATTAAGGTGGGAGCCCCTAGAGAATCAAAGGCTACACACTAGGATTAGCTTGCTTGAGAAATTCAGAACTGGTGTGTTTCAGAGCGACACACACATGTAATATGTATTATCATGACGCCTCACTACATCTCTAGGTCTGACAGACGCAATGAAATAAGAGAGATACATTGCCGAAAAGATAGGTACAAAAACTCATTCTTTCCACGCACAATAAGTGACCACAATAAAAACTGAGGTCCACTAAATACACTCTCATAATACATGTCATCATTTCATCTGCCAAAACCTTATATCTTTACACAGCTGGTGCCCTAACACCCCTGCCACACGCTCATGTGGTGGCTCTCGGGGAAGTATGTAGATGTAGACATTACCTAGTTTTTAATGCAACTGGATTATCTAGGTATATGGATGATCCCAGAGGAATTCATATTATGTCCAAAATCAAGTTAAGTTATTTTGGTTTTGACTGTTAGCAGAGTTTGTATTATGTAAACTTTTCTGCTTTGTTAAAAAGTCACCCGTGGCACCACATACCATACAAGCTGCTGTGCCCTCAGATTGGTGGCCATTCAACATCTCATTAAAGCTCAAAGATGGAAAAATGACATGATAAAATCATGGAAATAGGACAGGGTTACCTGTAGTAGCCACTATCCCTAAAAATTATCTATGCCCCTGAAAGCCTGTTTTAATCATGCATGAACCTGCCCTAATGAAGAGAAGGAACCATTAGCTCTAACCTAGAACTTTCCTGTGACCCTCTATTCACCCGTCTCATATCCCATCCTGAAAGATCTCTTCTTCTAAAACATCCGTTTACTATCCCCTCCACCTTTCCTCTTTCTCTCACATTTCCTGGACATCCAAATCACTCATCCCCATCCACTGAGCAGTGCCCATAATCCCTCCTCAGGTGACGGCAATTACATGAGTCATGCTGAAAAGGTCCTCTGATTTGGCTGTGGGCAAGACCCCAAAGCCCCGTTCACTCCCCTCTTCCTCCAACCATTCCATCAGCCAACTGCCCAGCCCAGGCAACCCATTCTATAAAAAAGTCTACACCCAGTGCTGATAGAGATAGAAGACTTTCATAGATCACAAATCAGAATCGAACATCGGAAAATTAAAAGTAAGTCAGACCAGAGAAAGAAACTTAGAAAATAAATGAAATGGAGAACACTGGATCTGGTTAATCTCTGTTATATCCATTTGAGACAAAGTTCCTCTTTCACACTTATTTGAATGCATAAAGGTTCCTAAAATCATGGAGTGGTTTGGTTATCACATTTCAAATATAAGGCCATTACATGAGCTTTATGTTTTAGCCTATCAAGGAGCATAAATAAAAAAACCATTACACGGAATAGTAATTACAAGGAATTACAAGGAAGACCTTGATAATGACATAACTTTGTCGAAACTATGGTCGGAGAGAATGAAATAGTGTGGAAAATACAAAGCGAGTTCTCTTTTCACAAGGAATTGTATTTTACATGTCTTCCGATACCAATGAGGACAAATGACGGCAAACTTTATGATTAAGGTGATTTTTTTCGGATTGCTTTCACAAATAATGACCAAAACTCATTTTTGTCCCTTGTGGATGACCACATAAGTTAAGAGAAAGGAAAAGAAAAATTTTTTGTGCTCGACTGTAAAGGTCCAAAAATAGGCAGGCATAATTTTTTAGTCCGCTGATTCTGCATTATCAAGTTCCTACTGTATTGGCACAATATTACCAATTTTTCTACACTATTCTGGGTCATTGTCTCAAGAATTGCCATGTGTTTTCTTTCTTCATGTTCTTTTTCCAGCCATTGTTTAATAAAAAATAGGAGTCTAGCAAGCATGCATACACAGTAATTGGAAACCCACTGTTATCGAATTTGGCCAAAATCACTTGGATGGAAACCTGTTGGTCTGGTGTGTAAACTCAACAACTGTGGCTGGGTCAATTTTTCTCATGAAATAATGTATTCTCTCCTTCCTCCAATAAATTAACACAATAGCACTGCAATTATTATTTTTAATACATATTCATCATCATTATAGCCAATTATTGTACTTCATAACTAGCATCAATTGAAAAAAAGGGGTTACCACACATTAAGTATGACACAGGGATGGTGATTTCCCTCACATGATGACCTAGCTGCTCCTTGGAATGTATCTACTTGACCATGGGGGTCCTACTATATTTGTAAAACAGGCACCGGAAATGTACTACTTAAAACCATCAAAAGACAAAAGCCAGGCCTGGCATCTCCCAAGTTTTGGAAACCCAATTAGCCATTATTGGTCTTTAATAGGTCTTAGCCATAATGGGCCTTTTTTTCCTGAAAATTAGATCCAAAACAGCAATATTGTGCATCTCAGTAGCTCCGAACTAAAACATACACCCTATTTGTACATTTTAGTATCAAATAAAACGACCTCAATTCATTCATGAACTGATAATGGCAAAAGAAAATGATGGGTAAGATACTCACCAAATGTATCAATCCGGCTCAATTCAATTGTTCCACCAACAATACCACCTTTAGCATCCAAGCTGGATCCCCCCAGTCCCATTCCAATGAACACATTTTTGTGCCCATTGCTTCCGATCGAAAGGCGTCCCTCAGAGTGAAAGTCTTTGGTCAGCCACCTGCAAGGCATTAAGTATTTGCAGGTAAGTCATTTCCCATACTCAGGCTTGGGGTTGAACAAAGAGAAAAGCACCAAAGTTACTCTTTGCGCAGAGACTTTGTTGGATGTAAATATTTTATCTAGTATACATTTACTTGATTGTGAGCACTCAATACCCTCTATTCAATTTTTATACCTTCGTTACTGCCACAATGTTGAGAGCCATCATAAAAAAATAAACATTGTCGGTCACAACAACACTAATGTGACATGGCACAATACATGAACAATCAAAATTCGCAAGGCCTACCATACTGTACTTGGCAAGCTAGACTGGTAGCCGTGGATCTAACGTGTATTGAATCCTACACCAACGGTTTGGAGATAAGGGGTCCTCCTCAAAGAATGACGCATGTTTGTACTTAGAGTCACTATTTCTGGAAATTTTCACCTCCAATTCAGAGAGTCGCACTAAGCTGAGTGAAACATGGAAATCTGAAACAATTTATCTGGGGACCACAGATAATTAGACCATTCACATGGGATCTCTATAGCATTTAGAATTTATAAAAGAAATTTACCTAACCTCCTGCCAATTGCTAATGGAACAAGAGTAATTATTCTGGAATTTTAGCTGGCTATAAGATTTACTATAACTATAATGAGTCTAGTGTAGTATGGCACTTTTTAAATGTTTTGCCATATTAACATTCCCTTGCATGCTTATTTATAATTCAGCTATTTTTGTGAAAATAATATGGCTCTATTCTAATAAAATAATGGTTTAAATGCCTCTGAGACTAGGACTATGAATGATCTTTGCATAGCATGAGCTAATATGACAGTGACATCCAAAGGACCTCACTGGTTATGCATTAAATTGGGCAATAAGCTAACTATAAGCATGAAAAATAAAATCACTCACATGTTTTAAAAGGTAAGTTTTTATGAACTTGACGTCAATGAAAGGAAAGTTTTTATGCATGTAACTTTAATTAAAAATGTTTTTATACTGTCAATGACTATATCAATTAAAGGCAAAACTTGATTGTACGTGTGTCCTTAAATGTATATACCTGTGTAATAATTTTTCATTTTTTTGGTAAGTAATTATTAAGCAATTATATCACATGATGTACCCCATATAACTGAATAATGTAAGACGTTTTGTGCTGTACTTTTCATATTGTCTAATAGCAAAAATAAAATACTATTATTATAACCAAATAAATATGAATGTATTATTTTGAGGTGTATCAACATTTAAACGATATGAACTTATTTTGTGCTCAAGTTATATTCAAAAGAAAGCAGATTAAAAGTGGTTAAAAAGCAATAGAGCAATAATAGTGATCTTGGGCAACCTTGCAAGATTCCCTCCTAGGACTCAAAATGACATTTAAATGCTGAATTGATAAAAGCATACTCAGAAGGCCAGTCGATTGTAAGATATTTTCAACTTTTGAAACCAAAGCCAAATCACTTCCTGATACTGAACATTTTCTAGTATACCATAATTCTAACTTAATTAATGAGCAACATGCCATGTTTTCACAAATAATATGACAAACTTAAGGTAGTCTGAGAGAGATAGTTTTCTAGTCATAATGGAGACCATATTCCAATTTGACATTTTAATTTCAGCAGTTGTAGGAAGCATAAAGTAAATATTGTAATATTAATGGTAAAATAATATGCTCTAATATGACTGAAATTCTCAACTAAACTCAACTAAATGAAAATACCTATCTAAGGCTTTTACTTGACTTATTTTTTTCATGCGGTAATCAGAAAACTCCTTCACATTGGAGGGCTTTTTTTGTGATCCTGAAAAAAATTACTGAGGAGACAAAATAATTAAAAGAATAGTTGAGAAAACAAACTGTTCATTTTTGACAAGATCTAGACATTAGAAATTCCTCATTTAAAAAAATAAAATTCTTTGGAGTGTATACAAGTACCTATTCCAATGTAAAATGTCTGGTATTTTTTGGCAAATATCTTAGAAAGTAGTATGGCAAGGGGCAGACATTTAGGTATATCGTATATGTATTTGGAAGGGTAAAATATATTTCTTTTTATAAGACCTCTTCTCTCTCTTCAGCTTTATCCCTAGAGGCTAGGGGTCACTGTTCCTCACTCTCCTTCTCCATTCTGCCTGGTCCTTCATTGTCCCGGTGTCCTCTGGTGTTAACTCCTTCTCCCTCAGGTCTTCCATGATGCAATCTATCCATCTCCTCCTAGGTCTTCCTCTGGGTCGCTTGCCATTCACCTGCAGGTCTATCACTACCCTCAAGACATGCCCCTCTTTCCTTCTCATCACATGCCCATACCACTGTAATCTTTGCTCTTGTACTTTCTTCGAAGCCTCCACTACCCCTCCCTGCTCTCTAAACCACTCATTCCTAACCCTTTCTCTCCTGGTCTTTTCCATAGTCCATTGCAACATCCTCATTTCCACTACGTCCAATTCCTTTTCTTGCCTCTTCTTCAAGGGCCAAGTCTCTCAACCATAGATCAGGGCTGGTCTCAAAACTGATTTAAAAACCCTTCCCTTTGCACTCCTTCCGATCCCCTTGTTGCATAACACCCCAATTGTAACACCTAATTAAGTGATTTCTAGATGAAATGATATCTCACCCAAATTATCTAAAACTTAAAAAACATGCAGACCACTAGGCGGACTACATGAAACATTTTGTGGCTCAAAATGAAACTGAAAACTTTTCACTCACATGACATTCCCCATCACATTACCCATGTTCATGTGAACATTAAGTTTGGTGAAGTTGACAGCAAAGAGCACTAGCGTCTCCCAGGCTGCAGGGGAAGTGGCCGTGGCATTGGAAGTCTCTCCCTTTGACTCGTTGCCTGAGTCAATGCCATCCCGGAATTCACCAACTCCAACTCGCCTCTGGCGACTGGGCAGCAAGCCCAGCGCACGCTGATGAACTGGTGGGCTGGATGCACTGCCTCGAGCTTGCTTGTAATCTGATGCACTCCATGAGCTTCTCACTGGAAATATAATAAGTTACAGTCAATGTGTACATTTTTTGGTAGGGCTCCTATTCATCCAACTAAGTAAGGACATTTATTCATCCCAGGACAAGTTATGTACATGTATTGGACAAGTCACGAAAATCATAATAATCAAACAGTAATGAGATCATATCAAAAAATAAAATATAAAACTTATTACAACCATTAAATATAGACAATAGAATATCAATAATTAATGGTTTTACCTATTTATTAAATTATAACATTAACTACTCAGGAATTTAGAGACTGAATAATATGACTAAACAATTAAATACTTATGAAGCAGAGTCTTAAAGCATTGAAGAGATTTAATTATTTTTATTTCCATAGGAAAAGAGTTCAAAAACAACATACCTGAGTACACTAGACTTTTTGAGTACATTTTTGTATTAAGTGTAATAAATGTTTTTTCTGTCTGGTGTCATGACTATGTACATCAATGTTTACCTTTAAACCTAGGGCAGAATGATTGCTCTTCACACTATCAAATCCATTGCCTAAAATAGTTTCATTTTCAGTGGAGTGATTTATTATTTATGCCGTTTTCGACAGTTTATAATAACTTTCAAGACCTCTAAACTTGAAAGAAATAATTTTTCATTTATAATTATGCAACTAAAATTATTTCTCCTCAAACCTTATATCACACGAAAGAAACTCAATAGGAAATTTAATATGAAGGACATGAGATATTTCCCCTCACCAGCAACTCTTTGTGAAGGAGCAGATGAGGTAGAACTGTTTCGGCTCACAGAAGTTGATGGAGCATCACTTTCCAGACTGAGCCTCAGTCGATCCCTGGTTCCTGCCAGGACTGACGTTGATCGGTCTAATGGAACCGAATGGCGTAGCACGGTATCATCAGTATAATTACTGCAAAATTGAATAAATTAAAAGATAATACTAAATTTTATTGTTAGAATTCCAAAAAATCCCAAATTTTGTAATTTAGACTCTAGTTACTACCAATCACTTTCATACGGTTTCCTTTTACGAAGCAAAATCATTGGTCCAATCAAAGGGGTATCTTGCGTGAAAGTAATACTGTTTCTTTACCTAAGCCTAATCTAACTTTATTCCAAAGAAGTTTTGTATATATGTCATGAAAAAATACTTAATGTCCTTCCAATAACAATCAAGGAAGAAAAAAACATTAGAAAATTTCTTAAGGAGATAAAAAATTGGTTGTTACTTATAAAAAACATTGAGGTTTTGTTCTGTAATGTGCATAAAATATTTATTGAATTAAATGTATAAAAATGAAGTGTTGCTCTAATACTATTGTCATAGTAAGTACATCTGATCATGCATTTATGGGTCTCATAGTTTGTAACCAATGTACATCACCCTGTATATCTATGAGCCATTTTTTGTATTAGTTTATAATTCTTCACTGTATTGTTAAATGTTTGATTGCAAAATTTAAATAATTTTCTGTTTGTTGCTATTGATTTTGCATGGATTATCTGATAGTAGCCCGATACAGGCTCATCCTTAGGGGTTATCTATCTTGTACAACTCCTTAATTCATGGAATGAATTAAATTATTATTATTATCTTAAAAGGAAGATAAAAGAAATGATGACAAAAAATTTCCAATATCACAAAATTATGAATCTTAGTCCCAGTCCCCATAGATTAAAAAAAATTCTTATTAAGTTTGATGCATGAAAAATGGCATTCATGTGGGCATACACCACACTACATTATAGATCATGAAGCTTTGCCACAAGTAAAGTGTATGTAGAAGCTTCTGGGCCCTAAATGTGGAGAAAGGTGGCAAGTTGAGGGGAGGGTGCTTTTGTGGGAGAAAACTTGGAGGTGAAAACAAACCTCTCCCATTGGTTGCTTCCCTGGGGAGATAGGAAAAGGGATGAAAAATTGACAGGATAACCAATAAACTGGGAAGATGTGTCCACCCACAGGGTAAGATGCGGAAGTGAAAGTAATTTCACAAGCACCCACCTCTAGTCTTCTCTTATTTTCTTAACCTGCCCAGCTCATTATAAGAGAACAATGTCCCCTTCGATATTCACCTTTCTGAGTAAAATCGCTTAAGTCCGAATCAAAAACTTAGATCAACATTATTTTGAATTTGGTACCATTTATCTTCCTTATGGCATAAGATGCATTATATAAATGGCCTTAATGTAATGAGGCCTGACCAGAAGAAAATTATTTTACTGAGCGAAATAAGTGTAAAATTCAATTTCATAAGTGCCATTTTGAATGACATGACTGCTTTAAAATTTAATGGACATATCAAAAGCAAGTTTAAATACCAACAGTTGATACTTAGACATGTAGATGATATTTTTGGCTTCATTAAAATAGTTCACCATTCAAATTTGTTGAATAAATTTTATGTACATTCCCCATTCCAGGAATTTTACAGGAGGTACCAATTCCAAAGCCTTTTTCCAGCTTTCAAAGTTTGGGGAGAGGAGAACCTGGAATAAAGAGTCACATTCTCACCTAGTTTCATGGCCTCCAAAAGACCTAGCTTGTCCCATCTGTGACTGATAAGGAACACCCAACCCATCCTTATTTTCTGAACTCGAAGGGGATGTTGAGTCCTCCTCCTCAACTGCTTCTACTCCATCTGCTTCCTCCTCACCCTCACTGAATGCGGCACCCATGCTCAAGTCACCAAGGAACAGACGACGAACAATACTTCTCCGATACCATGCCTTGGGGAATGCCAGTATTTCGGTCAGGCGGCGCATATCATACTTGAAAGAGGCTGAACCAATGTCGACAATGGCTAAGGAATAGAAAGAAGAAATCATAAAAAATTCAAAGGCAAAAAATACCTGGCACAAAAGTAAATTTCAATTAGGGCAAAATTAAGGATGAGTCAAATCCAAATGTCGATTCTTGATTCCACTGATTCTCAGGATTAGAATCGGTATCAAGAATCAATTGCCTAAAGTTGATTCCGATTCCATCAATTCCAGATAGATTAATATTCACATCAAGTTTTATTTATTACATCATATATGTATCAGTAATTTTGGCTGAGGGCTATCAATTTGCACTTTTTATCTACCTCAATAAGCTGAGGATATATTTGCTATTTGTTAATAAATATACTTTATGAGAGACTTAGTTGTCTTTGTTATTTTATTTCAGCCAACACTTGAATTTAAATAATAGTCGTACACTACTGGTATATCAATATCCCACCTGTATTAGGAATAAGAATCAATGGAATCGGAATCGAGAATTGGGAATCGATTTGAAAGAATCGAAATTGGAATCTAAAATAGTGGAATCGACTCATCCCAAGACAAAATCTACATAAGGTATAAGAGTTCAAGAATGAGTGAATCTTGATAAGCAGGCATCTTATAACTACATTTCACAATTACACTAATCACTCTGTTTTTTGCCAAATTTTAATATCATAAATTAGGTATGCCTCCTGATTTTGGTTGAATTTAGGCTCAAAAAAGATCAATGGGGGAAATTTTTGAGGGAGAAAATAGAAAACCATTAAAAAATTCTATGGTAAATGGCCAATATTAAAGGAGAAAAATGGATAACCATGGACTAATATATCTTACATCAACAAATTACTTCTTATTGCTTAAGAGTTTGCTTTTTTTAATAACCTCGTAAAGTTTTCATCATGGTGTTGTTTTTATAGCCATAAAGCAACATAAAGACGAACTTAAACCCACAACACAAATATGACTAAATAGTTTTTGTACATTAGAAATTGCCAACTTTTAATAGGAATGAGCATGCTTACATGCATGAGTTACTGTAATATAATTTTTAAAGTATTCAACTTTATTTAACAAGCAAACATTATGAGATTTTGAAGAATGACTTGTAAGAACTTAGTGGAAACGTCCCAAAAGAGTAATAACTACAGTCCTAGGAAATGACAGCTATTTGCTGAAACCTTTGTTGGATCATTTTTAGAAAAAAATGTTATAGAAAGTACTAAGTTATTCCTTTATTATTCAAAATGTACTTATGTAAGACACACTCAAATTTAATCCATGAATTCTGATCTAAGTGAGCTGGATGAAAGATGAAGGTATCTTTTAGCATGGTACAAGGGAAATTGGTACCTTTGTCACACTGAGAGAAATATTCAACCATTTTTCTGGTTTCTTCACAGAATTTGGAGGAAGTTAGAGACAACAATTTTCATATTCAGCTGACATCTTTGCATATCTCGCAAAAAAATTTAAAATAAACTTCAGACATGTGGAAGAGACTAATGCCAGCCAATTTTTCTCAAATTTTCTCAAACAATTCACACACATTTCATACTCTCCCACTTTGCAGAGTCATGTACCATGCAGTAAAGAAAACTTAATTTAAAGTATCCACAGACCAAGCAGTAATTGCCTGTGCCTACTCACACTGTGACATGAATGAATTGTTCTCAAATCAGACCATTTAATGCCAGTGATCACAGCCTCCCCTTAAAATTAAGGACTGGAAGTGGCAGCAGAGAATTTATAATTTGACCCAAACTTATCAACAAGGGTCAGGGTCATGCTTCCAGTGAGGTTCATTCCTTCTTTGTTTGTCCATGAAGAACTTCATTCTTCAATCATATCTCGTGAACCCTATCCCCTAGTTTTCTTTACCTTTTTCCATGTATCTTAAAGTTATGCTAGACTGCAGACTTTATGCTGAGCTAACCAATCCAAAAGATACCTTAATTTGTTAGAAAATACAAGGAGACATATGAGGCAATTGTAGAAAGTAGAGGACTGGAAATATCACTTCCATAGACAGAAAAATCACAAGGGTCCATCAAGCCCTTGCCTCTTTACATCTCCTCTGTCATGGAGGCTACTGAAAAAGAGGGCTGACTATACTGTGATCATATCATGTTGTTCACCGTGGCAAGTCATATAAAGGAACCCATCCACCCAATTTTTCTTTGCACAGTGTTAAAAGACAAACCAGGTTAGATAATGCAGGGATTTAGAAGTAAGTCCTGCTAGCACATGCTTGAATTTTGTCAGGACCAGAGAAACAGATTGCTCTGGGAAAATTACACTATAAGAGTGTTTATTAACTGATAATTCTACTGAATTCAAGAAAAAATCTTTTAAGATGACTTACTAGAAAAGCGAATGACTGCTTGGCTTCTATCAGGAGGCAATGAACCTTTGAATCCTTTAATATTTTCAAACTGTTGATGCTGACCAAAATTCAGCTTTCTACTTCGTGAAAGATGAAATTTCACGAACTCCACGTTGACACTGAGTGAGTCTTTCCTCTCACTATCTGCCAATGGCGACCACTGGGCTTCCTTAAGTCCTACAGGGAAAAAAAGATTTGTATCATATTATTTATTCAGATGAAATAAATATTATTATGGCCTGGTATCATAATGAGTGGTTATTAATAAGGTACTGCAAGATGATTTAACTTTTATGCTAAATTGGTGTTAGCTGAGTTTGGGCTTTGTATGTTACATCAGGCAGTTGCTCATCTAACCAGAGCATTATCAATGGGAGAATGTATAAGAATCATTTTTGAGCAGAGAAAATATTTAACCAGAGATTACAAAATTGGGCCTATGTATTATTAAGACCAGCTTAAAGGGACTCATACCTCTCAAAAATGCATAGTCCAAAGAAGGAAGTAGAACTGTCAAATTCTGAGTATGGATCACTCATAAAATTAAATTTTGCCAAGAGACAATTAAGCTTTCCCATTTGTAGAATTTAAAAGAGCGCAAGGCTCCTACAGGTGTGATATAGTAAGACCTATGAGGAGCATTCAAATTTATTAATGCCATAAGTCAGCCCATCACAATGATGAGCAAGGTAACACAGAACTGTTTCAAGGTTATGAGAATAATAATTTCAGGATTATAGAATAAATTCTCAGATATACAAAAGAGAATATATTGTACAATTTCTCTTTGTAATTATTATGTTTCTCTATCAGATAGAAACCATTTCCCTCCATTTGTACCCAGTGATGTGGTTTCAAATGTTTTCTCAGTGACACATACCACTTCTGTAGATATTGGTGCATATTACTTCTTTCTATTTTCACACTCTGGTCTCCACCCATGATTTTTCTCAACAGCCACAATGAATGGTGAATATTAAAGAAGAAATAGCCCAGCAGGTGTATAAAATGTTAATTCAGTCTACTTTCTGCTGACAGAGTTGCCCATTCCTTTGGGTCAATCATGAGCAATGACTTCATCAGTGCAAAGTAAAGGGCCATTACATCTATAAGAAGAATGCAAGATCTAATATATTCAACAATGTAAAAACTATATATGTACTTGCAAAAAATGCACATGAAAATTATAAGGATAACACACGAATAAAAAAATAATCATCTGATCGCTAATGGACAATCCCTGCCATGGACATTAACTGGACGAACATGGTGTCTGATAACAATGAACATATAAGCTGAGGCCCCTTGCAAAATATTGTCTCAAGGATAGAAAAAGCAATAATATGTGGTATATGCCTATCACATTTTCATTATAAGAGTTCAAATAAAAATTAGATAGGTTACAAAGATTATAGTAAAACCAATCACTCCCTTCGATATGTTTTTTGTGCAACATTGAGAAGCTTAAGCTACCGGCAAAATGGCTGACATTGTAACTACATTTAAGTTAGAAGTAAATGAAATTAAAAAGGACCTTATTTCCTTCAAGAATAGCAGTATCACCAGAGAGAGACTATCTATGTGTCTCCATCATGATATTTATGTCAGTGTAGGTGAAGTACAAAATTCTCAACGGAAGGACCTCATCTCACATGCTAATGCTGTTGATTCTATTCCCAATATACAAGTATCCCTCGTCAACCATGGCCTTGAGTATCCACGGTTTGTTTTTTGAGGACCAGCCTTCTCAACCGCGGGGTTTCCCTCATTAACCGCGGTCTACGAGTTGCCTAACGCGACTGCTCGCAAATCAGAGCAAATTTATATGGTATCCAAATTTTTACCTAGCTTTGCTGATCGTGGAATGTAATTTAATTTTGCGCTGTTGTCTTCTGCGCCTATTTAAAACTATTTTCCTTCAAAAATCAGTCCTTTACAAAAAACTCACCAATTTTAAGCCATGATTTTCCCACACTGCGGAAATATAACACGCTTTGAATGAAGTTTTCTATACCAAGCGAGAATTTACCCATGAACACTATCACTTAAATACTACAGTTATTCCTGAGGCTTAAGCAATGGTATCCAGGATTGTAAATGATTGAATTTACTTTCACTGTTTCAAAACCGGACCCCATCGAACACATCCCTTGTGCCAAACATTGCCATGCGGTAATGTGCCACCATATTATTTACGTTTATATACGTCGTATCATATTGTATTAAGAGTGGAGTATATGAAAGGAATCGTTTTTTAATTAAGAGTTCAGTTTTATAATATCATGTTATGTAATAATAAATATTTGAAAGCGAATTTCATCGAAATACATGATAAACAAATGGAATACTTTAGAAGTTGAGATTCGCATCGACTGCCTATTATCCCAACTGCGCTATTTACTTTTGTATCTCCAGAGGGCAAAACCTAACTCTCAGGTTGAAACTCAAGCTCAAGCTAACTCAGTTGAAACTTGAGTGGGCGTACTGAAGTACCAGTTGTTTTCTGAGTGACACCTTTTTGTTTTACATGAGATGTGATGGAATCGAAGCGTAAATCAAGTGAGGAGAAGAGCAGTTTCGAAAAACTCTGAAACATAGTCTTTCTGGAAGTATATCTCACCACAAAGATGGAAATCTTCCCATATACCCTCCAAAACGTGGGGTTGCAGGCAGCATAGACATGCAAGGTGGATGCCCTCAGGGCTTTTGTCCAAAACAAATGAGCTTATTAAGTGGTCTCATTATTATTGTGGCCACCCCCAACTCCACAAGGGCCTCCATCCAGGAGGAGCTGGTTTTGGCTTGCTATCCTTAATTATTTCTTAGGAACCAATTTTACTGTTCATGGGGTGATCGGGTGAAGTCAACAAGGGAATTGGTTCCCTAACAGGGAGAGAAGAGCCCTTGATGGACAAGACGCTGAACACTCGCCTTCATGTGGTGCTTGATGGAAACCTTCCACCAATGGTAGGAGTCGCTGAGCTCTGAAGAACCAACTGACCCGAGTGGCGGAGATAGCATCAGAAACTCACCTCATTCGTTATTTGCTTAAGGGGTGCTCAAACGAATGCTGGTAAATGAGCGTAGGATCAAACATCGGCAAGGTAGGCTCAGAACTGCTTCTATCAATGAAGCAGAATTTGAATTTCTAATGCCAAAAAGCAAAAACCAGGTTTCTCGGTTCATTGTGTGGTCAACCTAATTGTGACCAGGTTTTGCATCTACCTACCCTTTACCCTTTCCTATTCCTAAATGGTTCAGAGCCTCTCCTTTTGCCTACGGGCATTCCCATGGGATTAAATACATTGGCATAGTCGCCCGGGGATTCATACAGCAACATTAATCCTTTCCCCATTACCTGTTCATGGGGTGGTTAGCACCAAACACAGACATCCACACTTAGCAGGCAAAAGCCATACCGAGTAGGCAACAAAGGAGGAGGTCGGCTTTATATTTATAACATCAGAAAAAACAATCTGTTAAGAGCACAAAATTGTGACTGTTTAGACGCATACATGCAAATATGAATTCCAGCAGTACCTCAGTTTCTTACAACCCTTTGGAGTATAATACAGATTAATTCAATTCCATTTCTTACCGTATCACTATGAAATTATTTGGTTCTAAATTATGCAGCCAAAAATGCAGAAGGCAGTCTACTTCCTACACAAGGCAATATTGTACCTGACTTCTTCCCTCCTCCATATGGATGAAATATATACACTGAGAAATCAGCTAGGCAACCAGTGACACTCAATCCACCAATTGCTGAAGAAGATGGAGGGAAAGCCCCGGACTCTGCCAGGGAAGGTCGACCAGGCTGGGAAGGCTTAGTTGGTCCCAATTCACCATGATCCCTAAAAAAAGGCCCAAAACAACTTTTCATTCGACAAGTCTTAATTTTTATTTCATGAAACAATACTAATACATATCTTAAGTCAAGGTTGCCCTCTTTTGGTTTTATTTTCAATATATTTAATCAGGAGTATCACAAGTGTCTCCACAGTATCATTTGGTCATATGCATTTGAAAGCACTTCCCATACAAGCATTATTCCCCTTCTTATGTCTTGAGGCAAACTTTTCAATTCTGATTAACACAGAATTGGTAGCTAAATTCAATGTAACACCTTAAAAACACAGTAGTTCCTCCAAAATCTGGGCTATACGAGCCAAGGGGTTGTTTACAGTAAGTCAGGATTATCTGAGCATTTCTTAATAGGAACATTTATGGAGTTTAAAGTCCACTGAATAAGTCAAAAATTTCTCTAGAGCTAGCTCTATACTCCAGATATTACAGCCAATGTAGAGAAACGTGGGGATAATTTTGGGAAAATTTTCAAATAGAATAGCAGGATTCAAGACCTACTGCATGTTTCCTGAATTTATTAACCTGACTAGACATTAAAACCACCTGAAAGTTGCATGTTGTGAATTACTAATCTGTGATTGATAATGTTAGTACAAATACAGAAATTATGGGGCTATGTGAAATCATCATATTCTAAAGCTAATGTAAAAATAGTGACTACTGATATTTATGTATTATGTAGTTCCATAATCATAGCAGCTTTAGAACATGTAATTTACTAACCCTATTCAATACTTCATCTACCTTTATGTTGATTTAATTGATGGCTACGGTGGCTTCACTGATACAATTTATACTCAAGATAGGATAAAAGTGTGTGCATACCACATGCACAAATATACTCATGGATCACAATGAAATCCATGTTAATTCTAAGGTCACAAACACACTCCTACTTAAGCAGTATGCATATATTGAACCAAAATACTAGGCCAATTTTGTAATACCAGATTTACCAAATAATACCAAATATGTTACAATGTCGACCTTCCACCATGTCAAATCTTCAACTCATGAATTTGCTTAATGTTGTGTAACCCTCTTCCTTTCCCCCTCTCTTTCAATCTTTATATAATTCTTCTGTACGTGTGTATGTCACTGAACTCCTCCTAAACGACTGGACCGATTTTGATGAAATTTTTTGTGTGTATTTGAGTAGGTCCCTGGATGGTTTAGATTCACAAATGGACCCGGTAGGTGGTGCTGTGATCGGATTCTAGGAAATTTTTTTTGACGACATTTTTGTGGCGACCGTAAATGGTGCCATCATCTTCTATATTGTTGCCAAGGAGGCCTTGCTGATTTGTTGATGTTTATGTAACTAAGTCAGAGGACTGAGATTGTAGTGGACATTGATAAAGGCTCTAATAAATTGATTTGATAAATGTGGAGATCTCCTCACTTACCCATCTCCACATTGGTGACCCCGACAAGGAGAATAAATAGTCAACATTTGGTGAAAATGGTTTTGCCGCACGACAATGAGCTTCAACGCTTACGTGAAGAAAACGCCCAGCTCCATCAACAACTAAATGATTCTGATTCAAGACGCAGCCACACAGACACCGAGAAGAACCCGCCTGCGGTTCGTCGCGTCGCCGTGAAACTACCACCATTTTGGCCTGATAAACAGAGTCTTTGGTTTTCATAGGTGGAATCTCAGTTCGTTGGAGATCACAAGCGAGGTAACGAAGTTCCATTATGTTACCTCACATTTAGATTCTCGCGTGGCCTGTGAGGTTGAGGACATAATCACGAATCTTCCGTCTCAGAATCCTTATTCGACTCTAAGATCGAAGCTTATAGAACGTCTGTCAGCCTCTGAGGAGCAGCCCGTTCGCCAGTTACTGTCGGACGAAGACCTCAGCGATCGCAAGCCTTCCCAATTCTTGCGGCATCTTTGCTCCCTCCCCGGAACGACCACTCTTCCGGATAACCTCTTTCGGCAACTGAGGCTGAGGTAATTGCCCTTGCCCGTCCAAGGAATCCTGACTGCCCAAGCAGAGTTACCCCTAGACAAGCTGTCGGAGCTCGCTGACAAGATCATCGAGGTGTCAACTCATATGGCCGTCCATGCCGTTTCTCCCAACACCATATCGACAGATGATAAGCTGTACCTAGCCATCTAGGGTTTGTCAAGACAAGTTGCGGAGCTGTCAGTTTCACAAGGTCATCGTTCCCGGTTGCCCGATTGTTGGTGGTCAAAATTGAGAAGCCCGTCGCTCTCTCGAGGTGGTAGATGGTGTTGGTACCATAACCCCAAAATTTCACCCCCCACCCTCTCCCCCAATATTTTTAAAAGGAAAAAAATTATAAGTTTATGAATTATTGATCGTTTAAACTTTCTGAGAAGTTCATGAATAATTGACCATCTGAGAATAATTTATAGTTATGTGTGTGTACCATAGGTGGTGCTCATGTCGAATTCTGTGTTATTTTACATACACATCAATACATGCACAAGTCGTCGCACTTGCGTCGTAGCTTGGCATTGCTTTGACGAAACGAAAAGATTGAAATGTGAAACTCAATGTCAAAGGTAGTAGGTAGTTTATCGAATATTCGAATAACGAAAAAATGTTTGCTGAACCCGCTAATAGTTGGCAATCAAACGTTTGGGCAGGACAACGTCTGTCGGGTCCGCTAGTGACTATATATATTGTGCGCACATAGCATCAGTTGTTACCTAATAATGATTTATAAACAATGACACCCGGGTCAAAGTAGATTTTATCTTTGTGGAAAATTGCTCATTTTATTTGTTTAATGCAAAAATTCCACTCAATTTCATAGACATGATTTTAAATGATGCAGTAGTGATGCCATTTCACACCCCTTCATGAACGGGCATGCCAGAGGCCAATTAAGAAAATGTAAGAGTCTGAATTAGCAAGGGTCTTCTGTAAATCAATTTCCCAGAAAAATTACAAGATGTGTTTTCAGCCTATCTTACATATGGCAAAAAAATTGCACAAATTACAGCGTGTGTGTGTTTCTCTCAACCAGGCATGCCATATTTATTGCTTTAGGGCAGGGGCTATTTTTCCATCTCATATTCTTGCACTCCAGCATGCATTCCTGAAAATCATCACTTTATGCGAAGCAAATTGCAATTCACACTTGCATATACATCAGATTGCGCAAATATGTGCTGCTTATAAAACAAGCTATATGGCAGCAAATTGCAGAACACATTGATCCTGTGTTACAACTCACAGATTAAGAGAGACATACCCATACAACTCTTCTTCCTCAGCCCTCTTTGAAGAGAACACTATGTCCAGTGATGGCAGTTGAAGCATGCATTCCACTCGAGATACTGGTAAACATGAGAAGCGAAATGTGGATGGCTGCATGTGGAAATACACTATAACGTCAACAGGAAATGAAGAAGATGCTGCAGATGGGAAGGAATTGCCTCCACCATACATGTTGCCCCCAGTCCTTCCACCAATTCCACCAGCCCCTCCACCACTGACTGCAGAGCCATCTAGGTCCATGGAAAAGATTGTACTCCCTGGTCCTAAAACAAGGAAGTAGGGAATTACCATCCCAGTTTCTAAAACTACGTTATGCAAATTGAACTCGCAATAAAGTAGTCACCTTCCATAAACAAAAGTATTGATATGACAGGCATATATTGCAAATTGTACTCGAATAAAGTAGTCATCTTCCATAAACAAAAGTATTGATATGAAAAGCATATAATGCAACCATATTGAATGAAAACATAGCCATTAAAACAATGAAGAGATGATGATGCTGCTTAAGAGCTTCAGGTAAAAGTTACAATCTATTCCAAATAAAAAAAATCAATTCAATACAAGGGCAAAATTAAACATTTCATCACAGAGGGTATAAATTTGGAAAAAAATCAGAAAATTATGGCAGTACTAATGCAGCATTTCACGGCCAAATTTATACATCATCATGCTCTTCTCAAATCTCAGATGCTAATGGCCAATTAAACTAAGGTGCACATGGTAGTCATACAGTCTCCAAGGCCTAATACCAAAAAATATTTATCCCTGAGAACCCAAAATACAAGCGAAATTATACAGACCTCAACACATGACAGATGGATCAGTGACCATTTGATAGAGAATAACTACCAATGAAATATTGTAAAAAAACTCTATTTAATACAGAAAAGAAGATCGAGAGTAAGCATTAATTTGTATGGATATCATCCAATCAATAATGATTCCATTGCTGGGTTTTATACGCACCTGCTCCACCAACATTTGCGGATGCTTTGCTGTGAGAGGGCGCTGGCTGATTAACTGAGGGTGATGGTATTGGCTCCAATGTCTGCTCGAGGAATTCTAATATGTGTGGACTAATTATGGTCTCCTCAGGAATACTCTGCAGAGTCATCCATGCAAAGAGACTAGCCTTCTTGATGCCTCCACCTTTCGTCCGCCCTGAACTGTGCTGTTGCTGCTGGTGAGGCAAATGCATGCCCCCCTCAGTTCGGCCACCAGAGGGACCCATGTCTGGGCCCAAGCGTGGAGAGGGTGCCAAAGGCAAGTCTTCATGCAGAGTTTTTGATTCATAGTGAACCTACAACAAAGTTGTCTTAAGTGTTACTATGAATAACTGACCGATACATGGTATAAAGTCTAATGATAAACAGTAATTTTTCCTATTGCCACCTTATTAAAACCAGGAGAGCCTTCAATGGACATTTAATTCTTTTTTTAAAGCTTGAATTAAGTTTACTGAGTTTAAATTGTAAGTTTAAATTGTACACATTTTTAGGAGATCTAAGACTTAGTTCATTCAGATTAAAAATTTTACGGAAACCTTCAGCTAAAAGGTCATTGGACCTTTCTATTGGAATCACCTTCTATTGGAATCAATTCAATTGGAATCAAATCAAATCGAATCAATTTCTATTGGAATCTATAGGTCCCCAGAGAAGTAATATGGTACCTCTGCCTGGTCATTTTTGCTTGATTTACTTATGATGCCTTCAATTCTTCACTTGAAAGCTATGCCTATACGACTACTACATTTGGCATGATTGTACAACTAATTGCATGATTACTTACTAAGAAACAGCAACAAATCCAAAAACGTTGTGCAGTTTTTGGCCCAAAAGAATTGTTTATGTATATTGTAATAAGAAAAGAGCAATTTTTCTGTGCACGAAAATTTGCTTCAGTCCATTACCACATGAAAATATAGAATTATACCACATCAATTGTGTGATAACTATTCCATATGTTAAGGATTGAGGATTCCAGTTACTTCGGATTTTGAACATTAATTTTTAGTTGTTGTCCACAAGCCAACATTTTTCTAATTTCATAACTAGTGTTCACTGGTGATGGGAACAGAAGGTATCCTCTACAATTAAATTCCTTGGGGTGATTGGAATGTTTTATTATCTATGATAAACTTCAAAGATATTGAAGGATATGGAAGATTTTTTCCAATGGAAATTCTGAGTGGCACTGTTTGAGCATTTCAAATGCCCAACACTGGACTTAACCTCTTAGAGTGAAAATGGTTGATAAGCATTACCTGCATGCACCATACCATTTCTGAGCATAAACACTTTCCCATTTATTACAAGATATTTCTCTGAAATGCACAACAGCATCTCATCCCTTCGAACATGGATTTCAATTTTTGGCCATTATCTTGAAAAGTGGTATGATTAGTAGTTTTTATTTTTTTGCCATTAGTTTATAGTTTTACATCAAGGTCAAATTCATTGAATTTTATACACAATATTGTATTACTCAAACGACCTTAGTCATATAATGTTTTACGCATGAATTCCATCTGTAAGAACCATGGTCAGAAACAAGGGAGTGAAAACATGATTTGGACTAACCTTGACATCAAGCCCTGGTATGTGGAATATGGTTATGTCAACGAGATGTGCCACAGTTGCTGAACTGCTCGTGGAACTTCCTCCGCCCCCTCCTCCACCACTAGCATGCAAGAAGCGAAGCCTGTTGGTGCCCGCTCCCATTCCAACACCAGACATAGATATTCCCACCTGCTTATTGCTACCAGACTCTTGTTTCCCACTCCCACCTCCACCCAAACCACGGCGTGAGGTGTTTGGACTGCTTGGAAAATCAAAGATTCCTCCAGAAACACTTCGCTCCTTCTTCATTTTTCTGCCACATGAGGAAGGAAAGATACAAGAAAATATACAAAGCTGGTTGAGACATGCACTTAAGGGTTCCCCATTATATGGTAAATACTCATGAGCACACATTTGAGATAGTTTCATTTCTTATTTCATGAAATAACAATGAAGCTTAAACTAGATATCATAGGGGATAGCGTCGACTGGATATTAAGTGTACTCATAAATAGAAACAACAGGCAGTGATTCAATGGATGAGCAATTCACTATGAGTGATAATCCAAGGAAACTCAACAAATTTTTGAGCAAATCAAATAAATACTACCAGAAGGCTTTAAAGGTTTAAGAGGATGCATAACATGTAATAATAATTAGGGATGGTTGGATCAGTTACGTCGGATCCAAATATCTGCGGATGTTACGTTTCACCGGATAATGAAATCAGATCTGGATCTGATATTTTAAATTAATGCTTAAGTGGATGAAGCGTCCTATAAGAGGGAGTAAAAAGAGTTTTGATTCTCTCTTTGCATGCGCCAATACACTACGTAGCTTGTCCTACCCATGCAATGATTTGTTTCAAAGATCTCTCGGATGTTAGGCAACAGAATTTCAGATTGTGGAAAAAGTCTAGAAGAGGTGAAGAATCGAGATATCAAACGACCGTGGCCGCGTAAGACTACGAATGCCATCTCTACGAATGCCACCTCTACGGCCATATCACGTACTATTAGAAGTAGGTTCACAGGGAGCGTGTTGAATGAAATTACTGAGGCTGAAGGGTAATTTAGGCAGTAACGGTAGAACGGCAACAGAGTGCGCCTCTCCCTTTCTCTTCCGGGCATGCGCCTGGCAGTTCAGCACGTTCTTTTTCCAAAATAAATATAAATCAATATTGATTAACCTATGAATTCATTTAAGATTATAAGTGGACTCATGATGATGAACTCGATAGCTTGAAGAAGGTCCAAACGGAGGTTTTCAGGGATGTGTGGAACGGAAAATAACGCAGTCTTGCAATTTCATCAATAACTAAAATACTAGTGCACTACATAATATGAAACTTCGTATGATTGTTAAGAAAGATCTTTGCTACAATATTTGTAAAAGAAATTTGATATCTTGATCAGTGTTGTTATTATGAAGCCGTAAATGTGAGGTATCCATCCGGTACCCGGAAAAATATGCTAAATTTCTGTTTTTAAGCACACACTGAAGTCAATATAAACGGTAAAAAGTTTTGTATACCATCACTAAACACAGAAATAAACAAGCTTTGATTTGGTGTACTTCATTTTAAAATCGATTGAGCCGTCTTTGAGATATTAGTCTCCAAACTCGAGTGACGGAATTTTGCAACGGATAGTAAGCGTAACTGTTAGATCCCGAACGTATTAAGGTATTGGTGTTCTTAAAAAATAACTTGAAAGCATTCAAAGAATCGAAATGAGTTTGACAGAAGGGTTTTTACACAACCATAAGGGTTCACAAAAACAGAAATGGGTGTTTTCAGTAATCCTTGTATTTTTGCAACTATGTAAATTGCTCAGAGCCAATTAAAATGTGTATGACATAATCAAAATATCATTCCTATTATTGTATGTACCCAAAAGAAACTTGATTACTTTAATAACTTCATTTTATAGCATGCAATTAAAAATGCACTTGGATCAGAAAATATCCGGAGATTCGACACCTGAAATCAAGGATCTGGTCCGGATCCAGAAAAAATCCTGGATCTGTCCATCCCTAATAATAATTATATGCTTCATATGCCAGATGACAAATATTTCACATACATACATTGTACGTAGCATGTTAATCAAGAGGTAAACTTGGGGGAGCAAAAATTATTTACAAGTCATTCAAATATAAAAAAAAAACTGTCAAGATAAATGAATATAGAACATGTCTAGAAAATACACGAGGATTCAGAAGGAATTACTTGGACAAATATTCATGTACTGAATAAAAACATTGGAATTTAAAAAGTCTTTAACCTTGTGCTTAAATGCCATGTTACTCATACAACCTTTTGGAGCTTATTATACGGCACTAAGCTCATTGATCTGAACCCACAGGCAGCCTTCTTAGTTCAAACAAACAGGATACGTAAATCACTACATTGCCCAGAAGTTAGGATGAACAATTTTGACAACAGCCTTCAATGAAAAGACTAATATTTCTTTTGAAATTAGAATTGAAATTAACACCAAAAGCAACACAGCATAACAAATTTAAATTGATAGTCAAAGTCTCTAAATTATGAAAATAGCTGAGGGTTGAACTGCAGCAAGTTAAGGCAAGAGTTAATCAAAAAAATTAGAAGATGGTAAGGAGATATACAGAGACAGAGGAATTTTCTGATGGTCATGTTACAAAATAATATAATATAAAATTAACTAGCTTACACTTTCAACTCCTCCTCCTTTGATGGATCTTTTGTGTGAAGCACACATTTCCCACTGTTGATGAGTACTTTCACATCTAGCTCAAAGTCAATATTTGGTTCCTGAGCTTTCTGGGTAAAAGGAGAGGTACTTCCACCACCTGGAGTCACACCTGGGCTTAGAACAGCCATCCTATCACGTGATGCATAAGGTGACAATAATGGAACACTGGAAAATAAAATATACAAACAATAACAATATAATAAAAAAATTAGATAAGCATAAAGATGATGAATGATACTATGAAGCCCTGGTGTTTATCTCTTTCCAGAGCTACCCGTAATTGTGTCCAAAATGAGGACATTTGAAATAAGAATACACTGAAAGAAATATGGGCATTTCCTTATGTTCGGGGAATCCTTTAACAAATTTACCATGATAAATTATTCACTTTTCCTGACCTCACCTTCCATCAGTAAGGTCACTTCCATAATCTGAATGACCCTGTGGGTAATGATGCCTCCTCAGTTCCACCCCCTTGAATTCATCTTCCCATGCAGTCTGCTCAGGAGGTTGAGGATGGGAGAGGCTTTCCTGAATGAACTGTTTCTGCTGACTCTGCTGCCAACCCTCACCAAGCTCAATTTCTCCAAGGCTCAGCTCTGAATCACCACCACTTATCAAGGAGGACTGCCTAGATGGTGAAGGGGTGCTGAAACAGAGTTTTTCAAAGAATTAGGAGAGCACTCCTCTATCATTTCACTTTAATTTCAAGTAACAACACCACCATTATTGGCAGAAATGATTTTAATCATGCAAATCCAGCAAAGATGAATTTTTATTTTCCAGTGAGAGGTTTAAAAGCTAAAATTACTTTCCACAATATTTTTTTATATTGATGACAAATGGTTAAAATAGCTTATTTTTATAAAAGCATGATATTTTAAGAACAACGATATCTGATGGATGGGTATCATCAATGTACCCACAGAAGTGTAAGAACTTCAACTAATCAACTACACAAACAGTCGCACAGAAGCTATGGAAGTATGATAAGAAAATGCAGTGATTAATGGATTAAAAGTTGCAAAATACTTAAGAGAGATTATAAAAACTTAAAGGAGAATCCTAATTTTAGATCTACAGACATATTCCAATGAATGTCACCAACAAGAGTTTAGTAGAGTGGAATCTGGTTAGTATGTTTTTGTAGGGACACCAAAAATGAATGAGCAAATCGGGAAAACATGCAGACCAGGAAAGAAAATATAGTAATACAGGTTGTTGCAGTGAGAGAAGAAGGCAAAAGAGTTACCATTACCCTGAAAAGTTCTGATATTTATGCCTTCCTTGACTCCTTTCATGCATAAAATTCACAAAAGAAGCACTAATTTGCCAAGCCCATATAAACCAAATGAAAATTATGTTTTATAACTTTCACAGAGATACAATTATGTACATAAAAATGATGTCCCATTGCCTTGATTTACTGATAAAATAGTAGCTAAGTCATATATGAATGTTGTCTTTCTTATGTCATACTTTGAGAATACAACAATGACTTTAAGAATATAAAGTCAGTAGTTGTTTTAAAACTGATTTCAAAAATGTGCAATAATGTATCCAAATTGTACTTATCTAAGATTCAACCTCAGTTCCTCACATTCGCTCTTCATAAAATAACAGTCAATTGCATCACAGCATGAGTTGCAATTGCTTTAATAGCAATTCATGGATTCCCTTGAATACTTGACGAAGTGTATTGCATGCATAATGTCTATTTTACACTCAGTGGTTTGATACACCAATTAATCTAATGGATTGATTGGTGTATCGATTAATGACGCAGTTAAATTGAGATGTTTTATTGCATGCAGATTAGAATTATTCTATAATTCAAAGTCACGTAAAAAATTTATCGAAAGTACTCTGCTTTTCATTCTTTATACTGAGCTCTAGTATTTTCTGTTGAGCTTCACTTGGAGGTTCAAAGTGTCGTCTGCTCCCACAAATTTCGTCAAGTAGAAGAAAATGTACTCCATGGCCTCAAGGGTTTGGGGCAGAGTTAGCACCGTTGCAATTAAATAGGATATTCTTACTCTGCATCATATTCATCATCTATTTCCACCAAATCCTACACATGAACCTCATCAATCCACATGGTCTGGCAAAACATCAAGATCATCATCGCACTCACAGTAGTAATCAAAATACACCTCCCCCACAATCTGATGCCATGCTTCAAGAGAAAAAGGAATAAGTTCTGTCTCTTGTGTCATGTCAACCATACTGTCAGCAAATTTGATTAAATCCAGCTACTTGAATGCAACTGGCAACATTCTCTTCATTCATTAAGTCCCTTGCATACTCGACAAAGTGTATTGCATGCATAACGTCTATCTTCCACTCAGTGGTTTATAAGGTGGCCATCCCCTTTTGTACCAGCAGTCTTCCATGTTTTTGCTTGAAACATCAGATGATGTTAGGGTAAAGGGGCTGAAGGTGACTTATTGTGTTTGCTGGGAAGAATTCTATCCACATGTTTTGTAGGTAACTTGTATCCATTGGATGAGCTGCACAGTGGTCGAAAAAAGTAAATTTTTTCTATCTTTGCTGCCCAGTTTGGCATATTACCCACCTGGAAATGTTTAAAAAATTGATGTAGTCATCCATGCTGGGTTAGCTGAGTATGGAAAGGGAAAAGTTCAAACGCTCATAAAACACTTTGAGTGTTTTGATTTTCCTATAACAAGCAGCATCAACTCTTCAGCTCCACTCAGATTGTTTTACTTATATTTCGCCTGTATTTGATTTTATAAGTATTTTGTCCCAACTGAATGAGAACAATGAGAATAAGTATTTTGTCCCAACAGAATGAGAACAATGAGAATAAGTATTTTGTCCCAACAGAATAAGAACAATGAGAAATTGACTTGCTAAGGAGGAAAATGTGCTAAGAAGGAACGTACTAACCAGAATCTACTGTACTTTATATGCAAATCCAGACAATGGATTAAGATGTATTATCTGCTATCACTACGTTGAGATCAAGACATTGGATGGCCAAAGTTTTTCAACCAAGATGACACTAAAATGAGGATTCTATTAAATTCAACAAAGTGCAAAAATATTCTTTTCAAATTTTTTCAAGTTCCAAGAAATTTTATTTTTAGTTATTTTTCTAAAATAGCCCTAAAGCATCATGCCAACATTTTGAGACTACAAAAACAAGAATTTTCTTCAGTTAATTTTTGATGGGCTCAATGTAAGGCTTATTTAACAAGTCAGTTATGCCAATAAGTTGTCTTTCAATGGGCAAACAATTAGGATGATATCAGATTTTTTAAAATGAACAATGTCTGGACATTCTATCAAAGGAATTACACCTTTAAGTCATGAACTATGAATCATTATGGAAAGCTAAGAGATCTCAGGGAAAATAACAGGACCAGTCTCATTGCTTCAAAGGAAAACTTCTGTATCTACCATTACTAGTCCATTCTAAAATAATTTCAGATTGTTTCAAAATCATTCACTTATTTAACCCTTCAAGAATTAATATTTAGGGAACTTTGGATATTGTTTTCATTAAAAGCATTCACATAATGACATATTAAGGTTATGATACCATCCAAAAGATTTATTTCATGGTTTGAAAAATATCTCAAGATCTCAAGCATTTGAGAATGAAGAAGAGACATTAACAGAGCTAATTAAGAGCAGTGAACAAATAGTTTAAATAAATGTCCTTCCATTTTAAAAGCTTTTCTAAAAGTTCTCCAGTGACACTTACAAGAATAATTCACCACCAGAAGAATAAAGTGTCTTGACAAAATCATCAACTGAGTCTTGTTCACATCTAGAAGCAGAATTAATACAAAACATAAAACAAAAAAATCACAATGCAGGCTATGGTTTGCACATAAACTACAACAGAAGAATTGAAAATCAGAAACAAATAAACAAACAACATTACATGCAGGGAACTTCTGAATTTCAATCAGCAATGAATGGCTAAAAACATCACTCCAGTGGCTACAAACTTCCACAGAAAAGTTTCATTCTCCATCTACAGAATCTTACATTAACTTCAATAGCCTTCACTTGATAATCCATAACACTAGAAAAATTGAGAATGGATAAAAACATTTAAAACTGTAACAATTGTATTTATTCATCCACAGTGAAAACGGGAAAATTAAAGGGAGTAACAAAAAACTGAAGAGAAACAGACTGTAAGGCAATCATTACTCGACTTTGCTACCCGGGGGACTGTTATAGATTGGTCTTCAAGCTCTGAAAGTATTTGCTGAATGAGAAGTTCAGCTTATTTAGAGGGACCTGCATGAAAAGATATCTCTCATTCCATATATCAAATTGTAAAAAAAATATGGCCGCAAGAAAGGAATCCTTGAAACTAAATAGGAAAAATCACAATAGGCACATCATGAAACGCACTATTATATAATTTATATCCAATCATACTTTTATTAATATGATCAGGCATGAATATAGATCTAAGATAAGGAAAAAATGATCTGAACATGAAGCTAAAAATATATCCATATTCTTTATGGTACCATCCGTCTATAAACTGAGAGATAAAGCAGTCTAAGTGACAAGTACTTAAGGCATTGCAGCAATTTTTCAATCTGGATGAAAAAAGTAAAAAGAAAACTGTAACAATATTTGGTAAAAAGGGCAAGTAGAGTCAAAACTGCACATTTCAAGGTGAAATTCAATAGTGGCTACAATCTAGTACCTAATGCCAGTAATGCCAATTTCACTTCAATACAGTTTCACAAAAAATATATATCAATTTGATATCTCCACGGGGGGTAAACACAAGAAACACAAGCATGCAACAGGTTTTACTACAGCAACCTGATCTCCACACTCCTAATGTGAGGGGCAAAAGCTAGACTTCGATGTGCATTAGTGCAGTGTTCTCAAGTGAGTTCCCACAGTAGCATGAAGTGACTGATTATCTTCCTCAGCAGAAATACCAGATTCACACTGCTATTGATTTTACGGCATGACCTTTTGCAATGGTATTTAATGTGCATCATGGAGAATGTGATATCACAATATCAGCATGATCTTACAATAAATGAAGGTGCACAACATGTTTCATACTTTGGTTATTGTGCACAAAAATTCCATTGGGAACGGGAAAATTTGAAATGGAGTAAAGTCAAATTTTACATAAACTACAGTGGCAATGAGCATAACTGGTGAGAACTTTCAGATGCCACAAAGAATCATTAAAGAATTACTGAGTGGGGGTCAGCAACCACTGGTCATAGTGTCTCGTGCCAAGGCCTGGATATTCTGGAGGGCCAGACAAACGAGGCTTTATTGAACTGTAGGAGTAAAAACACAGTATTCCAGAAAAATAATTTCTATTACTTTGGTAATGAGCATGTAATAACTAATCCTCAGGAACGTTAATTGAAGTAATTTTAAAGAGTACATTATCAATCCATTCAAAGTATCTGACTGAACGCAAACCAATAGATTTCCACTCAAAACAGAAATCTAATTCTAGAAAAATCAGACACAAACAAAGTAAATGCATGGAGTTATCTTCTCTCAATGGATTTACCTGCAGATGTTGTGGCACTCACTGAAAGTAACCCTTGGTCCAAGACCTTTGACTCTAAGTGAAGTAGAACGAGATGGACCCGAGTGAGGTGAACTTTCAAAGCTACCGGAGTGGCCTCCACTCACAATCATTCCAGCATCATCTGGGCTGCTGTAATAAAAATCAACAATCAAAACTATGTTAGATTTCTGATGGATGGAAATTAAGATATATTCACTAAAAAATTGAGCTTCTTAGAAACCATTTAGGGTAAGTAAGGAGGTAGGCGCGGGAAGGATAAATAGGAGAAAGTAGGACGGATGAAGAGGAGCCTACAGTTATGTAGCTCATTCTTAACCCTCTTAGGGTGGCGGGCTGATATATTGGCTTTTACATCTTGGGCGAAAAGTGCACTTGGCAGATATATCGGCTCATGTGCAAAAATTGTTCAACTTTAGAACAATAATAAAAATTACAATTATATTTTAGACAATGTAAAAGTCTTTTATGATTATTACCTAAATCATTTTAGACACAATGTAAAAAATATATGGATATTTTAAACAATAACTTCATAATATTTTTTTCCAAAGATGATGCATTTCATTAAATTACCCTCTGCATTTCTTGCTAGTACCACTGGCAGGAGTCAGCACTAAGAGGGTTAATATAAGGTACTTAAGGAATCAGTCTCACACTTCACCCCTCAGATGGAGTACATACCGTAATTAACTCTAAAAATGTAAAATTTTAAATTAGTTATCCATTTTTTCCTTTTATGAGAGAATTTCCAACAATCTTCTAGTGTTAATATGAACAAAGTTCAAGAACGTAACTCGACACACCTTTATAGTACTTATACCATATGCACTGCCAGTTGAAATGCTGGATGAAAAAGGAAGTAAGGGAATATATCTATGCAATTTTAGCAGGAGAAAATTCATACTCATATTAAGTGGTATCAGTAGGTTAATATACTAAATCCGTCAACATAAACATTAGAATCTCATATTTTTACATGCTCATAAAAACACAAGGAATTCACTTTAAAGTTAAGGTATGTTATGTAAACCACAAATATTTGTTTAAACAATTACTGCAATTCCATTCAGTTGACTAAGGAATCATGTGGCCACAGAGGCTTTTAATCCCTTTGGATCTAGACCTGAAATAAAACCACCTCTTAAGAGCATAGTTAATTAATTATCGCCATTATTTTAACTGATTACTCTATTGCCACAAAATATGGACCATTCTGCAAATTTCACAGCCCTTTGTCATTGGGAAGTAGGTTGTATTTCAATTGCAAGACTAACATGAACATGTGAAACTCAATAAAATCTTTTAAAAAAATGAATAGACATTAATATTTATTATTCTTTCATTATCTTTTCAACCTGAAACAACTGCCCAGAAAATCCAACACATTTAAAGTCTACGTAAAACAGGGCCTCATCATGTGCTATCATTCCACTATTCATTGGTCTTTCACAGACCATTACCTGAATAAAAAATGAAGACCACTGGGGCCTCCTACAAGATACAGATTGTATGAATATCATACCTTTCCATCTCATGCTGGTGATCTGGTGAGGAGGAGCCAACAAAGGAATGAGAACGGAAAGTTCCAGGCCTCGCAGATGTGGCCATACTAGCAGACTTCTTGCCCAGCCCCAGAGGACCAGAACCAGTACCGACCACACCTGCAGACGCAGCCCCACCGAGACCAAACTTTCCCTTGATAGATGATGCCCTCACACTCTGCCTTCTCAGCTTCTGGATCATGTCTCGACGGAAGTCCTTGAAGACCATAGCCTCCAACTCATGGAGTCGTCTCATCTCTTGCTCGATGGTGCCGTGAGAGGCACCAAGGGAGCGAAGGTCATTGATGATCTTCGCTTGCTCATTCATCTCTTTCTCGATAAGCTTTGACCTCTGCCTGGCATCCAAGGATGGATTTCGAGCGAATGTTTGTAGGAGGTTGTCACCAGGTAAATGCCGGGAGCGACGCAAGCCAATGCTCTCCTGTAATTTTCAAAAGAATAAAAATAGACCATGAGCAAAAAAAGAACATCTGTATATCGTACACACTTGTGTATTAACCAACCTAATATATAGCCTGATACCTGATTTTTCAACAAAAAATTGTACCTTTTCTTATGACTTGCATGTAGACCGACGTGGTAATTGTGCACTTGAGTTAAACAAGCTCAAAAACCTTTTGAAACTACTAAAAATAAGGCCTATGCAATAAAATTAGATCCACTTTTTCCAATCAATATGCACATTTTAATACGGTGATAAGGCTATCATTAGGGGACATGTCAAAACTCAAAGGGATTGGTTGATGTGGTGGCTAGAGTACTGGCTAACCATATGGGCAGCCAGGGTTCAAATCCCTGCAGAGGAAGATATTTTACAGAGGAAACCCGATCCCTACTTGAGTGTCTTGTGGAGGGCACTTGAGGTACAGTACACTGTCTGTCGGATGAGATGATAAGCCGTGGTCCCCTTGGCACCTTTCGTTAAGAGCAGGCTAGTGCCGATGCCAGGTTTCTATCCACCCTTCCTCCCATACCTATCCCCTATGGCGCAAATGACCTTTACTGTCAGTTGCCTTCCCAATATCAAATCCAATCAAAACTCAAGGAGCATTTTTTGCTTTCTGCCATCTCGATAAAAAGTGGTGTCTTTAATTTTCCCCAGCTGAGTACACATTAGTCAGGCAAATACTCTTCTGAGCTAAAATTTCTCAAAACAAATGACACCAAGAGCCAATAGAAATGGGAGATAAAATAAACATTGCTCTAGTGTTTTCCTTGGAGCAGGAAATCAACCAAGTGCAAGGAGACTCTCTACCACAAGAGCTGGGTAGGGTATTCATACCACCATCCAAAGATTAAGTACTTCCTCTCATTATAATAACATCACACAGCATTCTGATGATGATTTACAGATAACCAACTACTATGACTCTTATTAAAAATAACACAAAAACACAGGCCCACATAGCTAAAATATCATTAAAGAAAAGTTATGAATATCAAATAAAGACGATGTAAAAAACTCTTACTAGCACACAATTATTCCGGTGGACTAGGAATTGACACATGGCACTGTGGTGATGCCCAGAAGCCTTGGAAATATTAACAGAAGTTTTTTCAAGTTAAGATTTAAGCCATCAAAAATTGAAGTCCGAACTCTAATTTATTAGACCAAACATTCGGACTATAAACAAGTATATAAGTTCCAAAAAGTTGGACTATAAACAATTATAAATGGTTAATACAAGATTCTCAGTTTTAATCTTTAAAAAGCACTATCACTTTTAAGATATTTCTGAAAGGTTAAAAATCATTGTAACTGGGATAAATGAACATCAAATGGATAAACAATGATAGGACAACATAAATAAGTAATGCATATAGCTTCATCCTACACACTTATGATGAAAACTTAATAATAATTATTATAATAACCTTTATTCATCATAAACAGAAACACATGTTACTATAGATGTTGCCATAATATATTACATACAAACATAACACACAAAAAATGACATCAACCCCTAACTAAAAATTCACCCTAGAAAATTCAAGTTTAACCCTCTATGGACGGAATTATGAAACACCAGCATGAAAAAAATACTGCTACTATATTAGTCTTTGAAAAATTCTATTTAAGCATTTTTCAAAAGAAAATTTCAATTTAATTGATACTAACATTTATTTTGAAATGCGACTATTTTTATAGTGTATATTTAATTTAAAATAATACTTTATATAATTATTTTTACACAAGGTATACATCAACATTACTTCATAATGTACCTTATTTAAACTTTCCCAATTTTTCTTCACGTGACAGCTGAAACTATTTATTTCAGAGCTCCACCAGCCACGCCATCGTCAGTGAATGGCGTCACACATTCACCAATTCAAACTGTTTGACAAACCACTGAAAGCGATGCAACTTTCCACACACTTAATCCAAAGCATTACAATTCAATCTAGCACAGCAACTAAGTGAAGAAGCCTCTCAGAAAGCAGATATTTCAATGATTTTGAAACGTAACAAATTTGACTTGCTCGCCCATAGAGGGTTAACATATTCCCCCTGGGAGTAAAAGGGGTTTGAAATTAACCAGTCCTCAATTATATGTAGTACCTTTCATTTAATGAGTTTTAACCTTGATTCCCGTGAATAGGCACAGCTAATGAACAAAATTAACACACCTGTGATGCTCTGGTGCCATCAACTCTGTCAGCATCATCACTGTCATCATAGTCGGTGGGCACTGTGCCCATGCCTCCCCCTGGTTGCATTAATCCCTCTTCTTCTTCCTCCTCCTCTTCAGCACCTGTCAGAGTGGTCAGAGTATGCCCCAAAGCTGACAGCTGTTTGCCAACATTCACGTCCAAGTGTATATCCACTCCCTCCATTTGCCACTGAACGTTCAGAATCCATTTGGCATTCTCTGCATTCAAAGAAAAGTATCACGTTATTAATCATATATCATCATTAAATAAGCAACTATTTAAATGCCAATGCTTTCAATGACTATGCCAAATCACACATGTTCTATGGTCAAAATAAAACAAACAATAAATGTGAGACCATAACCAACACTCACACATTAAAAAAATGATAAATCTTAATTTAAAGCTAAAACATTTAATGGATTTCTCGACTTAATGAAATTAAAGTGGATATAATAAGACAATTTCAAGTGAGTAAATTAAAGGCAGGAACTTACCCATGAGGAAGAATGAAATCAACCCATAAAGTAATTAATGAAACTCTTTTTTAGTTGAAGTCATAACACATATCGACATTGAAAAAAAGTTTTTCATAAGCATATACAGTAAACTCTCATTTTCACAAGGTTCACGGGACTAAAAAATTGTTGGTTTGTAATATCGGACTTCGTATCAATGTATTTTTTTAAACATCGCAAAAAATATCCCTTTGCTGTTTTCCTTGTCTGTCTAGTGTCTTGTCACCTTTTTTGATCTTTCTTGTGGTACAGCCAAGCTGTAAAATGATTTCAGGTGGGTAGGTATGATTAATGATCACATTGTAGGCAAAAATCAAATTAAGGGCAATGAAATCCAACATATTCTAATGGGTTAACAGAAAATCGCAATTAATTACACAGAAACACTGCTCTGATGCTCAGAAAATTCTTAGATCACAAAATTAATTCAACAAAATCTCCATTTTAGGTAAACCAATTTTCTGGAAAATTTGATATCACACAATAAATGACAGGTCCCAACTGACTCCTTAAATATTCTTACACAATCATTACTTGAGTTTACATAAAAGTGATGTAACAATTTTATGCAAGGCTGCTTTGGTCCCCAAGAGAGGTGGCAATTTTATTTGAACAAATTAGCTTTAAAAAGCTATGCTAATAAATTAGCTTTAGAAAGGAGCTCAAAGAAGTTTGACACAATCAGCCATATTCCTGCAAATCATTAACAAAAGTCTTCAAGTTAATGACATACCACTGTGGAATTCCACAGCAACAAATCAATATGAGGGATTCTAAAGGTATAGTATTATTTTATCTTCCTGCCTTTCAGCAGAAAAACGTATGCAATCAAGGTATTCACTTGTTTAAACTCTGACAGTCACACCAGAATCTTGAGCTTGAAAGACCCCGACGCAGAAACCCCTTCGCAGTTCTGTTTATATCCTTTCGAACCTGGTTGTTGCAATTAAAATTCTACCCTTGTCATGAGTGCTATGAACATATTCCTCCTTATGGGACTATCATGGGAAAAAGAATCACAAGTAACCTATACTTCCTAATTGTCTTGGAACTCAAGTTAGCAGGACATCAGATACTTTTCTCAATCACAGGGTGCAAGTAATTATGACCCTTATCTCAGTACCATCTCCACTCAGAGCCTGTGACCAGGTGTGTACTTGCTGACCAAACTTCCCATCTAATAACGAGTCTCTACTGTAATAGTCATAAGGCATTTATAAATCCAAATGCAACAAGTGTTTGAAAATAATAGGAAACTTACCACCACCTTGTTTTTGAGCAATAGTTCTACTGCAAACTTCATAAGTTCCCTCGGACACAACACAAAGATTTGTAAGGCTTGAGTCAGCTGCATCAGGTTTCCAGTCATCCAAACTAGTCTCAAAGTCATCAGCAAAGCGGAGGCAGAGGCCGACGAAGCGGCCTTTGCTGACCAAAGACCCAGAGCTGCAGGCAGATATGCTAGTGCTCTCAAGAGTGACAACAACTGCACCACGACTCTCGCCACCCATCCCAGAGTCCATGCCAGACTGTTGTGGGTGAGTGCCTTTACGATGTGCCATGTTGTAAGCCTTAGGGAGCACATAAAAAACCGACCAGCATAAGGACACATAATTATGGTAGAATTAAAGACATGCAAAGGGTTAATTAAAAAGTTGTCATCCAGGTAGTTTGACTGAAATTCTTCTCAATTCACAATGGAGACCACATTACAAATGTCATTTACAATCTAAACCAGCTGTAAGAAGCATTAGTAGATTTGATATTAAAAATTAGGCAAAAGCTATGTTTTTATGACTAAAGTTTTTGGCAATTGATATAAAATAAAAAATCGAGGCTTTCATTTGAATGATTTGCTTCATGAAGTAGGCTCAAAACACATTGAGTAATAAATTAATTCTTTCAATCATTGATAAATCATATACTAAGAACTAAAAAAACAATACACCAATATATTTCTGATGCAATCTGAGAATCGGAACTTCCAAATTTGTTCAATGGTGTCCCTCAGAAGTTTTCGGATGTTCCCAATCCTACGGAAAACAACTTTAATTTATTGGCAAATTAATGTCTCATAGAGGGCAATGAAAGGTTGATATTTTGGTATCATAAGAAAGATCAGGTCTTTTTTGTTAAAAATGAGAGTGAATTCAATGGATATTCTACAGTATCAATCTCACCCAAACTACCTTAAATACCAGCTTTTACTAAACAAAAGTAAAATTAATGTAAAACATTCAATAATGTACTAAGTAAGATATGGAAAGAACATTCCTGTCATTAACCAGCTCTTCCACTGTCATCAGAGCTTCTAAGTGAAATCCTGATGTTGGTAGATGAAATGAACAATGAAACATGAGCAGCCATGGAGCTCCTGACAAAGAGAATGTCCAGATAATATCGCATCCAACTCACTCAGGTTGTAGCTCTGTATGATTACATCTAATATTCATGCAATTTAAAAAGAGCCAAAAGTATTTTCACAACAACTCAAGAATGTATTTAGTAGAAAACTGCAGGTAATGATTGAAGTACCATACCAGTGGCAGACGTGGAATGGGACTGAATATTAGATATCACTACCTTTGAAAGAACAACATAATATTCCTCTCAAAGTAAATGAGTTTCTCAATAATAATCACTCTTGAATTTAGGTGTGAGGTAAAGAGACTTTAATTTAAACTACAGTTCAAAATACTTCCAGTAGTTTTCTTTGAACCATCACTCACTAATTGCAGAATGCTTGAATTGCTTCAAAATTGCTTGATTCTTTCTTCTTGCTAGCCCACAATGCTGATAAGACAATGCATTTAAATTATTCCTCTATTCCTCATGTTACGGCAATTACTTTGACAAAATTCGTTCTCGCAGATTTTTATCTAATGCATGAAAACTGCAAAATATATGGCCTATTGCCTGATAATATAGCCGTAGACAACCAGGATATATCGATATCATCACATATAATTCAGCAATAAAACAGAGGTATCACATTTTTCACACATATATGAACTGCAATGAGAACAACAACTATTTAAAATACATATACCCAGGCAAAACATAACTTACAGAAGGCAGTGCATTCAAAGGCAGGCATATTCCCATATCATCAACAGTCAGTTGCAAAAACAATGTTCCCATATGGGGAGAACTCAGCTGACTGGTAAGCTGTCCAAATGGAACTTTCTCAAAAACCTGAAGGAGGAAAGAACATCAATACTGTATGCATACATGAATTACTCATATAGATCTAACACATCATTTAGAACTGAACTTTACCTGTTGGGTAGCTGTAAGCACTTCCTTATTGAGGCAACTTCTTTGTTCATTCCAGTATTCATATGCATTTCGATAATTAAGCCAAACCAAAATAGCTTTATCAACAGCTAAAGGCTGAATGTATATTAAGGGCCTACGGAGGGTGATTAAGACTACTTCCTTATCATCCTCATTGTCTCCAGTGCTTCCAACACCACGCTGCATCATTTCATCTTGGAATGCATTACGAAGACCTAAATAAAAGAAATTTCTATAAACCCATCCCATAGGAGATACATAATTGATTAAGACACTGAAGTTATCAAGGCTCCAGATACGTGCAATATGACCCTAGCCGTCAATGCACCCCAAAAACTAACTCCTGATATGCAATGCAGTCATGAGAATCATTTTTTGGATGGATTCGCTGTGAAACACATCACTCTCTCAAGCTTTTCCAATTAACTACATAATGCCTTTGTCTGGGAATATGTAGTTCATTGCTTTTAAAGTGTAATTAACACATAGTATAACTTCATGAAGATTGAGTGACAAGGAAACTGAAGTTCTACTACAAAAAAATTTAAGAAATGAAAGTAATGTTTAGTTGATTTTCACTCCAGAAAAAGGCTGAGAGAAGCTAGCACTTGAATAGAGAAAGTGAATCCTTAAACTAACAGGGAAGGTTTAAAGATCAAAGAGTAATTGCCAGCAAAAATAAAACTTGGCGGTTCATAAACTTCATTACATCGACCAAGTTATACAAACCACCCTCACAAGTGAGCAGGAAATTTCCAAGAATAACAAAGGTCAGTGAGGTGTTAAGAAGGAGCAGTCCCAGAAATGTCAATACTGGAATGCCACCTTTGATGCCTATGGCCAATATTATAAAAAGCTATGAAGCCAAGGTCATTTTTCTAATGTATGCAGGACAAGTGTACATGAAAGAATAAATATTTATGACACAACAATGATTCAGAATGACCCAATTTCCTATAGTTCACCATGTCTGAGAATCTAATGTATTCTTAACTTTCAGAGTTTCTGGGAAATAAAATACAAAACAAGCAGTTAAGTTTTTTCAACTATATCAGATTTTCTGACTGCAGAAAGCAATATTCCAGATAAATGGGAATGTAGTTTTCTCCTTATCATTAAATAGTAATTCTATTCTCAATCTGATGAGTTGATCACATTGACTAATTGACATTAACTAGAGCCACAGTTGGATATTTAACTGCACCATTTTGAGATCAATTTTAACATTATATTTTGAGGTTGCATCTCCAAAGCCACAAAATGCACTGTGGAAATACATGTAAACAACCTTTCAATTTGGGCAAGAAACAGCAAAGCCAGCAACTTAGCTAAAAAAGTGAAAATGTTTTTACAAACTTATTTTAAAAAATGCAAAAGAATGATTAAAATAAAAGTCACTTGTGTTTACTTAGCTTTCTTTCTTATGATATTGTGATTAATAGATTAAATTTCTGTTCAAGTTTATTTTGTTTTTAAAGCTAAATAAGTGGATTTTAGATTGAGGGAACACATAATCTCCTATGGGAGTCATAAATTCACAAAAATGTAGAATGGGATTTAAATTTAGGGTTTTTTAAAACAAAGTATTTATTTTCTGAATATGATAAGAAACTGGTGTTCATAATTTCGTGAAAGCAGAAGCCGGATACAAGATTCAATATTTCAGATTTGATTTAAGAAAAAGGAAATTTGGATTCTATAACTTTAGGATTTGACCCATCACTAAAATTGACTTTTTGGTTCACAAATTGAACTTAATATGGAAAATTGAAAAGACCTAGTCATCCTGAAAAATCAAGAATTATTGAAAATAATTTCCTGTATAATTGCATTTGGCCACACCAAACACTTACCGATTCTGGTCTTAAAAAATGCAAACTGCTGAAATTCTGGTTCAGCCTCTTCAAACATCACATTTTTAATCAGCTGCCCAAGGCTCAGGTTCACATCAACCTGAGCTTTTCCAAATATCTTCATAGTAGCGGGGCCCACACCATTGGTGCCGGTAGGAGGCACCTTGACATTTCCGCTGCCTGAAATACTGTCTTCTCCAACACTGGTTTGCTTTTGAGGCCTGGGTCTACTATGCGAATGAGTGGAGGATGGAGGTACAGTAGACACATTTTGAACTCTGTTTGACAGTTGGAATTCCACAGCACCAGTCTCGAGACGAACTGCAGAGTTCGTTGGGGTTGTGGCAGTAAGCTGTATCCGCTAAAAAGACCATTGATTTCATTTACCTCTCACCCACCAATGAAATACTTCAATATAATGTGTGATTTTTCAAGCATTTTGAGGCCTCAATTAATGTGTTCCATTGCGTATCAATCCAAGTATCAGTTATGACTTAAGATATAGATTTTTACCAAAGCAGATAGCAAATAACCTTTCAAGGAAATATTTTATAAATTATTAGCACATATAGTATTAGTTTTTTCAAGGTATTAGAATATTCATTGTATTAGATTATATTTGAATTTGATAGTCAAATTCAAGAAAAATACTACTCACCCAACCTCTATTTAGCCATAATTTTGTAAGAAAGTTGATCTTACACAATGTCATATTAGGCTGGACAAGGCATGAATATATCTATCCTTATGAGTACCAACCTTAATACGTATGACTAGAGAAAATAGAAGCCTCTTCAGAGAAGAGTTGGATGAATCTTCTTGGCCTTCCAGCCAAATAGGGACAGGTTTTTCTCCTCCATAAACCTTCTGCACAACCTCATTCACTTCCTGGAAAGAATATTAATACATGGGTGACTGAGAGAACCACATCCTTATTTAGCATTTGATTGAACATGCACCAGAAAGGGAATAATCTATTACTCTCAGACAGAAGCCCATGTCACACCATGACACTCCAATAAAATGAACTACTTCCCCCAAAACAAAAATCAAATAAATCCAATTTAGGATTCACAAGTGAAAATTCATTTCACAAGATGGACAAGATTTTACCCTCAATGAGAATCAGGCTACAAGATAATTTAACAATAACACTTCCCAACAAAAAATTTCCTCTAAGCCTGACAGAATATTCTCACAAGAACTATAGGTGTGTTAGTCTTATGGGAAAGTCAGAGGCCCTACAGGTGTTTTATAGGAAAGTCAGGGGTGATGTATAATTCTAATAGGAGTTTTGTGACATTCCTACTAGAAGATATATTTGCTGTCTAAGCACCTTCAACATTCTTACAAAGTCTATGTGACTCTAAAAGTGTCATTTCTCTGTTTTCATTATTTTGATTCCTGCAACTCTTATTTGTCCAACATAATTTTAGGTGTGTTTCATTCACAGGTCTTATGGGGGTTCTATAAGACTATGATAAAGTTCTTATAGATAGATTCGGATTATCTAGAGGAGTTATATGTGTCCCAAAAAAATTTCCCGCACATTCTGTAGCCAAACTACAACAGACGTTACACAATAAAAAACTTGGAGGGAATTTTTGATCGGGTTCTGAATGTACCCAGCCAGCACAGCCCACCGCAGTCCACATTGCATCTATATGCGTAGTGGATGTGTGGTGGATGCACGGTGGGACAGGATGTGATGTGTGCCAAATTCTCTGTTCCACATCCTTTGCCAGATGCCCATATATGCCGCAACTTTCAAAAATCCCCCATTGCAGTTTCACCACACATACTTGGTTATATCGAAAGAATTATTCCGTTATAGTTATCTGTGGCAGGGTGGTAGATGATTAGAGAGATAAAATATTTGCAGGTGATTGGAGACAGTGCAGGAAATGTATAGATATGACATTTTAGTGTACATGGATCTTCATATTAATGTTAAGGATCGGTGCTAGCTATATGGTGTATAAATAGTCACTTATGTTTTTTTCTGATAATGAAAGAATGTTCACTGATAATTATTTTTTGTATTCCAGTGATTAAGCAATTTCTAGATGAATTTATGGGATATAAGCAAGTTCTACGAGGCACGTCTTCGAGGGAAAGTTTTTCAGCTTGAACTCACTTTTATTATGTAAAAAACTTCTAAGTTCTTTATTAATTAGCAAGGACGATTGGCAGTCATGTAACCAGATTAAGAATTCTTCAGTTTCTTTGAAGAATGTCAAGCGGAAATATTGTCTGAGTTCGTACGCTCTAAGGAGAAGCTTTTGAAGGAGTGATTCCGGAAATGTCCGCCAGATGTCGACTAAAAAGGAAATACGCTTCGCGCTGCGACTTTCACCGCTTCGGCCACTTCGTTGTTTTACCGCCTCGTGCTTCGACGCCTAGTTCCTGCCTCGTGCCTTGCCTTGTGCTCTGCTTTGTGCCTTATTGCGAAAACCTGCTCTCCTTCCATCCTTCATATTTAACAGCTCTTTTCAGGGCTTTCATAATTCATTCACGTTTCGTATTTTTTACATTCATCTCTTTCTCTGTATTCCAATCCAAATCTTTTTCCCCGGCCAGATTTTTGCCAGCTGGTGGCAGCACCTACGACCTCTCGTTATATGCGAGATTTGCGTTATTGGCGAGATGTGTCCCTTTCCGCATCTCCCGACACGCGGTGATATCGCCTTTTCGCATCCCCTCGACAGTGGATGCGCACACACATGGCATCCTTATGAGAGGATGCACTCCGGTCTTTGCATATGGATGGCATCTATCTGCGATGGAGATAGGTATTTCGTGGTTTGTGCCGGCTGGGTAAAAGATCTCTTTGGGATTAACTTAGACTGTAGCTTTTCTGTTTATGTTACACACTTTAAATATATTAAAGAGCAATAAATGATCATGAGCATTTTCTAGAATTAGAACTCCATTTACAGCAATTTTTACAAATACTTTCTTTAGCCATTGATTCTAAGTACTTTCATACATTATAGTAAATTTGGTGTATCTGTGTCCTAATTCTATTTGCTTGTTCCCTTGGCAAATAATCTTGAGAAGACCAAAAAGATGTGGACTTCTATGGTGAATACATCTGAAGTTTTTCCTCTTACCAGCACCTTTCATTATATATAATTTTACTTTTTTTGGTAAAAGTAACTTCTATGTGCATCTATTTGAGAAGCTTTACAATGTTTTCCAATTTTCAATTCAATTCTTTATTCATCCAAGGATTTTGCTACATCAAAATATAGGGCAAGTCAAAAGTAAGACAATAAAAAAAGAAAATAAAATAACACAAGATATGAGACAGCAGATGCCATGTCAATAACTTTCTTCTACAAAGTCCCTCACATTATAATAAGATTTATCAAGTCAAAAATATTTTAGTTTGTTTTTAAAGGTTCCCCTTGAGGGGGCATTTTTTATATAAGATGGCAGAAGGTTACAAATTTTAGCAGCTAGAAGAAATGGACTCTTATTGTACATTGTGGTAGAATGACAATGCAAATGTATCTCCACTCTTTGGTGAGTGTTATGCCAATGTATTTGTGCATTGGTGGTTAGCAGGTTCATGCTATCTTTAACATAAGTACAACGGTAATAAATGTACAGACAAGGCAAAGTTAAAATTTTTAGTTGCCTAAAATATGGCTTATAGGATTGCCGTGCTGATATTTCTGCGATATACCTATGCTTCTCTTCTGTATTATAAAAAATTTCCGAAAACTGGGAGATGATCCCCAGAAAAATAACCCACAGCTCAAATGCGACTGAAAATTTCCAAATAAAACCATTTTCAATACTTCTGTATCAATGATTTCTGCTCCCGTATAATAAAACCACTTTTTGCCAGCTAAGATCATGGCTGGTTGATGTTGATCTCCCATTTCAAAGACTCATCAATTATTAAGCCTAGAAACTGTGTGCACTCAACTATTTCTATTGGTAGACCTTTTAAGCAAATGTCTAACTGTGGTACTTCTCTCTTTTTTTTTTAATTGAATATAATTATTACTCGCTTACAGTGAATACATACTATTTTCAGGAATAAAAATGTGAGTGATAGATTATTAATTACCTTCATGAAGACTTTCTGTACAAAAACCAAATGGTTCAGCAAGTCAGTGGTGAGGGAATGCTCGAAAACACCTATCTCAGCAACAGCACTCAAGTAGCTGCCCTGCCTCAATATTACTCCATCTGTAAAAAAGTGAATATTTTAATTTTCAACGGTTCGTATTTCTCAATTGTTGAAAAATATGGTCTTCAGTGAAAGAGAATAACTATGAATAGCCACCAAACTCTTCTTCACTACAAATACCACAGGGTTGGTTCTCTAAGTCTCAGCTCATTTATACAAGGCTTCTATTGTAAAACTTGAACAAAACTTTGAAAACAGAAAAAAAATTATTGATTGAGATAGCCAAAAATATTCAGAGAGGATTCTTAACAGAGAAAAAATACATGGATTTAATAAAAATTAGTAATTAGATAAGAGGGAGTCATTTCAGGAAATGTAGATTCAATTCTTCAACATTTCATTGACAAGAAATTCTCATTTCACCATATAAAACAGCCTTATGTTATTTCTCATTGATTTTTAAGTTACTCCATCATTCTAAAATTAGTGATTAGTGATACAAACATTTATGCCCATTTAATACACTGTGTCAAATGCCCAGTGATTCTTAACAGCATCCTTTTAGCTTTGACTGGAGTTTTTAGTCCTTCAATTTTTTCCCATGAGATGAATTGGATGGATAATGTTTCATACAAATTCATAATTCCCAAAAATTTACTGATTAGTACTTTAATGATTGAAGGAACATATCCCAAAAATCTCACGCTAAGAATTTCAAGCACTGATGTCAGGACAAGACCTTTTGTAATGTGTACCTCATTCATTAAATTTCTTAATATTATTAATGTAATATGTAAAATTTAGAGAAATTATAGACTTGGATATTCAGCCACCATAACCTAGTTTGTTCTCAGCATCAATGGCATGCCCAAAGTTATTGATAAAATTAAGTAAAAGTTGATATGATTAAGTAAAAGAAAAATAATGTTGAAAGCCCATCCTGATAATACAGACCTGCAAACTGGGCTTCAGGAGGATTATTTCCATCTTGAACATATTCTGCCATAACATGCACTTTAGGCAATTCAATACTAGCAGCTGAGGGAAGATTAGCTTCAGTCACCTACAAAAACCAAAGAAGAAAGTAAAATTTAAATACTTTCCCAGGGTTTCCCAATGACAAACAGCAGATTTTAGTGGCAAAGAAAAGATTAATTACAGCCATTAAAAGCAGTAAACATACAGTAAATACAAGCATATGAAAATACATGATGTTAAATTATTTTCTAAAATAATCAAAAGAAAAATTGATAGTACATAGTTTTATAACATAATAATGAGATTTTCTGCTCATTATTTTAAGAGAACACAAAATGAAATTCCACCTTCTAAGACATTAGAATTTGAAATTCAATATGGTTAGCAGAAAATGGAAATGCGGAAAAGCATGGTAAAGCTAGTCCCAGAAGGAATCTCACTGAAAGAGTAAAAATGTAATATTCAATTTCTTTAATGAGGGCGGAAGACATTGCTTCGACGGTACTTATAGAACTCCAGTATACATGAGCTTAACATATAAAATAAGGAGAAGATAGAAATTCATGTCAGTTTCAAATATGAAAGAGAGGTGGATGATAGATACAATCTTACCAAAATAACTCTTCTAATAGGAATGTCTGATCATTTTATTTATACTTTTTGGTCAATGTAATAATTAATTATGCAATGTTAAAACTTAGAAAAGATGTTAAGTGCTTGTAAAAGTTTCATAAGTCATTCTGAAAAAGTTTTACCATATCATACAAGAATATTTTAAGTGAAATTTAAAATGTTTTAACATTCTGTTCATTGAAAAATGATACACTGGCTAAGAACAATAATGCTTACAATGGGGAACAGTGAAAATGTGCATGGAAAAAATTACCTGTAATTTCGTGGTAAAACTAAGTGAGTGTTGAGGTAAGTCTATGGTGAACTTGGCTTTACTTCCCGTCACTCCAGTGCTGTTAACTTGGTCCATTTTGTATTGAGCTTGTAATGAAGGGAGAAGGGCAGCAGTGATTCTTAAACTCTAGATGAAAAAGAGAAACAAAAAATTTTAAAAAAATTATCAGCAGGATAAGCTAGGTAATTCAACACCCAATATACATATGATGCCTTGTAAATGAATAACTAAGAAAAAATATTTCACTCTCTGAAACTCCTATAATATGAGAAAATTATTTCATTCACAGCCAAAAACAACTCTTTCGCAACAGAGGAAACAATATTGTAAGTCTTCATCTACAATGGTTAAGCCATAACTGGGTAAGAGGGAAATGTTTGAAATGAGCTCTTAAGCCCAGTTATAGAACCCCATAAATAAAATAGCCTACGTACAGCAATACCATAAATTTAAGATGAACTTGTGACAAAAATATGAGATGTACCATACGAAACATTAACAAGTAAGACATTGGATGAAATCAGATACCAAATCATGGGTCATAGACAGCTCTTGTAAATGCTAAGACATTGAGGGCAACTGCCGAGGCTAATAATCCCCCACACTGAGGCTATGCAATTCATATGGAGAGATCATGAAATTAAAATTTATAAAACTGTCTTTTATCACTTGGTGGTACAACATGTAAAACAAATTTTTATTCCCGTCCTCCTCCACAAAATCCCTTCCCTCTCACCTCCACATAATTACTCACCCGTGGCCATTGAACGACCTCCTCCTCTTCTTTCATTCAACCAATCACAAACCTTCTCAAAATATCCTGTTCCTTTTCTCTCTGCCTCACCAGCGATGAGAAGTGTATATAAAGAGGGACGTTTTTACAAAGTATCACCTGATGATGATGATCATTCAATGAAACACAGGTTGTGTCTGTTTTATTTATTTACGTGGTATTGTAAAAGTTTTGTGAATAAAAAATAATTAAGATCAAATCAACTCTACACTCTTGAAATGAAAAATTGCAGCAGGAATAACCTCCAGAATTTTCTAACTGTATCACTCTTCACCAGATTCTCCACACAAAATTTGTAGGATTTCAACCACTTTAAATGTTACCCATTTATTCCCCATTCCCATAAAGTCACTCATTAAATCATACCATCCATAAGTGTTCAGCCACAATAAACGCCATTGCAACACGATTCACCTTACTCTATGTACAGTTTAGAGAAGGACAAAAACAAACCTGGAGTATAATGGAGAACTGCATGACAAGAGGTTGCAACAAATGGGATGTCTCAGGTTCCACATCCCTTTCCCGCATTGTGGGAGTAGCTAGCAATGAAGAGACAGTGTGCTGTGGAAAATGGTGAGGAGATGTGAAGTTGGTAGCTGCCGACACATTAGGCGCTGAAGGGACAGGAGCAGCTCCCAAATCAGGGATCGTGGCAGCCCCCATTGTCTCTTCAGATATTGTACCACCACGGCTTATTCGACTAGATGATCTGGTTACACGGAGTTCCTACATAAATAGGCATCGAGCAAACAATAATTAGAAAAAATTCACCTCTTCAACCCTATCCGGTCAACCTCCAAAACTTTCTATTCCTTCAATGAGTCTACAAAATACATATCATTATTACCTTTATTCATCAAATGTATTGAATACTACATATGCTGTCAAGTAAAACATCCCAAATCAACATGAAAGATATAAGTAACATAAGAAGACCACAGAGTTGGATGGAAGATCACAGGTACTAGGTATGGGACAACATGAACTGAGCAGTTCAAATGGAAAAGTTCTGATAAATCAAATGATCAGTAAAGGAATGGTTCACACAAACTGCCAGTTCCAGCTGGTGCTTTAAGGTTTGACAAGGTGCTACATTGTATGAATGAAGTAGCAGCTGGGTGTCAATTGTGTCCTCAAGTTCATTCGAGTACGAACTGATGGCGAGACTAAAGGCAGGCTATTTATGGGAGGAGGGTGTTGGAGCCACAATCCACCATCCATTAAATAACACCACTCACTAAGGGTGGGGCTTACACTCATCCATGGGCTCCAAGAAAGAACCTGCTCAATAGAGGTCAGCTATGGTGTACCATTCAGAAAGATTCGCAGAACAGTATGCCTAATAGTGTTCCACTACAGTACACTGCTCAGAAGATTCACTGATCAGCATGCTCAAGAGTTCAGCCACAGCGCACTGCTCAGAAAGAGGTGTTGAACATCATGTTCAACATAGTTCAGATTAAGAGCTTCTTCTAAAGATTTGGTGAACTGCAGGGCATACAGCTATGGTAGTGTTCAGAAAAACTTGAATAGGTATGTTATCTCCAAGGTATTCTGATCGGAAATTATCCATGCATTCTTCGCCAATACGTGGGATGGGTTACATTTCAAAGGAAAAAAATGCAATGCTGTTCACCTACAGCTACACAATAACCCCGAGAGCCACTGCATGGGTATGTGGCAGGGGGTGGTACATCACCAGCTGTGTAAAGATGAAAGTTTTTGGGAGGTAAAATGGTGACATGTATTATAGGAGTGTATTTAGTAGAGCTCGGTTTTTATTGTGGTCGCTTATTGTGCATGGAAGGGACAAGTTTTAGTATCAATCTGTTTGGCAGTGTATCTCTCTTATTTTATTGCATCTGTCAGGCCTAGAGATGTAGTGAGGAGTCATGACAATATTCTCTGTGCCGCTCCAAAAAATATCAGTTCTGAATTTCTCAAGCAACCTAAGCCTAGTGTGTAGCCGCCTGGTCTCTAGTCTCCCACCTTAATCCCTCTAAATGTTTAGAGACAATATATGTATGCTCATAGCAGTTTTCAACGAAGCACTCTGCTTTCCTTCGTATTTTATTTATTTTTTGGTTAAATCTTTATGACCAGGGTTCCAAATGCTTGCGGCGTATTTGAGGAGTGGCCTAACCAGAGCAAAGCAGCATCCCTCTTTCACTTTTTCATCCTTGAACCTTCCTATTTTACATTTAACACAACCTAGTTTCTTTAATGCTGTGCCACATATGTTTTGTATGTGTAATCCCCACGATATATCAGAAGTTACGGTGATTGCAAGATATTTAACTGTATCTGAAGATTTTATGTTTACTCCACCAGCTGTATAGGCATGGCATTTGTGTGATGACTTTCGCAGGAAATGAACTGTGGTGCATTGGTTGATATTTAATTCCCCCACTCCTGGCACCATGAATGAAGGTTGTTAAGGTCCGATGATAGAACTTCCAAGTCTTCACTTATTTCACAGTAGATAACTGTATAGTCTGCAAATAATCTTAATTTACTGCAAACTCAAGAACTTAGGTCATTAATATAAATAACGAATAAAAGAGGGCCAATCATGCTCCCTTGAGTAACACCAGATGTGACTTCGACCATATCAGAGCTAAAACCATCAATAACTACTTTTTGTTTTCGATCACTGAGAAATTCCCTTATCAAATTCACTATTTTTCTATTAACTCCGCATGATTATAATTTATATATGACTTTTTTGTGAGGAACCATTACGAATGCATTCTTGAAATCAAGGAATATCGCATCGACTTGCTTAATCGATTCACCTGATTTTAGGATATCATGAAGGAAGAGCGCAAGCTGAGTTTTGCAGGACCTGCCCTTATGGAAGCTGTGCTGACTGCAATTTAAAAAGTTACGATTATCCAGGAATGCCATAATATTGCTAACAACAATGTGTTCGAGAATCTTGCATAAAAGTGATGTTAACGATATAGGTCGGTGATTTATAAGTGGGTCACTTCTATTTCCTTTTTTAAATATCGGAGTGACATTGGCTATTTTCCTGTCTTGGGGCACCTTGCCTTCGGATAATGATATGTTAAGTATAATTTCTAAGAATGGTGCAATCTGTGGCGCTAACTCCTTGAGCATGCGTGCAGGTATTCCTTCTGGACCTTGGGACTTGTTACTTTTAATCGAATGCAGTTGTTTAGTTATTCACCCACTAAGGGGCACATTAGTGGAACGTCAGTTAATTTTGCTAAAGTTTTTAATCGGCAAAAATCTACAGAATAAGTATTATATGAAGTTTGTCCATTATTTTCTGTTAAATTTGATACCAAACACCAAGGAAATCCATTGATATTTACCCACATTGGTTATATCAGATCTCGATATGGTGCCGAGAGCAAGCGTATGACAACTACTGGTAAGAGAGCATTGAGAGGATAGTAGGAAGAAAGGTTAGAAGCTCATGGTGAAGGAATGCGGCAGCTAACAAGCGAGGTAGGGACTCATTCAGGTAGGAACGGAGGAATGCCTTGGAATGAAAGGAAAAAGAGAGCGCAGAATGCGGCGCGCCGCAAAAATCGAAAAAAAAAATAAAATTAAAAAAAAAAATAAATTTTTGGTTTCGTATTTTACAAACAATGAAAGCGGGAATTGCGATGTAGGGACCATGATTTGGAAATGATCGAAGCATGAAAACGATACTTTGGGGAACGTTGGATGTGGGAATTAATAACATTATCTGCATGGAACTACATTCGGGACCAAAGACAGCGAACGATAGAAGCAGGAAAACAATCAATGCGAGAACGATAGGTCAAAATTCTACTGCAGCATTTTTCAAATAAGTAGACTTTACATGTAGGTTTTACAGTTGACTCTAGTGTTGTTCTCAAAGTCGTAGAAATTACTTTATGATCACTTATGCCTGATATATTCACATGCATTTCTGTGGAAATGTAATATTCATGTAAATGAAAGTTTTAGTTTGAGATGGGAAATGCATTCTTGAGTTAAGAGTTGAATACTGAGTAAGCCTGAGTAAACTAAATTATTCCACAATACAGGTATTTTAAGCATCCTTATGCATTATCCATTAATCAAAAGCACCATCCAACCTGGACAACAATTAGTGTCATTACATCATCATTTACTCAGCTAAATGAAGCTATCAAAGCATTAATTCTTAACGTTTTTACACAAAAGTTTGCTGAACGACAGTGGTAATAAAACTTGATACCAAGAGACTGAGTATTCATACTCAGAGTTATATCTGCCACACGTTTGAACCATGAATGTACAAGTGTATTATTTTCTCAGTTATATTGTCTTCACAGCCATGCTGTATTTTGACATTTCAGTTGAAAGAAAACCTCTGTAAATGCCATTTCTGCACTTTTTAAATACCTGTATAGATATGAGGTAGAAGGTATTGTTGATATTTTTCTCATTATGTATGTCATTTACTTTTTGACTGATTATTTTTAATAAACTTAGAGCCAATATTTCCAATTAATTTCTATTTTGAAGTTCAATCATCTGATATAATGGCAGGTTGATAGAGAATACTTAGATAATAAAAGAAATTGGTTATACTATTAATAGAATACTGTTTTTAAATACATTAATGTTATAAAATGTTGATTAAATTATCACTACTTTAATTTGCATATCATGGGGGATCACATAAGACATGGAGCAGTTGGAATGAATGAAAGTCTCCATTTAGCTTCATTTCAGGAATTTATATATGATCTAAATATGCCATTCTGATTACTAAAACTTCATTAAGTCCCCCATTCCACATTTGGAATTCTATCATAGGTCTTTTGGATCTGTGCTTATGAATTGCTCTGGATCAAAATGAACTGTTCAACAAAAAGAACAGAATGGCACAACTCTAGGAGATACAAAAAAATTCATACTTTCTAGAAACTATAACCATCTCATTGTACACGTGATTTTGCATAAAAGATCAATTAAGTTAGTTCATAATCTATTTCTTGAAAGGATATATTTCCAGATGCCAGAACGTCTGACGTTATATAAAGGATTGGGAGTACAATGTCCTGTTACAGGCTTAGCTATGGCTAGAGTCACAGTTGTGTGAAATACTCGTTTGTATAATCATAATTAAAGGCATGAGTGTTTCTACAGTCAAACTTTATACCACTACACAAATGAAAAAGTAAGTTGTTTTTCTTCCACTAACTCAGTGGAAGAACATCAAGTTATTTTTTCATTTGTAAAAATCAACTTCCACATAGTTGAGCCTCAAACCACGGAATGTTTTATGCCACTTGTTTTAAGATGATATTTTATTTACTTTAACCAATACATTAAATCTTGTATTTACCAATCAGATTACATCTTATGTCATCATCAATGACATCATCAGTTAAACTGAAATCAAAAACAACTGATTGTATATTTCAAGAGCTAATCCACCATACTGAAACTCCGCAATTCACTCAGAGAAGGCAAGTGAATTTAAAATCAAAGTTCATGTACACCACCCAAGAAAAAGTTAAGCTAGTAAGGATTAAGTTTGAGGCATTCTGACCTGCAAAGTTGATGACAGTTGTTTTGAGCCTCTGGTCATCATGCCATGAAGAGCAACGGGATGCTGAGGAATGTCAACACACACAGGACCAACAGTTAGCAAGCCCGAATTCTTGTCTTTGTATCTCCTAGATAGACTTGAATAGAGAGCTTGTGACTTTCCCACAGTCACCTTAACAACAGTCCTGGAAAAAAAGGTAGTTGTGATTACAGACATACAGATATATATCTTCAGAGTAACTTAGCTATACCACCCATCAGGTTGCTAGCTGGAGGTGTATCCCACCAGCACCTCCAATTCCTCTCTTCTTCCACCATTAAACCAATTTCATAATAGTACATATATGAAACATTGTAACCATTTGTAGAAAATTGCCCAGAGAAAAAATCTAACCAATGCAAACCAAGGCCAATGCATAGGCCACTGTATAAACTAACCTTCCTAATTCTTAGGTCTACTTCAGCAGAATTTAAGAGAACTTGATGTTGTTACCATGATATCCAACATGGACTTCAATGAAGCCTCAACCCTGTTCCATAAATCTTAAGTAGTGCATTACGCACTATGCTGTTGCCACTGGAACCACAAAGATTTTTCTCACTAGGGCAGCCCTTTCTCAACAACATGTTCAATTATTCTAATTGAAAAAGGCCTGACCAAACAATGAAACATTTATATCGCACCATGTACCCAGCTATTTCAATCAAAAAAGTTTGCACATTCAAATTAAAACTAAGAGCTAATCTACAAAAAAATCCATGTTATTAAATTACAGAATTCCTAAATTTATAGTTTTGTGTTTATTCTTATGTGCATGAGATTCATCATTACATAATCTAGGAAATATTGTGGAAACATTATATTTATTGAAAATACTGTTCATTATATATTTTAATGCTACATTGCATTCTATCATTTGTTGGCTCCCACCTTACTAATGACTTGATTAACTGACTGATACTTATAGGACCAAGAGGGCTAATAAAGTTTATTTATTCATTATTAATAATTCAAAAGGATCTTACTGCTGATTGGGTGCAACTCCTTCTAGCAGCACAATCATGGTCCTCCCAACCTGGCCAGCTAGAGAGCACTCAAGGGATGCAGGTCGGCTCTTCCTTCTGCATGTCAGACTCGCTTGAAGGCTGGCAATCTCTGCTTCAAGCTTCAGTCCACTCAGTGTGGCCAAGAGACGCGTTCGCTGAATCCTTGCCACACCAAAAACCACCAAACGAGTTCGCTCCTTCATTCCTCCACTCACCAATGCCCCTGAAAGTTTATGATAAAATAATGAGCTGAAAACATCCTGGACCAGATTCACAGATAAGGTTGCCCTAGGCTAGAGACTTTTGCCCCCCTCCTCTATTCTGTGTTTTCAACTTTCAGTGTCTTCAGTTATAATAACTTTTATTTGTTGGCCAATAAAATTAAGACTCCATGTTGCTGCATGATTAAGACTGCAGTTGGAGGTGCCCATAGACCCTTTTCCTCTGGGCCTGGGCCTACCTGTCCTATGAGTAAATCCAGCCCTGATGACATCAGAATTCTTTCACGCATCCAAAATTCTATTTAACAGTGTGAGGTTAATAAGGTGTGAATTCAGGAGAGTATACATAAGTATTCACGTAATGCCTGAAAGCTCAGTCTTGTCAGGTTTGGGTTAGCTAGTGTATCCCAATAGACAAAATGAATGAATGATCATCTTTAATACTTGATAACTGCAAAAATATAAATCAGCAAATAATTATTCATGCTAGCTTAAGGTACACTTCCGAGGAACACGGCAGATGGCAGGCGACAGCAGCAGATGGCAACTGCAATTGTCGCGACTGCAGATGACACTACTTTGTTCTATTATTTGAATGGGGGCAGTTCCGAAGCCCGACGGCATTAGTTGCATGACAGTAAATTTCTTGATGTGTCGTCGAGCGGCAGATGGCAGTGTTGTACCTGCAAAGTATTGCCACGTGCCGTCGGAAAACATGGACGTCTTCAGTGAAGAAGATTACCATTACCCAGTTGAATTACCATTGGTAAAGATAGAAGATGTTGTAAATAATTATTCTAACTGTAGTGGAGACCAATGATGTACATAATAAATCATTTTATATTAAGTACAACTTACATCTATGTAAGAAATAATTTCTCTTCGGGCGTTATGGCATTCCTTGTGGTTTTTGGTAAAAGATCATTATAATTTAAAGATAAAACAAAATTAAACTGCTTTTTATTCAATCAGCAGAAATTTCTTCATATCTTTTCATCCTCATTTAAATGCCTTTTAACCAATGTTGCAAAGGAACCTTTGTCGAGCATATGCCTGTACAGGTAGTACTGGTCTTCTTCTTTTTGCATATAAATAGTACAGCAACAAGTTGTCATCTTCTTCTTCTTCTTTTAAAATCTACTGGATTATATTTATTGCGAAGGAAAATATACGCCCGACAGTGACGCTGTTCGTCCTACGACTGCAGTTGGTTTCAGAATCCGGGACGACGACACGCGTCGTTCAGCGGTAAGTGCCATCGTCGTCTGCTGCTGTCGACTGCCGTCTGCCGCATTCCTCGGAAGTGTACCTTTAGACAGAGACTTAAAAAAGGTTTCTCAATGACTAGCCAAAAGGCTGAAGCCAGATAAGAAAGTAAAAATTACATTGAAGAACTTTTGAGCTAACTGACACTTTAGCTATATTTGGCATCTAAAAATACATGATTTCCCATACTTTTATTCGCCATGATAATCTGCAACAATCATAAATACCACAGTATGTTTTTATGATCTTTCTCTATCTTCAAATTCTGTATCCAACCAAACTGTTTTAATTTTTGAATTACAGTAGATACCGTAAGCTCCTAGAGCAGCGTAATACTTGCCAAGTTGGTGAGGTCGAGTCTCTGACAGCTGTGGTGTGTGCCCCCGTGAGGATGTATCAGCTGCAACAGAAACACCTCCATCCACAACCCCCTTCTCCACATCTTCACTTGATTTCACTTCTGTCAGTATATCATACTTGCGATTCCCTTTATAGCCCTCTGATATATCCACAGGGGCCATGGAAAATCTTCAAGAGGCAAAAAATTTATATTTCAGTATTAGAACATTTTTAAGAGCTGGTTTATAAAGGTGAATACAGTAGAAACACAATAATACAAAGCCAGTGGAACTGAAAAATCAGCACTTCATATTTTCAAGTTTCTTGTTTCCACACCTGCCTTTTAGATATATTGAGAAAAAATATTTCATTTTCCCCCCAATTATTGTGGTCTTTGACAGTATTTCAAAACTAATGCTAGTCATTATTTGTGAAAGAGTAAAAAAAATATGTTTGTAAAAAAAGAATCATAAAAAAATTACTACATGGTTCCTGAGGGAAATGCTTAAAAGTCTGCTATCATATTGTTGGCAAAATGTTTACCCAGTTTAGAAAAAGAATATGTATATAAAACTAACATTGTGCATAAAAATGCACTCATTTTAAAATAGACTATATAAGAATTCAATTTTATTAATTGGCAATTAGTAGAGAGGAGCCACTACTATGGACCCTTTATAAAAGCATTCTTTCTAACATCTCCTTAGTTACTACGAAATGGTAGCTGGCTCAGCCTCACGTCAAGTCTCCCTCTATTCATCGCTCAACCATAGGTAAAGAGTGAAAGACTTAGCCCATTTCTAAAAACAATTATTCACATATCATTATTTTTGGCTTCTTCTGTATTAGAGAAAATATACTGTAAATGCTTTTAGAGATAATTAATCTTATCCATAACCTTTAGTTTACGAGGATGATGATTCACCTGCTGCCCAGGAAATGCGTTTGCTTTCATGATCGCAAGCAGCTGATCCAGTTCTCATCAATGCTACATCACCCATTGAAGTTCATGAACGAATAATTAACACCTTCCCATAGCCTCTTTTAATTTAATGATTAGTCCGCATTATTCTACTGGATGAAAAAACTACTTTATTACAAGACCATTATGACTCTGAATCTGCTTAATTTTATTGCCATCACTTTGCTTTATGGGACACAAGGGCAAGACCATTTCATCTAATGGTTTCTTTATTTACCTCATTTCATAAGCCAAAACATAGGAGTTCATGTAATGACTTCATATTTAAATGTGATTACTGAACCATTCCATGGTTTTGGAATTTTTTTATCAACTCTAAGAAGTGTGGAAGAGGAACTTTGTTGTAAATGGGAATTGCAGAGATCATTCAGATCCAGTATTGTTCATTTCATTACCTAGTTAATTTTTTTTCCTTGCACGTCTTCCAGCCAAATTTCCGACAAAGGCACGAATTTGTGCTGCAAATGCAAAAATATTTTCTCTCCACCCCAATGAAGCCTTGTTTTCTAGTCAATGCAGGGCATAGACCTTAGCTTGGGCTGCTGAGCTGGGGAGTTGGCTCATGATGAAGAAGAGAGAGTGAAGATATGAGGAAGGGTAAGGGGCTAAGGTCTTGCCTGCTGCTGAGTCAGGGGACCTTGTTCAGTACGACTCATGTAATTTCCCTCACCAAAGGAGAGATAATGGACAATGGATGGAGGGTGGGGATGAATATGTTAGGTGACCAGGAAACACTTGTGGAAGAAAAAGGCAGTGAGAGATGGCAAACAGAGGTTTGGAAAGAAGAGATCTCCCAGGATGGAAAATAGGGTGAGGGAATTTTAGGTTGGAGGAAAGTTCCTGGTTAGAGTACGTGGAACCTTCTCTTCATTAGCATGGGTTCACACATGGTAAACTATGCTTACAGAGACATGAATTGTTTTAAGAGATAGAGGCTACATCAGGTATCCCTTTCCTAGTTTCCATAATTGTATCATGTCTATTTTATGATTTATCATGATTGTAACCTACTCCTCTTGTAACCGAAAACTGGAATAATGGACATTGCATTAAAATGATGATGCACCAATTACAAATTACCCCAACAATTGTTAATGTTTAACAATAAAAGTACTAGTCTTTGTCATTCCAGAAGAAAAACACCTCCAACTTCCTTAACCGCACACATTCATCATTAACCACTAACATATTACACAATAAATTCCAAAATACTAGAACACTAAAATGACCTCATACCTGTGGGTGATTGTTTTGGTTTCTGGCATGGTGGCATAGAGATCCAGGAGGTAATAGATGGTTTTCCAGCAATGAGGAGGTGGCATGGGAGCCGGCTGTGCCTGAGGTGAACCAGGGATTGGAGGTGTGATGGTCTGAGGAGGGATGGGTGGTCCAGGCATCTTCAATATGGGCTGTTCAGACATGGCAGTGGGCTCTGCAGTGATGGTGGCATGAAGGGACATGTCATCATGGCTGAGGCCCAGTGAGGAGAGGGATGCTGGGGGGACAGGCGATGGTAGGGGGTGGTGCAGGGCATGGTGGTGCTGGTGATGATGAGGGTGGGGTAACGAATGGTGAAGGTGCTGAGTAGGCATCGGGTGGATCTCCATTCTAGAAGCCGTTGGGCTGGATCCAAATGTAGGAGTTGTGATGGCCTCGCTGAGGTTCATGTATCCCGCTGCAAAAAAAATGATTATGGGATGATGCATGGTTTAGTCTGTTCTGTGCAAATGAATCATGTTATCTTTCCAGTTTCCCCACCAGGTGAGTGATTTGACTGCCAGAGTTTTAAAGCATTAAATTTGGTAGAGTCTCCTACAAACTACATCAATGACAAGAATAAATTGCCACCAGAAAAAAAACACCGGGACCAAGATATGAAATATGGACCTTTAAATTCTGCTGAAATGGGCATGAGCATTACAAAGACTAGGTATTATATTGGTTTGTGTATTACTCTGCAAACCAAAGGTCAGCAGTTAGATTCCCACTCCAGGTGGATTTTTATTCATTGTAATTTGGGAACATATTTAACAATGCAGATGATGATTCCACCATTATTTTAAAGGAATTTACAACATAATAGCAATGGAAGCACTAAAGCAGTAAGAAACCAAATGACTTATGATTTTAAGTGAGTCTCATGACTAACTAAATCCAGCACATTCAAATAAATACCTATTCTACAGTTTAATCCAATAAAAAATCCAGCTGGGTAGAGTACAACAAGTCAAACCTCTAGATATTGATAGTTATATCTTTGGAATCATTTTATAGAATTACAATAAATAAATAAATGAAATGACTTCAAGGCACTATATTGAAACAGCAAAGCAAAAGATTTTCTTTTTAAAAAATACAACTTTGTGACAGTCAAATTTTCCTCTAATACAGGACATACTTAGACAAGTGTCACAAATTTGAACTTGAATATGGTTACTTTAGCATTATGAAAGACAAAAGAACACAAATGTGATTCAATTTAGGTAGAGTTTATGTTTTGTTCCCCTCTTTGCATAGGAGAACACTGCTCACTATTTCATTGTCTTCCTGCACACTATTACTTCATTTTGGTATCAGATTTCATACTTTTAACTAGCCCGTCTCCAGTATTTGTCACATCACATTCACAGAGGTACGTTGTTTACCAATTTTAGCGATCTATCTTAAACAATATCTATCCTCAAGAACTAAAACGACATGTTTTTGTATTTCATCCTTATCCCAAGAATGATATTGACTTCTAATTCAGAGTCTGTTTCATAACAACTATCTGATTCTTCATACACTACATATTCTGCATTACTTTCAAATTAAGAATTGAAAGACTGAATCAGCAGACAATTGTTATTTTTGATCCTAACTGAGCAGGATATTTTGCGTATGGACATGATCCATTCAAGCTGTCAGAATCAGTGCCCAGAAGTGTAATAGATCCCCCAGTAAACCAATTTTTAAGGACTTGAATCTTCTTCCTGTGCCATGTATATATTTATTTCTTTCTATCATGTATGTGAAGAATAACATTGTTAATTTTGATGTGAACAGTGTATTCCACCAACACCACACAAGGACAAAAAATGACATCCATTACCATTATGTACATACAAGAGTTGCTAAAATGGGACCCAAAGAAATGGGCATAAAATTGTTCAATAAATTACCACTGTGTGTAAAAGAAATAAAAAGCATCAATGCTTTTAAATCAGAACTGAAAAGGTACTTAGAAAATAATTTGTTCTATTCCAATGAGGAATATCTCAATGACACTGCCTGTTAAAATATTGAATCGTGTATAATATATGTATGTATGAATATGACGTGCCCTATATCTTTTTCATATAAATGTATCAGATCTTTGGGCAAATAAAGATATTATTATTATTATCCAATCGTCCTTCACATTATTATAGGCATTCTGAACCATAAAATTAGAAATAAGCATGAAGTATATCATGGGGAAACTTTTAAACAGTGTCTTATACTGTCACATGTCACACAAATTTTGATGATTGACTCCAACAAATGGCAGAGGCTTCAGGGAACACAATGACAAAATATTTTCAGCTTTAACCACTTTGGAAAGCCCAAAAAAACCTTTAAAAATTTCTGAACTGTGGATAACACACAAAGGTATTAGGGTTCCCAAAAGCAAAGTAACATATGTACTTGTAATCAAGCAGGAGGTAACTTTTCAACTTCAAGGCACAAGCCACAAAATTTATTGGTGTAAAATTCATGAGGCTTGTTAATGAGAAAAAAGTATTATAATTAAGTCACCTTTCACACTTTTGCTGGTAGATCTAAACTTCTGAGCAAAACTCTGAGGCCTTGATTTCAGAGATGCTGAAGGTGAAAGCCCTTTAGGAATGCTGGTTGAATTTGACAAGCCTAATGTTGGTGTCAGTGTGGCCATTTTCATGGAATCCATTGGTCCATCCTCATAAAGGGCAGTGTGTTCTTGCAGATCTGAAACTAGAAGGTCTATTAGCGATGCTTAGCGGAATTCTCAATGATTAAATTGGAAGAAAAAAATTCAATACATATGCAACACGAAGTCTATTACCTGAGGATGACCCATTCTTAGGGTCAATAATGCCACTAAGCTGAGGAGGAGGAGGTGGATGAGGCAACAGATTATGAACCTGTTGTTGCTGACCCCTTAGCTCCATCTGAGTCTCTTTTACATTTTGATACATGTTACTGATTTGGTGAAGAAGTCTCAACAATGGCATGTTTACCTGTAGCACAGAGAGTGATGCAGAAAATTAAGCACCAAATTGAAGATTTTTGACTTTTGATTGACACAAATGAAATTGAAGATTTTTGACCAGACAGGGTTGATACCTTTCATAATAAATTGTTGAAGTCTGTAGTCATTTTCTTAAGGATTATTTTGATACTGTGCATTTCAATGTAACTATGTCATCATCATGAAGATACAAACAAATTATGTAAAGAATTTTGTGAAAAAGGGAAGGCATATTAGGTGGTGGAGGTGCCATTCTCTCAGTCTCATGCAGCATTAGTGATAATAAAAAAATAAACAGTGAGACATAATGACTCTATCAAAAAGCTCTCTTTCATCTTTTCTTTCTTCCAATTTCATTTCCTTTACACCACCTTTTTTTCACAGATAGTGTACAAACACTACCTGCCACACACACCTACGTCGGCTTGCAGGGTAATATGTCAATATATCTCACCCTCACTCACAAAATGCTCAACGGAACGGAAATTAATGTATTTATTTTAATGCAAGCCTGATATTGACATAGATGTGTTGAAATGCATAATATCAAAACAATCCAAGGAGAAAATTAAAACAAATCATACTTATTTATAAAGGCATCACATTAAAAAAATACAAGTTTTTGTTTGTTAATCATAAAGTCTCATCAATATCCATTCATGCAACAAAAAGGACATGCTTTCATTCACTGATTGACATGACACAAACCTGTTGGGATATGTAGCGAATATCCACACTGAAGTTTAGCAAAGTACTGGTATGTTTTCTTAGCTGACCTCGGGAAATATAAAGAACATTGTGCTTCTGCACTAAGTCATCCACACTTGTATCTGCCAGTTTCCTCAAATCAAGCTCCACGCCAATTTTTTCACACAGAAAAGCTGGCATTTCTGATGGTATATCCAATCGGAATTTTCCTGAAAGTGTATCACATATTTAAATGTACATCTACAGAAGTACTCTCCAGTATACTTTAAGATTAAACGAGTGGCATTATTTGTAATTTCATCAAATGATCTTATCCTTTCCAAACATATTTTTCTTGACATTTCACCCAAGGAAGCCATCCATTTTTACTGACACTTCAATGCCTCATTAAAACAGTAGAACCACCATTTAACAAACTCCTTTATAGTTAAATGTCCTGAAAGCAACTATTTTCCCATCTCAAAGAAAATTACACGTAAAAGTACAAGAAAACTACACATGTAAATAAGAAATTTTGCAATTAAGAATGAAATGAAACATGTTTTTTGTCCCATCAGCTCAAAAAATGTTTTTGATGGCTTAGAATTGGGATCAGGCTATATTACATCCACCTTTTATTCAATTTATGTACACCCTTACGTATTGTCTACTATGCTAATTAAGATATTATTAAGGGGATAGTAGCATGTCAAGCTGGAGAAAGCAGCACTTCTCCAATCTCTCCCCACCTTCCCAAACAGTTAGGTCTCTCCAAAATATAACTCACAGAACATGCCAGAAAATTTAATTTAATAAAGATGATGTAATATTACATTGTGATGATAGTTTTCAATGTCCCAAAGCACCAACCCAGCTTTTCAGGCCATGCAGAGCCAAGCATTCTCTCAATTACGAACACACAAAATCGACCATCATGCTCGACTCTTGAGTCTTTCTTCCTTAGGAACACGCACATAGTAGACATGAAATCAGTTAGTATACCGCAGCTAGTTAATTCCAAAACTTACCAATATGATATCATAAACCATCTATGAATTCCAAAAATTAGGGTTTTCCCATCACTCTACAAGTGCAAGTCAAAGGGATAGATGTTTTACTTTTCCTAAATGCAGATTCCTTGATCTCTCTCATGTAGGGCTACAGTCATTTCCAAGTTTCCTTGGCTTCTCACACAAAACTTTTAAGCTGAAGGATAAAAAACACATGTTTGCCCCATTTCTTTGATCAATCAGTATCATGACAAGAAACTATTCATAATTTTTTCTACCAGCCACACACATTTTCATCAACCCTAACCTGCCATTGAATCACTGCTAACCAATTACAAAGGAAAAATGCATCGCAAGTTCCCCACTTACCACTACGAGCAGCAAAAATCACAATTAGGTTATAGGTCTGACTACCCTCTTTTTCGGTTGTCCCCATTACAGGGGAATGGGTTGAGGCAGATTGAAGAGCATTGCCAGCTTTACTAGAATGTTTAAAGGCATGACCATCATACCGCACCAATGGTTAAAAGTCTCAATTGTGAATGGTGTTTTTTTTAAGGCCAAATATTAATCAACAAAATGTTCTATAAAGATAGCTTTGCATATGCAACTTTGACCCACTCACTTTTATTATTCTTCCTCATTGGAACTTTTAAAGACAAGGGACTTCATCTAACCACACAGCATGGATTGTATTATATTTCAAAGAGAGTTATGATAATGAATATCATAACAAGAATTGAGTAACTATCTTCTGAATTCTATCATTATCAAATACTGGCAGGGAGAGCAAGAGCAAACCATCAAATACATCAAGTGATGCATCAAATAGGCCATGATCCATTCAAGGAATCTTCATAATTCAAGTACTTACCATGACCTTTCTTGCTAAATTCTCCATTAGTCTTTGAAGGCCCACCTTTCCTCTTCTCTGGCCCTGTGTTTCCTTTTCCACACTCACTGACAACAATGTCAATTCTCATTGTCTCCATTGAGCCGGCGATTGAAATGTTCGAACCCCAGTTTTCAAATGGAGTGCCACCAGATGTGGAATAACCAGCCATTCCATCTTTCACGGCTCCTTCAGATGCAGCACCAACACTCCCAGCATTTATTTGCCCAGGCATCACACCAAGGCATGTCAAGAGTGGCTCAAAAATCAAGTGAGCATCCAATAAGTGCAGAGATGATGAGTAATTAGCTATGGGTATATTGGATGGGCCATTTGGAAGCATTTGTGCAGCTTCTTCCACAGTTTCATCAGTGGTCATTGTATTCAGCTTGGACTCCTGCAAAAGATTGAGGTATAAAAATACCACAGATGATGGAACAAAAAAATCTGAAGCATGATCTGACTGGGAAAACTTACTTCAAAAAGCAATTTCACTGAAGTTAATGATAACTGATATCCAGTTAATTAAAATTTAAGGATTCCTAAATTAAAAAACCCAGGCAACATTTTAATATGGACAGAATTGGATATCTGAGGAATTGACCGACAACTAGGGTCATTTGCACCATAGGGGATCGGTAAGGGAGAAAAGGTGGAGAGAAATCAGGCATCGGTATTAGCCTGCTCTTAATGAAAGGTGCCCAGGGGATCACAGTTTAACGTCTCAACTGACAGATGGAGTACTGAACTTGAATGCCCTCCACAAGACACCTAAGTAGGGATCGGGTTTCCTCTGAAAAACATCCTCCTCTGCAGGGATTTAAACCCTGGCCATCCATATGGTTAGCCAGTACTCTAGCCACCACACCAACCAGATCCCCCATTTTAATATGCATAAAACATTAATTACGAAATGAAATGAGGGTCATTCATAAGAACAAAGAGAATTTCCCAGAAAAAGAAGTGTTGGAATAAGTATAATGGCAGAGGGGTACAAAATACAAAATAGAGGAGGAACAGGTTATTCACCTTGGAAGCATTTCAGATGGAAACTGATGTAATAGTTAGGGCATACAACGAAGTATAGCAATGGCTAAAGAAAAATAATACATTGAAAATGGAATTGGTAAATCTTAATCTAAACTTAATATCTAAATTCATAGACCAGAAGACAACAAAAATTTGTTGAAACCTGGGTTATAGCAATAAGAAGTTTTATGTAAAGTTGACAAAATCATTACAAATTTTAATATTCTCCAATTATAGCACCAAAATTCTCAGATTGAAATGGACATAAGATAGATAAGTATTCACCCAGTTTCCTTTCATCTTCTGCCGTTCTTCTTCTGCAGCAGCTGCCATCCTTGTAGGGTTTGGTTTCATAAACTCTTGTTGCTTTGCCATCCATGAGTATAGGTCTTCATTCTCAGTGCCACTAACATTTCTCGCCAAGGGTGAAGGGAAATGTGCACCACTTTCACCACCATCTAAGCTGTCATCATCTCCCTCTCCTTCCTCGTCCCCATAACCGGCATCCTCATTGTCTGGAGCACCCGAAGAGGAGCTTGCCGTCGTCAAACCTTCATGGCCATCACTTATCTTTGGACTGCAAACTGGTGATTTAAAGTTGGATGCATCCCTAACATTGATTAAAACCTCCTCAGCTGACTTCTGCGGCTGTGTAGTGGCTTTCTCCTTCTTTTGAGTTCTGCGTTTTTGACGTTTACGTCTTCTCTGTACTAAGGGTGGCCCATGCATATTGGGTGAAACATGCATGGTTGAAGGATTAGGAGGTGACGTGTTAGGATTGAGAGACTGATGAAAGAGATATTCATGTTGTCCCATGATGTTAGGAGATGGAACAGGCTCCTCTGGACGGCCTGAAAAATGCAGGAAAACTAATTAACTTACATAACGGTGCATCAAAACCTATGATGCGACAGACATAGAAATGTTTACACAAGGTGTGAAACAACTACAGTGCTCTCCTTTCTCTCTTTTATCTGACTTTCAAATGAAATCCTAATAGAAAATCATTCAACTGAAAATAAGCATGTTTTACGGGGAAATGTTTTTCACGAAAACAATCAAAACAGAATTACCAACACTGACAAAAATTAGCTATAAAATTCTTCTTACAAATTTGTAAGTACCAGTTTAATTAGCTATGAATGCCACAAGATTTCTATGAATGGGCAAAATATTTTAAAATAATTCTTTTCACTTATAAAAATATTAAAGACAAAAAATTGAAAATTTCTCATTGAATCAACAAATAAGATCTTAATTTACCTGTTACTAAGGTCCATTGAATAAAATAATCTGAATTACTCAAGAATATATTATATTCTGCTTGCTTTGATGATAGAATTATTTAAAAACTGAGAGAAATACAATTCTATCACATGACTGCCGATATTTATTGATGAACACTGGATAAGGAGCAATACTTCCAAAGGCAACATTATCAGATCAAGAATCTTAGGACTAAAGAAATTTTCACAATCAATCAAACATGACAACACCTCAATCCACATCACAAAAACACAGATATCAAGTATTACAATGGCACAAGCAAAGCATTACTACAACACATATTCATAATTGAACATATAAAATAAACATTAAAAACAAAATTTTTATCAAAAGCATCATTCAATACTATGACTGAAAAATAATGTAACATGGAGTCTCAGACTTGTGTATTTGTTTATCACATTTTAGTTTAAGCCTGAATAGAAGGAACAATTCGAATAAGTTGGGAAGGAGGATTAAAAAGATTAAAATTTCATGATGGACAAAAAATCAAAAGTGAACAAAAAGATGTAAATATCTCTGAATTAAGGAGATGGAGGACTGGAGATGTGTCATACAAGTAAAGCAAGGAATGGATTAGCGAAGGAGGCATTATGAAAGAAAACAAGGCTTCTAGGTAGTAAATTCGACTTGGAGTTGAAGAAAAGACTAGGGAAATGTTGTGTGTGGAATGCTTTTCTATACCACTGAGGATAGAAAGGCAAGAAATGTGGATATGTACTTAGTAGAGTACTTAATTTCAAGTGGTCAAACAGGATCAGAATGAGGAAGTCTTAACGAGAGTGGGAGAGTAAAGAATACTGTGTCAAAGGATTCAAGAGTGTAAACAAATTAGGATTGGACATGTTTTGAGGTAGGAATGTGGAGGGGAAGCCCATTAGAGGAAGAAGGAAAAGGAATACTTAAATAAACGAAAGAGGAGGGTATATGAGGATGAAGAGAAAAGTGGAAGACAGAGAAAGGAGGCACCAAGAACCTGCACAAGCATACAACATATGATGATGATGATGAACAAAGGTGAAAAATATGACACCCTGGAGCAAGGAGACGTATATGGAATGATGGTATACTGTCAAAACGTTGCAATAATTGTGGGCCAAGGTTTGTATGAACGTCAATCCTAAACCCACCAAAGCATGATAGGTAAGGGGAAACAGGCAAAGGAACTCTTTACAGCATGACCGACTAAGTAAGAATAACACAAAATAATCTCAAGAAAGGCAGGACAGTAAATTCAATACATGGGCAACCAATCTTACTCACCAAGCTTGTCCTGGTTTTTAAGTCTGTGCATTGATCCCCCTTCAGCATTTAAAAGCATGGTACACTCATCAGTTACCTCACATTCCTCCCCAGATATTTCCCCATCTGTTAGTAAATATTCCTGAAAGAAGTTATACACTGTCTAATAAAACAATGAAGAACAAATATTTGCCCATTAAAGGGAACACAGGGATGAACTACAGAATATCATGAAGCCAAGCAACAATCAAGTCGTCTCCTTTGATTTCAAAATTTCACAAGCCTTTACCACGTGTATTAGAGAAGACATGGCATTAAGCACCAAAGTCAGATAGAGAGAGGAAGAGGTGAGACAATAATTGAGGAAACACAGTGCATTTAACGTAAATCATGGTGCATTCATTAGAATGACTTCATGCACACACTCTCATCTACTGGATAATCTGTTTCTGATGTAATTTCCAATAATGCATGTAATGTACCCACTAATAAAGAATTATATTCAAGATGAAATACATCTTAATGGAGGAAAATGGAGAAAACTCTCAAATAAGGTGCACCATAAATGGTTTTCATTTAACATTCTCAAAACTCAACCTCCAAGGTCCTGGGAGAAATTCTATTAATTATAGATTCCAAGAGCATCATAGAGTCATAGGCATAAGAAATTCAAGCAAACACATAACCCAAGGTCCCAAAACTAAGTAAGCATCACTTTGAACCATTTACAGCCATGTAGGAGAGACAGTGACTGATATGCAAAGATATCAAGGACTAATGCATAACTTAAATCCTTTCCCAGGAAGATTTTAAAGTGAATACTCAAGAATTTTAGTGAGATGAATGACAGTATATGAGCATGAAAATATGTCGAAGGAGCGAGAATGTACCAAAACATATATCCCCAATCAGTAAGCAAGAAAAGCCTTTCTACTTGGCTACAAATTCGCTTACTTAATTTTTCACTCTGCAGTAGACTTGATGATAAATCCGAAGACACCTCCTAAGATGTTTCATAAATATTTTAAAGAAAGACACATTAAAAACAGCTCTACCCATTTAAGACACCAATTTTCTTCAAGATCCAAAAATTGAAAAAATCTTTACCATTTTTACTTTTGAAAAAGAAGAAAGATTATATTAGGACATACCTAAAGGCAGGTGTAAATTCAAGGGTATTTTAAAATGAATTTTATTAAAGTCACACAACCTTATGCGAAATTTTATGAGTGATAGTTCCAATGATTAAAATAAATATCATAATTAATTAGTAAATAGGCACTGAGAAAAAACCTGGGGGCACAGTCATCCACTACATCAGAATCCTCAACTTATAAGAACTAATTTAGATGTCAACTCTAATGGCAAAAAAGTCTTAATACATTATAAATTTAAATTCTTTAAGTAAAGATTTCAATCTCCTAAAATGTGTCAATCTATGTCAGATTATTTGATTTTGAATCACAGATTTCACTTAACCATTCAAAAGAATTCACCACATCCACAAATTGTGGAATTTCTGCAATGCTGATGTAATGGTAACCAGTTTCACAAATACACTGGATGTACTAAAAACAGCATCCTCAATCACAATGTTTTCTTTGCTTGGAAAAAGTAACAATTAATTTCATTATTAGCAAAGGATATATCAATTAATAGTTAAAGGTTATAGCAGCTGACAAATAATGAACAAGTCAGAGAGTAAACAAATTGTCACAATTCAATTTAATGGTTCATTAATCCCGAAGATAAATAAATAAGGAAGTTTGAAGAGCAAATAGCTGGTCACAGGCTGTGAGAGGAGATGGTGCTGTGACGAGGGTCATGATTACCTCCACCCAGTGATTAAGATAAGTGTCCAGTGCCCTGCTGACTTGTGTTCCACGATAATTGAGAAGCATAGGTACCTGTGTGACTCCTTGTCCCAAGAGAGGGTCAAAAATGCAAGTAGCATACAATAATATCAATTTTAATTAAAATTTATTCAAAATTACATAATGTTTGATTTAATTTTGATATAGTTCAATGAAATTTAATTTTCGGCAAAGCCAAACTGTATCAACTTCTGCATAAAACGCATTCCAGTGCAATGACATGCTTACTAGCGGGTGACTGATGTAATATCATCGGGCGGGTGACTTGTAATATCATCTCTTAGAAAAGTAGAGGGGTTTCCTCTGCCAAGGTCTTTCAAGGCCAATGTTTCAGGGCAACAGTCAGAGCATAAACAAGTAAACACCTCGAACCTAACTTTTCATGCTGAAAGACGGGAAAGTAAAATAATCTTATATACCATTAAAAAGCCACATACTGATCTTAAAGAGGTGAATTTCACAGTAGCATGGCATTAACTTGAAGATTTTCATTTAACCCTTTTACTGCCAGCCCATTTTGGGTGGGATGTGCCAAGACTGCCAAGGCTGTATGCAGGAAGTTTGCAAGATTTCACATTTTAAATTATTTCTAGTACTTAATTTTATTTTTAAACATCTAGATTTTTTCCCAATGCTGAAGATATATTTGGGGCTTAGAACCATGGAAGAATGGAGGCCTACTTAACAGGAGTCATTAAATAGGCCTCATATCATGAAGTAAAAAATTCAAAAAAGTTGGGCCGATAAATCGCTCATCCAATGAGGGCCGATATATTGGCCCGCTAGCAGTAAAAGGGTTAAGATGGACAAGAATTTGGCCAAATTTGCTGAAGTTCTTCTGTTTCTTTTCGTAAAATGAAATCAGTACTTCCACCGGGGATCAAAACAACCTAATGTAAAATTGTTACATTGCATTTACACAAACTCAAATAATGAGTCCTTGAATCTACTACAGGAATAGGCTGGGACCACTCATTCACTTGTGAAATATCAAATTTTCCATAAAATCAGTAGACCCAAAATCAAGGTTTTTATGTATTTATTTCCACAACATGATAATTTTCGAAGTAGTTGACCAGTTTTTCCATGGAATGAATCTCCCAGCATGCGACAACTGGGACAAGAAATGGCATGATGCATGGTTTTTTAATCACAAATTAGAATTAGTTGGATTTCACATCTTCGCACATCATTTGATCATTAATCATACCTACACATATGAAATCATTCCACAGAAGGCTATACTTATGAAAGATTGGACAGACCAGAAAAAAATCAAGGGGATATATTTCGTTATCATGATAAAAAAAATTCTTTATGGCAAACCGCCAATTTTTTGGTCCCCAGAACTTTATAATAACAAGTCTACTGCAGTTAATGTGGAAATCTTCACTTCGCTCCACAGAATACTGGTAGGATTAGAGGGCCTGAAGTTCCCCAGAATTTCTGTAAGCATTTTCAAACAAATCATAATACAAGTAGTTGTGCATAACCTGACAGTTTGTAGTGCCTGATTTTTTGGCCAAAAAGTTATACTTATTCCTATGATTCATGCATAGTCCGACCTTAGATTTTCTACACTTCGGAATACGACATACTTGGAAACCCTTATAATGAAGGATATATTAATTTTAAAGCTCACTATAGAAGTACATTCGCAGAATCATTTTAGTTTAAACAACATTTGAAATTATTGTAACTAAGAATAAACTGTACAATTTATATTTTCCTATATGCATGATCTAGATAAATACTTTTCAACAAGATACCTCAAAGTTCATAATCAATGTACATTTACAAGTACAGTTTTCAACATCCTGTAGTATTACCACACCTAATACATATTAAACTGTAAAATAGGTATTTATAGTTTTGCAGTATCTCGAGAAGAAAAAATTTTAACCATTTTGCTTTGGCTAAAAGATAGTATGCACAACATAAGGGATGCAGAAATTAAGTTTACACCACCAAAATACAGGTACATATTAGTCTTATAGGTTGTTAATTAGTTATTCATATGGTTTTAAATATGCTGGCATATTTAGTTTTCTTTAAATTTTAAGGAAATGAGTCTTGATTGTCAAATAAAGGTTACAACTTTCCAACTAACCCTCAACATCAAGGCTCTGGAAGTGTCTCCAATTCAATATGACTGAAATTCAGAATTTCTTATAATGACAAAATTACTCAGGAGGTGAAATTAACCGAACTGGCTGAGCTAATTCATGATAAAATACATTCATAGCTGCCCAACTGGCAATCAACACAACCAAAACATGAAAACATATGCCTCCCAGGACATTTGATCCTCCTTTTGTTTTATTATGAATCTTAGTTCTAAATATCACCACCAGATGTTAGCAATTTTGTTTCTAATAAAAAAAATTGTCCCACATTTCTCTTAAATCATTAAACTCGAGTTATGAACACTGACTGAACACTATACAATAGACTCATTGGGTGCTTGCTCACAGAAAAAATGAAGAGCATGCATGAACTCTTTCTTTGCTCTGCATATGACTTCGGTGCATTCGGAGATGGCCTATTGAACTGTGGTGAAGCCTTGCAGCCTGGGAAAGATTTACCACATTTTTTGTTCAAAAGTTTTAGCTCTCAAAAGTTTGACTTGGGTCTAAGCCACTCCCTAATTTTTTACCAGAAATTTCGTCTCAAAAAGTCAAACTATACTATAGTTTTCCCAGCAACAACCACAAGTGGCTCAGGGAGATAAACTAGAAAATCCTGAATGTATAAATTTCATCAGAGATTAGTTTGAGCTTAAAGCTATGCCTTCATGCCATTGACTGACTGACTGGTTAATGGGTAGTTCTGTATGGTACCAATTCCATTCACTTGGTGATGGCAACAAAGAGAAAATAAAATGGCTAATTTACTAATTGCATAAGTATATAAATGTAAGGAAAAATAATAAAAAATACACACTTTAGTGGCATGAGTAACTTTAAACAACATAGTTATTATAAATATTTATCATGTAAATGATAACTTTAAAAAATGCCCTTACCTCATCCATTGTTGGAGGAATCCTTATAGCAACATTAAGAGGCTTGAGATGCCCACTACTCTTGTAATTATGCTCCAATAAAAGGGGAGTGTAAAGTACATTTTTCCACTGCCTGCTCAATACAATAACACCCTGAAAAATAAAGATCAAATCAACAACGATGAGCAATTGAATGTATCCAAGGAAAAAACAGCATATAATAAAGATTACATAGGCAATAGTGAGCTAGAGCAGTTTCATGCAGCACTGCTTATAATACATTTCATTGAATTACTACCTATTTGAGGTTTTAAATTCCTTGAAGTATAAAGTGAAACTTTCTTGAACATGCAGGTAACATTCCACAATCATGCAATGTTCTGTGAGACCATGTACCAGGAAGCGATAGTCATGGAAATAAGGGCTATCTGTTCCAAGGTGGAAAAAATACTCCTCCAGGACCCTTCTTTCAATTAAAATGATATGTTTGATTCTAATTCTTAAATAAGTGATATTTCACATTGTTTAAACAAATACAACAACATTTTCTTCAATAAAATCTTAAGGCTGAAAAGGAATAAAAACTTCAAGAGTTTTTAAGCTATTTGACACCATGTTAACTCAATGTTGTAAATGTAAATGGTCACATAAGTCAAGAATTCTATAAAAGACATGTTGATTTTCACTGACGACATATCCACTGATTGGCTTCTAGGCTGTTTCATTAATATGGCGTTAGGTTGGTAGATACTGGCAGAGGGTTTACTATCAATGGAAGTATTCTTGCTTGCAACTGCAATTTTCAAACCAGCCATCTAAATGTTATGCTGTGAACCAGCCCTTGCTGTTGCTCCTCCAGAAGACCTTGCCATCCAATACCCTTGAATTTTTTTCTCAACAAATATACTAACTTTTTGCTGGCTTTAAAAGCCTCCAGGTGCATTCATGTAACTCAGTCCGTAGCTGTATCAAATCTAGGAGCCTATTCCATATCTTCAGCAATTGATGTTTGCTGTGGCATTTTTTTCTCCAAAATAAACTGATGATACTGACATCATAGACTTTCTCAGGTTGGCAATAACCTCTCTTGATGACTTTCCTGAACATGGCTGGGAATTTAGAGGCTGCTTTATGACCACAAGATACAACTTTTGTGGCAATATTCACCTTATGAAGGTGAAATATTTTTTTAAAATATTTATCAAACCATCCTTGGTAAAAAATACTTGCTGACTGTAAAGCATACATCTCGGCCATCAATGCTCTCATTTAATATGACGGAGGTTATTGAGAACAAGAAACTTTCCTAGAATGGGAGGGAGGGTAAGAAGAACCTTGGGGAAATACTGGACCAAGTTGGCATTTCTCAAACAATAGCAGGTCAAATCAAGATGCATCTTACCAGATGCTGACTGTTTGGCAATGTATCTCATCAATGATAAAGATTCAACTAAGGCTACCTCCACTATCATTTCCTTTCCATCATAGTGAAGAGAGACCTTAGCAAGGAGATGTGAAATGTACATGCAACCATATACCTAATCCTGTATTCATTGTTCTGCGAAACAATCCGTGTAGCACCAAATGTTAAGATAAAATGCATTAGACTGATGAAAATACTTAAGCATCGAACCAAAACACTGACATAACTTGACTCCAATGAAAACCTAACTTGAACATGGAAAAGGAATTTTCATTGACATTAACGATGAAATTTAAAAAATAACTTATTTTTGTGCCTGTGATTGAAGATCAAACCTCGCTTGAAGAATCCCTGATGTGAAGTTAAATCAATGGCTAAGACTGGTGAATCATTTTTATTAGGTTTCGAGCTTACCAGAAAAAAATTGCAAAATCAATGCCTTATCGAAAACACATAGAAATGAAGCTTCAAATCATGTTTGGCAAAGCTTGGTACCCATTAGTAAACTGTATAAATTAAAATCCACACTGAGTGAAGGTGCGATTGGGAAAGTTTCACGGAATTACTACAAATTGATTACATTTTTGACATTAGTCATGAGACTGTGTCCAAAAAGTGAACAGATGCTTAAGTTGATAATAAATATCATAAAAATACATTAGTCATGAGACAGTGTCCAAAAAGTAAACATATGCCTAAGTTGATAATAAATATCATAAAAATACTAGAGTAAAAAATATAAAAAATACATCCACAAACCTGTCTCAGTGTCGACAACAAGGGCAATTCTCCATCTTTCAAGTTATCTTCAATAGCAGCCAAATCCGACTGTAGGACATATTTCTGAAGAACATTGCACAACTGACATGATGGATCTTCTTGCAGAGTCTTGGCCAAAGGTGTCACTCTCCCATACCGACTCTAAGTATGACAATGGGAGGGTAAATGTGAGAAGACAATGACTAAGTAAACACGGAGTGAGCTTTGATAAAAGCATGAAATACAGTAATTAGTACATAAAAATAAATAGTTAGATGAGAAAACATAAGCCATTACACACAACTATTTTGAGAATAATTAATGATAAATTTTTGTTTTGTCGTAAATTTTCTTGCAAAAGTTTTATAATTATTTATACATTTCTTGAAATGATTTTCATTATTTTCTACACTGAATCTTTTAAAAGTAAAACAGACTAGGTTTTCCCGGCAAATTATTTCAGTAAAGATTCCTCGGGTTTCACACTGGGTGATGTTGTTGAATACAAACAATGTTTCAACAGCAGACTCAGCCACTGTAAACCGGAGAAATCTTAACTTAAAAGACTGTGAGGATATTGTAATTGGAGATAGTGGATTTTGCATGGGTGTTGTATCAAATTAGTAGAGGCTACAGGCTTTACCATAGATTAACATGCCATCCTTCCAAACTTATGCTTAAAATGCTAGATTCCAATGTTAAATCTAATGAAAAACAATGACACAAATTTCCAATATATAAATAATTTGAAGAAACACAAACCTTAGGTGGCATGTTTATTCCTTGCACATCAAGGGCTTCAGCCATGAGGCATGCAGCAATTCCTGTAGATCGCCGATATTTGGTCCGTAGCATATGCACAGTACGGATAGCAAAACGATTGCTTGGATTTAACCAAGCGTTGATAGCAGGTGATGCAGTGCTTAGGAGGTTCCAATCCAACCTTGAAGAAAAATTAGTATTACTCATCTTAAGGAATGCACAAGGTAGCAAAATTTATTGTACAAGCATTTTGCTTGAACCTATCTAAGAGATAAATATTTGTTAAATGAGCACATTTTTAAAGAAGTTTCCCCGGAATGTCTTTCCTCTATAGAAATCTAAACGAAGTTAAAAGTGAGCTGATAGCTGAGAGAGAGTAATCTTGTAGGGAAGCATACAAGAGAATATAATGACCCCTACGTAATTAATTAGAAGCAGTAGGTATTCAGGTGCTCAACCAGACGCTGATATCTTTTGCAATTACAAGGTGTGATCAAAAAAAGACCGGACTGATTTTATTCCGCACAAACCGTTCAACGGATCGAAACGAGACTCAGTGCGCCATTTAGCGACACATCTGACGACTAAAACGAGAGGTGTTGTGTTTGTTGACGTAGAGTCGTTACTTAGCAACAGCGGCACGTGTCTTAACCTGTCCGTCGACCCGTCCAACGGCAGCAATGAAGGAGCTAGAGGAACAGCGTGTGTGCGTGAAATGTTGTTTCAAACTTGGCAAAAATGCTACGGAGACATTTGAAATGATTCAAAAAGCCTTTGGTAATGAAGCTATGAGTCGAAGCCAGTGTTTTGAGTGGTACGGTCGTTTTAAATCGGGCAGAACCTCGACAGATGAAGATTCGCGAACGGGGCGGCCTTCCACATCGACAGACCCCAACCATGTCAAATTGGTGAACCATTTGGTGCGGGTAAATCGCCGTTTAACTGTTAGGGAGATAGCCGAGGAAGTTAACATTAGTTTTGGATCCTGTCAGACAATTTTGACAGACATTTTGGGCATGACGCACGTCGCATCAAAATTCGTCCCGTGGGTGCTGACTGATGAACAGAGACAAAAACGTGTGGACATTTGTCAGGAACTCCTGGATCGAGCCAATGCCGACCCAGAGTTTCTTAAAACCATTGTAACCGGTGATGAAACCTGGGTTTACGGTTATGATGTTGAGACAAAGGCCCAGTCTTCTCAGTGGAAGGGTCCTCATTCTCCGCGACCAAAGAAAGCTTGCATGTCCCGGTCTAATGTGAAGGTCATGCTGGTGTGTTTCTTTGATTGGCAAGGGCTGATACATTACGAATACGTCCCTCAAGGTCAAACCGTCAACAAAGATTTCTACCTAGAGGTTATGAAGAGGCTGAGGGTCGCAGTGAGCCGAAAGAGGCCGGACATGTGGAGAAACAATGCATGGCGTTTCCACCACGATAACGCGCCGGCTCACACGGCGCTGATCGTGACAGAGTTTTTCGCCAACACCAGAACTTCCGTGATCCCGCAGCCACCCTACTCTCCAGACGTGGCTCCATCAGACTTTTTTTTGTTTCCAAAGTTAAAATCAACCTTGAAAGGGCGCCGATTCGACTCTATTGCGGACATTAAAACTAATTGTACGGCGGACCTGAAGAGGATCCCTAAGGCGGCTTACCAGGCAGGGTTCGAGAGCTGGAAGAAACGTTGGCAAAGGTGTGTCGTTAGCCAAGGAATGTACTTTGAGGGCGACAAGTTCGATTAAGCTGTATCCGTCGAAATAAACAAGTTATAAAATCAGTCCGGTCTTTTTTTGATCACACCTTGTATGCCTTAGTAATATTATAGAGATTGCTGTACATTTATAATTGGTAATGCATGCCACCAGGATATCAGGAAAATATAGAATTGTTGCAACATAACACATTATAACTAGAGATGTGCAAGCAACTCAAAATTGAAGTATTTGAGATTTTTACGATAATTTTGAAGTAGACGGAAAAATGGTATGTCGTTTTTGCATAAATAAGGCAATGATTTTTTCCTTCAGACTTCTGTAGAAAAATGGGATCATCTCACAATTGGAAGAAAATCCCTCAACTTCAATCAGATCACATAATCTTAATATTTAAGCTCACCAATGTAGGTGTGTACATTCTGTTCATGTTTAAGTTTCATCAATGTTATCTCAACTCAGACAACATTCGGGTTTAAATTTTCCTACATTGGATAGCAGAGAGAATCAGCACCATTAGGCATAAACTGCAACAATGTTGGCACACTGGATTCAGAGCAACCCCACAACCTCATCTTAGGCGCTGATTACATCAGTAAGTTTGACTATCATCACATTCTAAGGGTTACAATTTACCTAAATTGAATTTTAAAAAGTATTAACGTCATCTTGCTTGCATTTCCTCTGTGTTTCCATCTCCACGAAATAAACTCTGGTTAGAGGTCAGTAACTTGGTCATGAAGTACGTGAAGTCAAACAGCGAGCATTCTGAATGATTACACTAGTTGGCATTAAGTGTTCGGTAAGTGATGACCTTTTCATTGCACATGTAAGCAGTGGCAAGTGCCTCATGGAATAATGAGGGACATCCATCAGTGGCCCTGACGTATTTTGCCAAAAAAGTGATAAGCAGCATTTTACAATTTGTTGCTAGTCACCAGCCTGACCCCACCGTTCAAATTCGATTGTATTCATCCTTCAATATGCATGAAAATATCAGCCTAAACAACCCATGCTAGAATGACTCCGGCTTGACCGGCCCCAAAATATTCTATGCATTGCGCCCTCCCACCTCCAATTTATTGAGGTGACAAAAATACAGTGGACATGCAAGCACATTCAAGTCCACAGGGTCACAATTGACCTAAATTAGATTATAAAAAGCATTAACACCTCTGCAGGATAAACTACAAATGGATCTATCCAGTCATGATCCTACCCTTATAATAATTATGATTTTTCATTATCTACAGTTTATTGCATAACACAAATACTCAATACCAGCTGCAGAAGTATCTAATGAAATGCAGTTTACAACTACAGGACTTGCTCTTAATGTAAGAAGAGGGTATCTCCAGCCTGAACATATAGAGTAACTTGTTTTCTTGTATTACAATTTATAATTTGATTTCAACATTACTGTCACTGAAATTTTATTTCTAATACTAATTTAGAATTTACTTAATCATTTTCTTATCACCTATTATAGGCTTGTTACACTTACGAAGTCCTTTTCCTGTGTTTTGCCTAAAAGTTCATTTTTGTAAGCAGTGTTACTGTGCAATACAAAAAAACTTTAAGAGGAAGTTTATTTCCTCATGAGAGCATATTGTATTTAGCTATTATGACCAATAAAAGTGAAAGTCAGTTAACATCTTCAAATGTACCAAAGTTATTGATTTATTCATTTCGTCTCAAATTAAGTCTTTTGTATAGATTCGGGAAAGTTTTCTAAATTGAGTATTTCGTTCTATTTGTTGAATTGAAAATTAGGGTTTTAATTTGATTTCATCGCATTAAATAAGGCATTGAAGAGTTTAATTTTCTTATAAATACATAAAATTACAATGATGTTCAAATTTGACTCAAACATCACTCAAAACTCAATTTTAACAGCAATGATTGACTCAAAACCCAACTCGATTTGAAAATCTGGTGTTCACACATCCCTAATTATAACCCAAATAAGCACACTTTTATATGCTTCAAAAAAGTTTTAACATGCTGGTCCTCAGGGGCAGAACATGTCTCCTAGTCAAGGGCTACATGTCATTAAATCTTGATATATATTTTATATATATCAAGATTTAATGTATCAGGCAAGTCTATGATCAGGCAAGTATATATTTTATTTTATGCATTTTATTTCACAGAGGAAAATGTGAAGTGCAAAAATCTTGAAATAGCCCTCTGAGTTTGTGTGTACCTTCTATTTATGAAGACAGTTGCATTATAACATGGATAGTACTTTATGTGTAGCAATCCATTAGTCCAATGAGATTACTTGTAACCTTCTATTGAGTGCAGCCTAATTGGATTTTTAACTTCAAAAAACAGCCCTCAGGTTTAAGTCATTCATTGTAGAATTACACAAGCAACTAAATTATGGAGAGTACATCTTTCTTTCTGCTGCAATGCCAACAGCCATAATATATATAGACGGGCACCTCCACTGGCAGCGCAAAATCATATGCATGAAAACATAGCTGTACAATCAGACCCATAAGATGTAGGCAGATTTTGGAATGCATTTTTGAGAAAAATACACAGTATCATGGGCTGGGAAATATGGTATGTCTTTTTCGACATGTCTGATCCAGAATTAAGCAGAAAAATGCCTAACTGGAAATATATCAAGATCCAATAATATTCCATTTGAGTCAGGCTTCACAGAATCACCTTCATTACCTCTATTCATGCCTAATTTTCTTTTGAGCAAGCAATCCAACCTTTAATACAAACAAATACTAACCTAGTATAGTCAAGTTTTCTAGTGATGGGTGCACGTGGTGGAGCAGCAAAGTTGAACCACACAGTCCTGAACTCCATGACACACGAAGAGGCATTACTTCCACCAGGCTCATGCTTTGTCCCTATTCCACTACTCTCCATTCCTTCACCTTCTGGTCCCTCCCCCTTCCCTTGAGCATCTGGCTCTGCACTGGTCCTTGCAGACTCCTTTGCTTTGTGCACTTTACTATCCTGTCCAACACCCGCATCAATACCTAAAATACTTTCCAAATCATCACTCCACTGACTCCCACCAGTTCCCCCACGAACAAACTGAGATCTCTTCACAACCTTGAGGGAAACCCCTTCGAAACCACACTCAAACATTATGAAACCGAGTCGTTCCTCCCCACTAGCATTACTTATGGCAGAGAAACTTGACGGCAAGTTGTCTGATCCCTTGGCACCGGCACTGCCCTCCCGGTGGGAGTGCCTGCCAGAACTGGTTGGCGTGTCAGTCGTGGCAGAGGTGGAGAGTCTCTCAGGACGGTCAATCTTCAACGGGGATGGGATGCGGGTGCAGGTGAAGAGGACTCTTGAGTGCTGAGCTGGGATGGCTGTCACCACTGCCTGCTTCAGGATGGAACTCTCGTTCCGGAGCCTCCGCAGTTGGGAGTGGATGTGCGAGATGCTGAGGGACACCACCACTTCCTCCTGCTGCTTCTCTGATGTCTCGATGAGCACCGGCTCCCCCTGCCATGCCCAGTCACCACCATTGCCGCCAGTTGCCGGGGTGCCACGTGTGGCAGCATCTGCCCCACTCCCTCCCCGACCGATCACCTTGGCAGCGAGCTTCTTCTGGTGGGAGTCGCCTATGCCGATGCCTCCCCCGCTGGATCTCGAGGCCCCGGCACCCCAGCCCATATTTCCCCCACTCCCATATGAGGGGAAGATGCCACCACCTCCCCCACTCCTCCTCAGCACAGGTGCAGGGCGGTGGAAAGTGTGCACGACTTCCCTCGCTTGTTTTGACACATAAAACTGGGCAGTGATGTCATTGAAGCAGACGGCAAAGAGGGACACGCAAGTCAAATCTCGAAGGTTGTCCAGTGCTGAGAAAGAGATGATTTCCTCAACCACAGATGTCTGCAGCAGGGTGATGTTCAACTGATTGAAGAGAGTGATTGGTATTCTTAGAGTTTATTTTGAAATTTTTTCAGTTCACTCACTTCCATAAATTATTTCTCAAGTTATTTTTAACCCACTAAATTTCATTACCTTCTCATTATGAAAACTCAATTAAATACCATGATGAAGCAACTTTTAGTAGCTTCTTACTCATTACATTTTTTGGACAAGACGAAGTTCATTTAAAAAATCCTAGTTTGGGGCAGAAAAGCCAATCAAATGAAATACAATTACTTCAACAATATGCATCACTGAATACTCCAATTAGAACAATGTATTGCTGTAGGAATCACATACTTCATACTTGAGAAATGTAATAACACAATACAGTGCCTAAATTTGAAGGCATCACTAGTGGTGCAAGAGATCATTATTATTTGAGATTTCATGTAATAAATGAGATCCGTGAATAGGAATACAGGCTGTCCTTGACTTTCATACACAATGTGTTCATGTGACATGTACGAAAGTCTAATAATTGAGTACATTCCTAATTAGGAGTTACGTTACTAGAGAGCTCAAAATGTATAGTAAAACCTTATTTACTGCAAGGGAATTTTAATTATAATTAAATATGTTCAGCAATACAAGGCTGGCATTTCTACATTGTGTAACAGTGGTTTAAATTATGCTGATACATCTTGATTTAAGTTCAAAAAAGTTTTTTTTATGCACTGAGTGAAACCTCGAAACAAAATACAAGCCCACTTGTAATTTTAGCTCGCTGAAGTTGGCATTCCACTGATAATGTACATTTTAATGCAAAAGATATAAAAGAAGGAGCATTTCCATGTTTTATTTTTGGACACTTAACCTTGTAATTGAAATTAAAACCTTGAAAGATGGAAAAAATTAGGCAAATTTGTCTAGAAGAGACAAATGACAAATGAAAATCAAAAGACACTCCATGACTTAGCCATAATCTTTCAATCAAAAGTGTAGAAGTTAGTATGGGTCAGAATATATCAGTGCTCTATAGTGCATACAAACTATGCTGAATTAGTGGAATGAAATGAATAGCTCCCACAAAATGAACTATGACTAATTGGTAGGTAGCATTCTGTGGGTGGATAACAGTTATTACCGAATTTTTGAGCAGAGTTGTTTAATTTTCTGACAGTCAGTAATTAACAAAGTAAGCTTTTTATTACAGAATAATAGATGACTTCAAAATATGTTTGATGCCTTTAATAAGAAACATTGAACTTGGCAACAATCACAGAATTCATTATCAATGCTCTTTTGTTTTATAGTGTACACTGACTTTGCTCTTCTAGTTTGAAGTATGCTAATGAAGGTCTGTGAAACAAAGGTCAGCAATTGCACTAGTATGAAGCACAGATTCTACTAATTCTACTGTCCTTGGAATTGTTGAAGTATCATGGTATTTGTGCTCTATAGTTTCCCTTGTGTTCCTTGGCTTGCTGTCTGCTAGACAACTGTCATGATAATCGACTGTATCGATTGATCGATTGTGGGCTTACGTGTTTCTGGTGCACGCGATGGGTCAGTAGTAGTTCGTGCCTTTTGTATGATGGTGATCAGTATGAAATACAAATCATTAAACTAATTCTGTGTGTCTCCAATTATTACCACTGTTTGAACCCTGAATAACAGGTTATGGGCCCAGTGGTCTTACTGTGTGGTTGGAGATATTAGTTATCGATCTGTTTTGAAGATAATCCGAAAAAAGGTGAAACCATGGCCGAGCAGGGTGAACAGGTTACGGATTCAGATAAGTATATGAATCCAATCCTCAACAAGGAGAACTATGAATACTGGAGGACTATGTCAAAAGCATCATTGATTTATCTAAACTGCTGGGACACAATCGACCCTGGGCTGAGTGCAGATGACATGAGAAAACCTGAAAACGTCCATAAAGATAACAAGGCGTGCGCATACATTTTCCGACATGTGCGGCCTGAGTATCTCACTGATATTAGTATCCTTAAATCAGCAAAGGCGTGTTGGGACGCATTGGAAGAAATCCATGGGAGAGCTACATCTATGGATATAGCTGTGTGTCTCCGAGAGCTGGGCAGTATTCAGAAGACGGAGCTACATCTATGGATATAGCTGTGTGTCTCCGAGAGCTGGGCAGTATTCAGAAGACGGAGTCAATGGACATCTCAGCGTACACAGGGAAGATCCAAGAGCTGTGTGGGAAGTTGACAAAGAACGGAATCGTGTTTGAAGATCACATTGTGGCATCTTTTATATTGGCTGGACTAGTGACAGATCCACATTATTCGACTTATGTCAGAATTACGAAGATACATGAGGGGCTAACTTCGAGGGTGGTGAAATCAGATCTTCTTCTTGAAGAGAGAAGAATCAATGCAGCTGAGTCGTCTGAGCAAGGCAGTGCATTGGCAGTGAGGAAGTTCAATAAGCCGAGACGAAACAATAACAAAGATGGTTCCAAGCAGAGGAACACAAGTGATCAAAAATGCTACAAATGTGGGAAGTGGGGCCACATTTCCTATCAGTGAGGGTCGCCGAAAGGAGACAAGAAGTCGGAGGGGAAGAAAAGAAAAGATGAGGAGTCTAAGGAGAGACACGAGAAATGGGATAAGCCAAAGTTCAAGGGACTCATTTCTGCGTTGGCTTTGAAATGCTCTGAAAGACAGAAGGTTAGTTACCTAGATTCATGTGCTTCAAACCACATTACACCAGACCATCACCGCTTTGTGGAATTCCAACCTGCTACTGGAGAAGTGAAGATTGGAAAGGGACGTCTGACAGTGAAGGGGAAAGGGACAATCGTTATTAAGTTAGCTAATTCTTATGGGGGCTGGACTCTGGCATTATCGAATGCACTTGGGTACCCGAGTTGGATGTAAATCTTGTGTCTGTCAGACAGATGGCAAGGAAAGGTGTACAGACTTTGTTCAGTTTGGATGAAGCGATTGGAGAGCATGATGACGGTGATGTTTTGTTCAATGCCTTAGTGGAAAATGATGTGTTCTCTGTAGGGACTGAGCCAGATGATAATTACAGTGCAAATGTTTCTGTTAATGATGAGAGTAATGGTGATACAGAAATTGAAGTAATTCAGGCTAAAGCTTACAGAAGTGTGTAGTGGCATGAAAGATTAGGGCATCTCCATGACAGTGCTATGAATAAAATCCCAGGTCTTGATATCAAGAAAGAAGATTCCAAGAAGAACAATGAGTTATGTGAGGTATGTGTGAAGGGAAAAATGACTAAGTTACCATTTCCAAAAATAGCTCATCATAATTGGGAACATCCATTACAAATCATCCATAGTGATGTAAGTGGAAGGGCAGAGTGTCAGTCTTTGGGCGGAGGCCATTATTTTGTGACCTTCATTGATGATTTCTCTCACTTCACTACTGTCAGGATAATTAAGAAAAACAGTGAAGTGTTCAAGTGTTTTCGAGAATACCAGAGGGAGGTTAAGGCTGTACATCAAGCAAAAATAAGTGCTTTTCAATCAGATAATGGTGGCGAGTATACAGGTATTGAGTTTGAGATTTATTTGAAGTCTGAGGGTATTTGACATAGGAAAACTGTACCTAGAAATCCTGAACAAAATGGTGTGTCGGAACGTGCCAATAGGACTCTTGTAGACATGGCAAGGTGTCTACTTATCCAATCAGGACTTCCTGTTTTCTTGAGGGGTGAAGTCATAAGTTCAGCATGTCATATTTGCAACTTATGTCCATCTACTGCTATTGAGAATGAAATTCCTTTGGAATTATGGAAAGGAAAGAAGTCTGATATCCAAGGGAAACTGTAGAGCACAAATACCATGATACTTCAACACTCCCCTTTGCTCATAGTTTAAAATACAAGTCCCATTTCTTTGGTGAATATCTGGGTCTTAATCTTATTCACTGTTTGAACCATGAATAACAGGAATGTTGATAACCCCACTTTCTGTGGGTAGTGTGCATGCCCCTTGTTCGCAAATCATTCCAATCCTAGGCATCATTAAGTGGAGTTCATAATTACTTTTCGCTAGCTTATCTCTGAAAGTCTGAATTTAACAATGAAAGTCGAGTGATTGGTCTTCTTTTTGAATGTATGAAAGTTCAAACTGTACAAAAGTCGAGTGAAAGGAAGTTGAGGACTGTATTACTTTACTATTATTTACTATTTTTATATATTATTTATTATTTACTATTATTGATAGATGAAAATTTTTCCCGTGTTGCTATTGTTGGATTTTTGATTCTAAAATTAGCTTCATACTCATTATGCCCACGCTAAAACACAGAACTGTACACAGAGCATTCCACATTTAGTTGAAAGTATGGCCCTCAAGGAGAATGGAACCACCAAACTTGTGCAACTTTTTTTCAACTTAAGGTCAGATTGGTAACCATTTTCAGAAGCACAGTAAATTAAAGTAAGTTACTATGTTGGACAACACTAGCATGTTGGAAGACTTCCAAGATGTGAATTCATTGCAATACATAGCACTATGTTGATTTTCCTAACGCTATCAGGAACATCACACTTCTACCTCACGGAGATTGACTCCAGCACTAATCGCCATAATACCCAATACTGTCAGATTAATGTGGAATGCAATATGGCAGATGCAATAGGCAGTGAAGAACCAGACAAGCTAACAACTCACATCTACTTTTATTTCTAACATGAATTTGGTTAAGGTTTCAACCCTCACGCAGCACTTCAGTTAAAAATCTGTAAGAGTATTAGATGAAAGGAATTGCAATAAAGACACCTTCTTACCTTGGGTAACATAATTGTGCCTTGAGTTTGAGTGGATATACTTTCTTCATAAACTCCAGGAACAAGAGCCTGACTTTTGACACCTTCCACTTTAGAATTTTTTGATGATGATTCTTTCACCCTTTCAGCTGTTCCTCCTCTACTGTTTCCTTGTTGAAGGTGGCTGAGGTAAGCAGCCTGCTCTTTTTTTAGTACATTTGCTGCTTCGACTCGAGATATACAACCACCATGAAGACTGTTCAACACGGTTAGGGGATGCAAAGTAGCCATCATAGGAGTGAGAGCATCCACAAACCTGTAATAATATAAAGTTATCCTTGTATCAATGCTCACACAAGTTACTTGTCACTTAAGCAATTAAAATTTCTTTTGGTTAGTATTTAATGTCAATATTCATAACTAAAACAATTATTTTTTATCAAGACATTATATATTATATTATATCATTTTTTATCATTTCACAATTACTTGCTTGGTTAGCCAAAATACAATGAGGTTAATTTTGTTGACACACTACTCAGACTCATTTTAAAAATTAAATCCATGTCCACTTTATAAAGAAATTGCACAAGTTTTCAAAAATAACTTTTTGATTAATGCTCCATTGATCAGTATTTTGACTTCTCATGGATGATTATGGCTGTCTGGAAATTGAATTTCCTTAGGCAACAAAAACTAATTGCTATTCTCATTACTTCTACGACAAAACATTTATCAACATGTAGTGCAACCTCCCATCCTATCAGATCTTCATGCAAAGGAATCTTCACAATGATAAGAAAATATTTTTCCTTTACTAACTCCATGATACATAAAACAGGTGGACCCATATGTCTTCAAAAGATACATTCTGTCACCATCAATAGCTGTGACTCAACTGAAACTGTGGCTGTTTTAGCCATTTATCCTTAATCCAAATGTAGTCAACATAATTTTATTATGTATTTCTTTCCTAGCATACTTGACCACAATTCCTCCTTTTTTTGCTGCAATCCTCAACCATAGACAGATAAACAAAAAATATATCGGAAAAAACTCTAAAAATATAAATTATATTTATTTCATTTAAATATTGAGCACTAAAACTAGATATAATATTTTTTGTTCCAAATCAACACTCAAATGGACAATTCATTCTTGTTATAAATTTTAGAGACCTCAGCAACTGTTTCTCTGCCCATTGAATTACATTGGGCATTTGCACTTTTTTATTGATAGTACGCTTTTCATACCTGTTCTTTACCTTTTTTGAACACCATTCACTGCTATAACATTTTGAGTCACCAAGAAAAAATAAATGGAAACCATCAGTGGCAAGCAATGCAGCAGAAAACACAGACAATTATTATTCAGACCTTTGGCATGTAAGTGGGAATTGCAAAAACAGGCATGAAAAATAGTAGCTATGCACACAATAGCATGCCTAGGATTTAATTTTCTCCAGCTGAATGATTGAAGTAACTTCTTCTCAGGCTTCCATCAGGGTTAGGTTCTCCATCTTCATTTCTACAGACATTTTGATGAAAGACCTTCGACCAAAATATTTCAATGAGAGATTCTTTCATAAAAATGTTTTGGTCATGGCAAGGTTTTTGTGGTTAGGAGATAAACATGGTCACTGGCTAGCAATGGATATTGCCACTGCCCACAGTATACTATGTGCAATATGATCCCTAATGCCAACAGCACAAATTATAGCCATTTGGTAGTCCTTCATCAGTTCCCTTATGCTAAAGGCTTATCAAGATATTAAATGTCATTACCTCTGAAGAGATTCCAAAACTAGAGGGCACACCATGATGTCCATATCACCCTTGAGCTTCACTACGATTGTAATTTTAGTCCCACTATCATTACTCTGAGACAGCAACTCATCATCGTACTCTGCAAAGAGAAAAAAAAGTAAAATTACACCACAGAGAATCCACAATCCCACTTAACAAATATCAAAGCTGCACAAGGGTGATCAATCCCTTTTACTCTCTCCCATATGTTTTGGAAATGAATTTCAGCTGTTAAGCTACCTCCAAAATACATACATGCACATGACAGCAACACCTAAAATTTTGGAAACTAGTAAGGCATACACCTTCTACTTTCACATTATCATATCACACTATCAACAAGGAATGATGAAGTATATGCCAAAATGTACCGAAGAATACCTCCCATTTTCTGTTCCATGTCAACTTAATTTAACAGTTACACCAACGCACATGCTGTAATTATGGCTGAGAAATAAATATAAAGATCTACATATCATTTTGAAGTAACTGCTCATGTTTTCTGGCCTTTAATAACATAGGACAATGCAAAACACACAGAATACTTAAAAATAATGACAAAAATAAGAAGTTTCAATAATAAGCAAAACCACCAGTCCTAACAAAAAGCCAATACTAAATGATATTGTATTTATGATTCCTTCATGAAGTTCAATAGGTGACATAATATCGATAAGAACGGGATCAGCCAATTGCCATCACTTAAAGCAAAAGTATTTCATTGGCATCAGGTGAATTTCCATCCTCATAAATTAAAGGTTTGATATAGACGACATAATTTATCTCCACAAAAGGCCAACGGTATATTTCCTTCAATATCATTCCCCATGACATCTCCAATTTCAAAGGTGGATTGGAGAAAAAATTTACAGGCTTACCTATCTCTGGTTCTGGATCAGGTTCAGCTGGGAGGAAGGTCATGGTGTCCCAAGCATACGCCCTTGTGGGGCTCTTACTGTGGCCACTGGGGGGAGGTGGAGGTGAGGTTCCACCCTCACTTCCATGTGACATCTCACCTTTCCTCCGCCCGACCATTTTCAGTGATGTGAAACCTTCAGATACCGTGTCAAAGTGGGGCACTTTCCTCCCACCTGCAAATACATATTAAGCTGGTTAACTCAACCAAAATCAATTAAAAATGAGTCAATACCAGAAAGGTTAAAGGGAAAACTAAAAAAATACCTTATTGAGAATTATTTGTATTTGGTTGAGGGATACCTACATTTTTCAGCTGAAATTATATAATTTGCAATAATGTAATTAATGCTATTTTGTCTACAATGTTTTTTTGATTCCATCTTGAAAAGTCCAATATATGTATTTTACATCCATCAGTGGCCAATAAAATTTATTATCATAATTATTACTATTATTCAGTCAACTCATCACAATAACCAGCCTCTTTAACCAAAAATGAATTACATTAAATAGTTGATCAGTCTCTGATGAAACATTTGTTGAATTAGAAAATATATTTTTAAAAGAAATAGAAGCAAATAGTTAACTTGGTCTGATTCCACACTTTATTTTCTCAAATTCACCCATGTTTTGGCATATTATGCCAAATTTTAAGCTATCCGGGACTAGCCACGGAGTTCCACTTTTACAGAGTCACCCGCAATGCACAAATATGCGAATTTCCACAGAGAAAAAAAATCATCTGCCTTGACCGGGATTCGAACCCAGATCCCTCGATTTCCAGCCAAGTGCTTTAGCCAGTTAAGCTACCGAGGTGTCCTCTTCCCCTGTGGATTTTTGTGACCTTTACGGGACTAGATGTTCTCAACTGCCGGACATACAATGTAACAATCAGTCGCTAGTCAAGGCGGATGATTTTTTCTCTGTGGAAATTCGCACATTTGTGCATTGCGGGTGACTCCGTAAAAGTGGAACTCCGTGGCTAGTCCCAGATAGCTTAAAATTTGTCAAATAAGAGTGAACGCCTCTCTATGTTCAAAGTACGATCTTTTCTCGTGGGCAGTGGGCGTGGGAAGCGCTCAGTAGTGACTGATTGTTACATTTTGTGTCCGGCAGTCGAGAACATCTAGTCCCGTAAAGGTCACAAAAATCCACAGGGGAAGAGGATGCCTTGGTAGCTTAACTGGCTAAAGCACTCGGCCGGAAATCGAGGGATCCGGGTTCGAATCCCGGTCAAGGCAGATGATTTTTTCTCTGTGGAAATTCGCACATTTGGCATATTATGCCATTTTAAAGGTATGATATGCCAAAACCTGGGTCAGTGAGAGAAAATAAAGTGTGGAATCAGACCAAGTTAACTTTTCATTATGAAGAACATTACGGATTTCCTTCAAGTTATGCCGGAATAGGTATCTAAGAAGAATAGAAAGAAGAGAACATTTTCAAAATAGCGAATACATAGTTCAATACTGTCTATGATACACTAAGTGAAACTTTGATTAGAGTAGATACAACAAAACATAAAGGAAAGCAGCTAACCTCAACTTTACTATGACTAGCAAGGAAGAGGTGCTACCTGGATGGCTATAGTAATATACACATGTAGACTGGGATAGGAGATAAGGAAACAAGAAAACTCGAATTATTTTGATTTGCTATAGATTCATTGGAGGAAGAAGATTAGACTCAACTCAAGTACCACTCCCATTATTTCAAAAATCTAAAAAAATAATCAAAAATCTAAAAAAAAATAAGTGTAATAGCCCAACAAGTTCCGGCTTCAAAATAGCTCTAAAGGGGCACTAGGTGTACTATGAGAATTAATATTATCATAATTCCTTGAGAATTCAAAGAAGGGAAAGAGAAGATGCCCACTCTAATAGGTAAATTATTACATCATTACAATTATAATAATATCTACTCAGAGTTTCCTCGAGTCTCCTCTTATTGTTAACTTTTTTCTGAACCCCAGAACTCTCTGCAATAGCTTTGACACAACATGAGTAATAAATGACAGCAAAATAACTTAGCAATTCAGCACTAGCAACAGCATTAAAAATACATGCAAGCTCCATATTTTCTAAAGCAACATTAAAGAGGATTCATAAATTAATCTTAATAATCCTGGCAACAGTCAACTGCATGCAAGTATACACTGGTTTTATCGTAATGTACAAGTTTTGAAGATTATTTTATATAATCACAGAGATTATATTTTCACATAGATCAGTTCATTGATGGCATTAGTTTCTAAATGGTTGTCAATAAGAAGAACTACTCATTCACCATTAATATTAGAACAAGTATTGCAGGCATAGTTTAAGAAATGAGAAAACATACCTATGTAATGAAGCTTCCCGTTTTCATATCTTTGGAATAAGGGCACAGTAAAAGCATCACATCCAGCAGGTAGTGAGCATTGGGCCCAGTTTGAGCACTTCACCTGAAATTATATCATATAGAATCATTAATGAGTTAAAAATAAATATTATAATACATTGATATAAAGGCAATTGTTTTGAAATACAGTTGCAAAGAGTTTAAAAAAAGACCAAGATTGTTTTTGAGACAATTCAATCCTAAGAAAAAGCTGTTTGATGAAATTGGTAGTAAGTTTTTTTTATTATTGTAAAGAACACAATTTAATCATTTAAAAAAAATTATAAAGAGGTGAAACTAAGGATCACATTTATAATTTTTTTATCTGCACCGTGTGAATGTTTCATCAAAATTGGACGTCAACTTTTTCCTTCTTGAAATTTCAGGAGAATCCTAACTGCAGTACACATAACATTTCTGCCAACTGCAGTGTTGATTTCCAATTATTTCTCTTCTAACTTCTAATCAATAAGTGAATTGCTGATACTAAAATTAAAGGTACCGGGCTCCACTGTATTTTTTTCAATTCAAGTAAACAAGTTACAAAGAATGGCTGAATTTTACCAGCTGTCCAAATTGAAAAGGGGAAATATCAATTATCTTGCAAACGTCACACACAGAGAAAGCAGCTCTCAGCACGCTTAAAGTGTTTCTTGTTGATAATGTTTCATTGTATTCCATGTTTGACTTCCTTCACCAATGAATTAGTGTTATTCTATCTTTTCACTCAGTTTTATGCATCTACGAAAACCTGCAAGGATCATTTCTGCCTTTTCAAAACATTTTTTCTTTCGTATAACACTTTGAAACGAGTCCAATATATCCACTGGGCTGTCTATGCAAAGCATATTCATCAGTACCCTTCTCTTTCAGGTAGAGACAGTGAAGAAATGAAAAATAACTAGTTAGCATATTGGTAGATTAAAGGAAGCAATGAGCAACAGAAGAATGATATTTTTGAAATAATAGGAAAATCCCATATTCCCATTATCAGAATTAACATTTTCCCTCAATTTACGTCATTTTTGAGCCAAATGGGAGAGTGACAGAGGGTTGAACTTTGACGATAGCATTTAAGTTTAATTCACACATAATATAAAAAAACGAATAAAAAGCATGATTAATTCAGGTATTCAAACCAAACCAAAATCAAACCAAAAGTTTAGATTTTTGACTTATTTTTCAATAGATTTTGCTCTTCTTTAAAAAAAAAAGTGGCACTGATCCAAACTGAACACAACCACATGCAGATGAATCACATTCCATTGAATTGAGAACAGTATGAAGTAGAATGCCTGCAGTGGGAAGCCACGTTCAGCTAAGTTTCACTTCACATTGAATTCAGCAATGAATCTTTACATCAAAAAATTAAAGAGCTCATAAAGCATATCAAAAAACTCTTTTGAAAGCTGATGTATACTACAAAAAATAGCCTGGCTTAAGTTAAGTGCATATGGCTCACCTGAGAGAGATGATTTACATAGCACGACATTAATAAAGGGGAGTCAATTATTGGCTTATTCACTTGCATGTGCAAGTTAACAAGTGTCATATCCTCTTGAGATGACACTGCTGATATAAATGATGTGCTTGAAACAGACTGAGAATCAGATGATGAATCAAGACCGCTCTCTGGACGTACATACAGGTTCTGTAAAAGATTTAATAGGTTTAATATTGAAATCATAACAGAGTCCAAATGACCTTTTTTTTCAGGCACTCAAGTCTGCTATGCACTTTCAGAAAAATACTTCAACCTACTTCTTAAATCAGATATGAGCATTTCAATGATCACTCGTAAATAAATTATTCTCAATTACCAAATGAATGCAGTAAATATTAGAATATATAATAGGCTATCCAAAATTCTCAAATCCACAATATTTGGCTTGTGCAACAAAGGAAGTGAAATCTTTAGTAGGAAGTGTACTTGCAATCACCAACTCACATTCAGTTAGACAAAGTGCAGCAGAGTAGCAATTACATACTTCCATCAGTAGAAAAATTGTTCTTTGCAGTACTTTATTTATGACTTCATTCACAAGATTACTATCAGCTGATGTTGGAGTGTCTATCATGAAAATGTTCACTACTGCTACAGGTCATTAAAATCATGCAATGACTACTACTAATCTACTTAACTTTTATTGAAGAAAACACGAAATACTTATCTTAAGATGAGTTGTTAGTGTTAAGTCTTTTTCAGCTTTACATCTAAAGTTAGTATAATATCATATCTCAAATGGTAAAAACAAACAAACCTCACCATGATTTCAAGGGAGTCCTTCTCGGACTCATTTCTAACATTAATCCCCATACTGTCGGACATCGGGCTTGGCCTCAAAAGAATTGGGGAGGCATAAGGGATGGGAGAAGCCGACTCGCTCACCCTTAGTCTAACATCTCCACCATCGATCATCCCACCAATTGGAGCCTTCAACGAGTTCTCACTTTTCTGGGCTCTGTGCTCTGGGGTGTGTATCTCATGATCGCTGCAGTGGCTCGAGAGCCGTGGGTGAGGAGGTAGGTGAGGTTGGTTCCCACTCCTGTCAGTTGCAGAAGTTCCCTCTCCAACAACAGCAATGCTCATTTCACTTGGGAATTTCCGCTCGGAGGTTCCAACAGAGCGGCCCACTGGCCACGTCACAATTCCAGACACATTTGAGGTTGATAACATGGCCCCAGCAGCCATCATATTAGGGTCCTCGTCGGCTGAGAAGAATGCTTCTGAGTGGTTCTCACTGCTCATTGACACAGTTCTTTGTACCTGAAGTAACAAGATGTTTAACTAGAGATACCACCCAATTGTCCACACATCTCTTCCATAAACATAGAACTCTTATTTGATAGTTTCTGGCTCAATTTTATGTTTGAAAAAGAAAAAACTCTGTACATTTAACAGAGAGTACATTAAAGCACAATAATGAGCCTATATTTAAAATATTTTTCCTTCTTCTGAACCATTTTGAGATGAGAGAACTTAATTAACCAACATCTGAACTTGATGTGATAAATTAATATTAGTGGAGCAGAAATGGATTTATTCAGGTTACATTGTTTTGCATGGAGGTATTTTGGTAGAAAGTCGAAATACCTCCTGAAATGAATCACGTTCAAGGGCTCAATGTATGCCCTAATCTATTGTAGAGATGTTGAATATTTGCTAACCCGGTTTAATTAATATAAACCATGCAAAATCTACAAAGTTTTTTCTTTTGCTACAGCACTGATCTCAGAAGGATTTGCTGTGGCTTTATTGAAAACCACAGTCAATAAACTGTTCTCACAATTATGTATTCCATCAAAGGTTTAAAGACAAATTAAATTAAAACATTTAATAAATTGCCACAAACTTCCAAGCTCTCCCAATAAAAATTCGTGAGACAGATCAATGAGAAAGATGATTAGATAATTTTAATGCAACAAAGGGAAGGATTATTTGGCAAAATGATGGATCTAATTGATATGAAACTCTTAAATAACATTAGATTTTGGTTGGTAGCTGCATCATGGCTGCCTGGTGGCATAGTGTAACCACTGTGGCTGCAGTTGCAGATCACTGGCCAAGAGGCAACAGTAGGAGCCAAAATGGGCTAAAATGGAGAAAAGATATGACAGGCAAGGAATGATAAAAGGAAATTGATTGCTGAAATATGCATTGGTCCAAAACAAAACAATATAGGTTGGATTGAAAAGCATTTATAGGAGCACATAGCATTAGTTGAGGAAACAACAAATAAGTAAAAGGCACAGAAGGCTAAAGACAACCTATAGTAGGGATACATACTACAGGCTTCAACTAATACCACGGAAAGTAACTATGTAATAAAATATAAATACTGCAATTATACCATGAATTGACATACATAATGAGTTTAGGAATGACCAAACACACAAAATGCACAGTCCATTGAAAAACTCTAATAAGCTGTTTATATATTCACTCATGCGACCTCAATTTTCACAACCTGAAGACCACACTTTATATAAAATTTGCAAAATGCACAAGTGAACATATTTTTCAAATGGCTTTATGGACAATGCTATGCAGTAGAAAAAAAATGCTGATTACTTCTGAAATTTTCAGAGGATGGATCTTAACAGATCCATCATCATTTAAAAGTAATTTACTCTTTGATCATGCCAGCAAAATGTTCCATATTTTTCAATCCATGACATTTCGGTGAGACCCCTCTACACAATAACAGCAACAACAGATAAGGATTGACCATTACTATTGCCAGCTAATGGGTATTAAAGAATATATATGCACTAGAAGTAGCTTTTTGAGACTCATATACCGACACTACAAAGAGGAGAAGTCCAGAGTCTCCACTCTGAGGTATTCACCAGAAGGCCGGCAAGGTGGGGGGGGGGGGGGGGATAAGCTTTTGCACACCTAAATTCTAACTTAAACAGCATATCTGGGATTTCTAAGCCCAGCCATTTCTGCTCTCATTAAACATTACTCAATCATACACATAATGTAGTATGACATACATAACTATATCAAGTTGGAGGTAAAATAAGTACCAGTTGTTTTATGTGGTTTCATAAATTAAAACGCAATAATCAGACTAGCAGGTGTGCTGTAGAAAATTCCACATTCCCAAAATGTATATTATTTTGTATTTGAAGGCTGAACTTCAAAAGAAAAACAATAATTACTTTGAAATGAATAAAAGTACTTCAACTAATTCTCCACTCATGTTTCTGAGTCCAGCCACCAATAGACAACACAAATATCACTAAATTGTTCCTTAAGGGCTGAAAAAAATTGGTATCTAATTGCACTGAGGCTATCAATGATAGAAGAATAAACACCAATTCCACATGGTATGAGGTTTATTGACAAGATCAGTTTCACCGCAGAGCAGATCTGATGATGCTGCTCTGTGGCAAAACCGGTCATGCAGAGTATTTTCGCCCCATGCAGAGTAGAAAGCAAAATAATTGACCATTAACCAATCTCACTGAAAACTCTGGTCGCTAGTTGCTGACGTCATGCTTTTTTCAACCTCAGGCACTCAGCCCTTCTCCTCTATAAAACACTAAGATTTATGCAATATCAAGTGGAATTTATGCATTATGCAGAAATAAAAAATTTGCAATTATCCACAGAAATAAATTTTACTACAACCTAGGTTTTGATGTTTCCTGATGATGACGTAAAAACATCAAAACCTAGGTTGCAGTAAAATATATTTCTGTGGATAATTGCATATTTTTTATTTCTGAACCTTCTCTTCTAGTTGGTGTTGTACGTACCCACCAGGGAAACTCTGATATGCTACAATTCAACTGCGAAAAATTCATTCAAGAGAAAAGACAAGAAAAACAAAGTTAAAATTGGCAAATATTCCATTGATATCACCCTTGGAATATACTCTTCAGCTCATTCAAGGCTTTTACCATTGGACTTCTTGACGAGTGCCAAAATAGTACCTACCTTTTGATAAATTTCAGCTTCTATCTCAGCAGCTGTGAGTGAATGGTGACTATCGGATGGATTAACATTGCTGCCTTTGGTTTCTCGAACCCTTTGTTGCTGTGGTGGGGTGGTGACTGTTGGCTGTGGCGTGGAATGCTGCGATGGAGATGCTGTCACTGTGGTAGGAGGAACATACACTTCCTTACTCACTCCCTGTACTCCAGCCATTCCAAAATAATCCACAGACAATTTTGAATCTGAGCAGCTGCTCTTAGGGACTTCTACTACAGTAGTTTCTGGTACGTCCAATCGTGAATCACTATCAAGTTTGGGAGGCAAAGCAGGGCTATCCAGGAGGCGAGAATAAGGAACATCTTTGGCTGCAGGGTTCCCACCTGTTCCTGAAACTCCACCTCCGGCAGATGTGCAGGAGAACCGTCTTGCTAAGAGCTGTTTGTCTGCTCGACTTTGGGATAGAGGACTTGGTGTTGCCATGCCTTCTCTGGAAAGTCATACCAACAGAAAGACACACTGTCAAACAAGCATAGAATTAAGCACAAAAGCTCTAATCCAGTTACTCCCGATGCAAGAAATGACACATAGCCATGTTAATTATGGAACCATGACATGGTACGCACGTTGTGGAAACAGTAAATTTAAAAAAATATTTTAATATTTTCCATGAATTTTTCTTGAGATATTTCAGACTTTAGATACCATACAAAACAAATCCTTTCCCTTTTCTTCAAACTAGTATTCTCAAGAACAAGTCACTAATAAGACTTGCTGAAAAAGAAAACTATTATATGCAGCCACTTCATTTTCAACACATTCATCATGTAAAAAGTAGATTGATAAGGTAAATGACGATGAAGCTTATCAATTATTTGGCCAGCAATATTGTCCACAGACATACAATCATGTTCCTCTCATTTGAGTTGCTAATAGTGTATAATTGAGAGAGGTAGGAATTTAGGAAATTTAATAGTATGTACCCAAGATTAATTCAACCAATTATAAGGATACTAGGACTACCCACAGTATTGCCTTTATAAAGTTGCCCCCAAGTGCACATCTCCACAGATGAAAAATCACCCGCCTTGACTGGGAATTGAACCCAGATCCCTCAACATTATGCTGAAAGATAAGCCTGTTCAGCTATCAAAAAGCCATGGGAACTATCACTTGTCTAGTATCTTAGGGTTCTTCCTGTGAAATTTTGCACTTATGTGCACGTGGTGAATATGAGGGGCTTATGAATTGTTTGAGCTTACCACTTCTCTCCTCTAGAAGGAAACAATTAGGATTAAAATTTTTATATAATATCCAAAATGGAAATATTAAATGTTCTGAACTGTTATCTCTTATAAATTTTAATTGTCCAATAGTTTCCACTAGAAACCCTGATCTTTTTAACATACCCTACCTACTAGGAAATTATACTTTTTTCACCCCTATATTGAATACTGAGAGACTCTAATGAGTTCTGTGCTAACACTGATTATTTTAAAACATCTGTTTTTATGTTAAAAAATTATGTAAGGTCCAATGTTAAATAATATGGTTTTAATTACTAGTATAACAAAGGTATTTTTTCATTTTTACACTGTATTTGTGTTACAAAATAGGATTATTCTCATTTTTACACTGTATTAGTGTGTTAGACTGATGTTTCTGATTTTTGTCTCAATTCTTTGTATGGTATTATTACCTGAAATTTATATTATAATGAATATGAACTCCATACCTATTGTGTTTATTTTTGTGTGTTTCTGTATTTAAATATGACAGCTTACTGTGGTTCTTGTACCTTAACATGCAAAAGGGCTCTGCCCGTAAATATAATAATAATTATTATTATTAACTGAGTGTGACTTCATAAACAAAATACCAAGGGTAGTCCCCATATCCTCAAAATCCATCAGAAGAGTGGAAACCTTGATGTGTTTTATGTTCAACTTCATCTTTGAGGGTTGCAGGGCAAAGAGCACACTTTGAGCTGCTTCTGTCACCACATTTGTCTGGCATTCATGATCAAACTGTACCTTTAAAAACCCCTAAAATCCACAGGGAAGACGATGCCTCAGTAGCTTAACTGGCTAAAGCAATTGGTGTGATAATGAGGGACCTTGGTTCAAGTACTAGACAAGGCAAGTGATTTTCCCTCAGAAGAATTCTGCACTTACACACAAAATTCCTCAGAGTACTACTAAAATGCACATTTTTATCCATCTTGGAATGGAACCCATATATTTCCATTACGTTCATGATTCCTCCAACATGAGCTGACACGAGGCAATGTAACTGTGGAACACAACTCCTGCATTCAGCAAAGGTTCACCGCATAACCAAAAACCCATCATAAAGATCCATAAATCCTTCATATCATAAACTTTAAGGCACAGCAGAAGATTCTAATACAGCTAGCTAAAAATAAGCATCCCACACAAAAATATAAAGGTCAGCGAGGTGATTTTAACTAAAATATGAGAAAATGAACAAAATTTTTCATAACACAAAAACACTTTTTGGCCACTAATGTTATGCATTATTAGTAGTGTGGTGCTCCATGACGCTTTCTTCATAGGCATCCATAATATGTGGAAATAACAGCACAACAATATGACAACACAAAGTGTCAGAGAGTTCAATAGATTTACTCAAAGTTACATTAGAATGTATGATTGAGCATGGTACATCAGTTGAGACCTCAATTTCAGCATGTTTTAAATAATTTAACGTGTTACCTAATAAAAAATATTTTATATTGAATATTTTCTTCAAGGTGTTGTATGGGATATTGGCCAGGCCAACACAAATGTAAAATCTTCAAATACAGTAAAATATCTTGGAATTACCTAAACTTCAGATATACCGTGGAGAGCACACATACAAAAAATATGCAGCACAGCATTAAAGAAACTAGGATTTATCAAGCATATAATATTAAGGTCCTCGGATGAAAAAGTAAAAGAGAGATGCTGCTTCACTCTGGTTAGGCCACACCTCGAATATGCCACAAGCATTTGGGACCCTGGTCATAAAGATTTTACCAAAAAAATGAACAGAATACAAAGAAAAGCAGCATGCTTTGTTAAAAACTGCTACAAACGAACATATAGTGTTACACAACTGTTAGAGGGATTAAGGTGGGAGCCCCTAGAGACTCGGAGGCTGCACACTAGGCTTAAGCTGCTTGAGATATTCAGAACTGGTGTTTCAGAGCGATACAGAGAATATTATCATGATGCCTCACCACATTTCTAAGTCGGACAGATGCGATAAAATAAGAGAGATACTCTGCCGAACAGAAGGGTATAAACAAAAACTTATTCTTTCCGTGCACAATAAGCGACCGCAATAAAAACTGATCTCCTCAAATTACACTCCCATAGTACATGTCACCATTTCACATCCAAAAATTTTACATCTTTACAAAGTTGATGACCTACCACCCCCTGCCACACGCCCATGCGGCGGCTCGTGGGGTAGTATGTAGATGTAGAAATGTAGGTTAAAGATGAGTGTAACTGTGATAATATGACTGAATAATGTATGATTGAGGTCTCATTGTATTCATAGGATTGAAATGCATGGAGCCCTTGTCACTACATATTATCTCACCTCAGAGCAACTTCTTTCTCAATGGCTGTGGAGGAATCACTCATTTTCTTCTTGCTAGCTTCCTTGGCTGACTTCCTTGGACTAGGTTCTTGTGCTTGAGTGTCCATGTCCCAACGGGAAGGCTCCTGCAGGGACACATCCTGTGACCCATAAGGGGGAGTGTGGAACACCAACTGACCCTCATGTAGTATACTCTGCCCAAAACCAGGATCTTTACTTGGACCGTGAATCCTGTAAAGAATATGTTCTTTGGTTCAGACTACACTATGCATCAGCTTCATTTTACTAAAAAATTATAGGATGGTTAAGTTAATGGTATGACTCAATTCAAGTAGGAGTTAACTGAATGAATGCTATCCTCCAAGCCTATGCTGAACTAGACTTCAGGAATGGTGTTTACAGTCCATAGATGATAACATAGTTTTATAGCACCAATTTTTCATTATCATAAATAAAAAGTTATCATTAGCGAAAAGGAACTTCCACATAGTTTAGCCAGAAACTATTTACAGCCCATGCTTACACTGTTAACCTCATTTACACATATTATACAATCATTCCAAATGCTTATTCCATATTCTCTATTAGGTTTTTATCTAACACTTGTTTCTATAGCCTAATAGAAGAGTGTGTTCAGGATCAAACTCATCTATAGGTATGAAAATATCAATGCAATGCAGTAACGCAAATTTGAAATTCAGCTTTGGATTTAAAATTATCAGATGAATGAAAATCAACTAATGAATTTATATATCCATTAACAAAATCATTTCACAATTTCTGGGTTAGTCTTAACTTAGTCATTACTGAAACTTTTATTAGAGAAACACATCTTTGTTTAAACATGTAAATATTGCTTTGTTTTATTTCTTTGTTTACCCAACCTGTAAACTTCATGGAAAATTAAGTGTTGGTTTAAGTCAAGGGTGCACATTTAGAAGAACTAATCACTTAAAATCATCTGAAGAACTGCATAATGAGTAACACTGAAACTAGTAACTATAAGCAGACAATTTTAAAAGACCACATTCAAAAGAATTGGGAAAAAATTAATATTGTACCTGAAGGCAGCAATATTGATTCCTTCTTGAACGTCATGCCTGGATGGTGTAAAGAACCGAGGTCCATTTCGGTTCATTCCAAAGAAAGCACAGCCGCCAGTACAGCCACACTTTCTACCTTTGGATCCAAATCTACTTGTTGAGCCACCAACTTTTCCATCCCAAAGAAACCACAGCTTTTTCATTTTTTCATCATGCAGCCTCAAATACCTGAAATGATAATTAAGCTTTGATTAAAAGATACAAATTTTCAACAAATGTTAAAATCGAAAAGATGGCATGGAAAAAACATCTCGTTACAACTAATATTAGCAAAAATAATTATTTTTGGGGGTTGTTGATGGATGGGTATACATTTAAGACAGAAGACATGTATGTCGACAAGCATCTACAATTTTAGGTCATTCATTTCTCAACTGAAATGAAACTCAATTTAACAATTTATCAGTTGTTTCTTTCCATGTGGTACTTTTTTTCAGAAAGCAATCGACATTATAGTGCAACTAAAATTGCTGCTCAGTTTCACTTCAATTTCAAAGTAAATCATATGGATTTGAGTATAAGGGAGACCCTAGAGGTAATTATAGGTTCATAAAATTAAGAGAGAATGCAGAGATGAACTACGATTTCTTTTATGAAAGAATGTGTAACGAAAAAGAACTACAATTAAAGATTTCGTGAAAATAGAATTCATATTTCACCAAAAGAGAAATTCACACTCCAGATTTGGATGAGATCATTTTTAGATTCAACCTATGTATCACTAATTATGTTTGCTTCATAAAAGGATCACATGTAAATCTATTATTTTTCATTCTTAACCATCAATATACAATTTTCTTTGTTCATAAAACCAAAGGAATGCAGAACTAGCAGCACAGTAACTTTAACAGTCACCCATTTGTGATTACACTAGGGTGTAACTAATTTTTTGTAATCCACACATCTTCCAACAGTCCCAAAAACATCCACTTTGTAGAGTCCTTGATATGAGCAGCATAACACCATAACATATAAACACAAACACCCATGTCATGGTTGGAGATGAAAATCCTTACTGGCTAGGCATAACTCAAACCTGCAACCTTTGTATTTTCAGGTGAAGACTTAACCCTACCACTGATGAGCTCAATATTTATGAATTAAATAAAGAATCCATGCTCATTCCTTGATAGAGTGCACTAAATTCCTTCTCTTCACTTTTACTGAACTGCCATCACTACTTCAACATTTGGAAGCTATCATAAATAATAAAGGGAAGCCATCAGAAAAATATATGATGCAATGTAGTAATGCAGAATAATGTTTCACAAGTTTTGGATACTGTACCACTCATCAGCAACAGAAATAACTGAGAGTTACTAAGGGTTGACAGATACATACAAAGAGCCTTGTACAGAGCATTAAAAAACCAATTCAGTCCGCTTTAGTGAAAGTGTCTGAAGAGTCATTTTGAGCAGATTCAGCCTCTACTAGTTTTTTTTCAAGAATGGATTCCATTTCAAGAATTGAATCCATTTCCTTGGATTATAGTTTCTCCATCACACCAACAAGTTTTTTTTATAAAGTATTAATGCAATTTTTTAAACAAAAATGCTTTCCAGTGTCTGGAAGTGGGTTTCAACAAAAGAAGAAAAACTAACCAATTAAAAAATTTTTGACAGAAAAAGAGACCAAAACAATGCAGACAAAAAATTGCATCAGTACTTCAGCCCTGAAGGAGCTAGCTGAAATGCTGCGGAGACTGCTCTCCAAGGAAATAGATCATAATTGAAAAAAATTGATTCACTTTCACAATGATTAACTTTCACCATCTGATACATATGTACTCTCATTGGTGAAATTTAAGAAGCTGATCGTTAAAAATTCCTGATATTAGAATTTAAAAGCTGTAAAGAAAAAAACATTGGTTTTCCCCTCACTTTTGCTGTGACTGATATGATGCCTCATGCAGCTGAGGTGGAGAAGTTGCAGCTTCCACTATCAAGGGGCCCAAGGTGACTATTCCCACCTCCAGCCACATATCCGAGTTTGTCGGGGGTACTGCAGACTGGCCACAGTCACTATTGGCACGGTTGAGGTTAGGAGGGCCCTTGGGTGGCCCTGGTACTCCAGTGCCAGTAGATGAATTATTGACACCAGCTCCACTCCCACCTCCGAAACCACCACCAGTGGAAATAAACTGCCGCACCTGAATCATGGGTATCATCCCCGTCACTCCAGATTTGACTGTCCTACTGTGCAGGTTGCATGTTGAAATCCTTATCGGTGAGGCCTGAGAAAGAAATAAAGGCCATTTCAACTTCCTATGTAATAATTTCAAGACCCATTTTATTCAATTATTCATTTATTTATTTTACTTTATGCTTAAAGTTAACTGAACGAAAAAATTACAGGGCCAACATTTTCACATATTACAAATAATCAACTATAACACATTTTCATGCACATAAAGAGAACCATTTACAACATGGCTTTAGAAAGCAATTTTTTTTGGCTGACCATAGCAGTGGCTTCTCTTTTGAAATAGTTCAAGTCCATTACAATATTTGTCAAAGGTTTGGCACAATCTGTATAACGTTGGGTTAGTATCATATTTTATTATTACTTGGCTTAACTTAAATGGCATTTTTGGCCATACATAAATGTTTGTTAGTACAAAATTAATTTTACTCACTAGGTTAACATTTTCCCTAGTATTAATTAGATCAAACAAATGCATTAATCCTGTTTCATTCTTCTTTTCTTTAAGCTTCAAAAACCATTAATTTCCATTTAAGCATCATAACTTAGTTAATTCTCCAATAAAGGACAAATGCAATTCTGAGTATAGTGTATTTAATGTAGAAATCTCTTTTGTATATTTTCTATACATTATCCATACCTATTTGAATGCATAAGGATTAGATGCAATATTCTAACTAACATGTCATTATGGAAGAGAACAGAATTTGCAGAGTAGTCATTGATTTGAAATATTTTGTAACTCTTTGGGACAAAATCTAATATTTCTTAGTTGAAGAAGTTATATTTAGCATACATGGTACAAAAGTCACCAACGAGTCAAAAAAGATGGCTAAATCTTTGATTTCGTGGATTGGTTTAATCAAGCGGTCTTCCATTCTGTCTACAAAATGTATAATATTTTTATCTTGAGAATGTGTTACATTATAACTTTATTTCTGATCAAGGTAGAATTTATACCCAATAGTCCACTTTAATATCTATATTTTCTTGAAATTGATACAGTCTTTTAGTTTTCACTTTTCGAAAGACCTTCACATCATCTGTATATAAAAGACACTGTGAATTTAGTTTGAAGGAAGATTAATCTTTACTAATATATAAAAATGTAATGGTATCCACCTGTCTGTATGTTGCTCCATCACACAAAAACTACTGAACCCATTGAGCTTAAATTTGGCATGTAGATGGAAAATATATCTGGTCGTAAAATAGGCTATTTGAAAAAGCCCTTAGGGCCCCCAAAGCCCCCCTGATGGTTCATGCAAAGTATTGGGTTCCGTGCAGTGGTTTCATTTTTTGCTTTCTATAAGTACTTTCACTCAAGATAGAGGACTTGGATTTTTTATATCAAATGGCTGAATAAATGAAGATTCTAATTCTTTCAATTGATTTTCTTTTATGCTCCGTATTTGTCTGAAAATCATGTTTTTAGCTGAAAATTCTCACATTATTCTCTGAAATCAACAATAGCATACTTCCTTGAAAATCAGAGATTTGATTTTCTAATGATGTTCACGCCTCTAGCATTAAAATATCATCATTTCCTTCAGGCCCATGTGAGCACGTAGAAAGAAAATCTGTATAAGAAGGGCCCAGAGTCCCAAGGGCCCCATGATAGATATCTTCGTGGGTTAATTGATATATTCAATGCATATTTACCAATATTTTACTCTTCAATGTCTACTCTCAAAGTAGCTTTCATAGGGGCACTGCATGTATATGAGAGAACACTTGCATAGTAGATGATACACATAAAGGAATTAAAGAGATTACATATGCAATTAAATGTTCAAGATACTTACATGCAGCAAATAGTAATGGTAATAATGCCTCTGTTGCTACAAGCACAGTGTTGTTTATTACCATTTAATACTCAATTGTATTACGTGTAGTGTAACCATTTGCCTCTCATTACAAATGCCAACTATTTTTAGACTAATTCCCACCACATAAACGTTACGAGTTATTTATATATGTTTAAAAGAGTTAAAGTGCAGTAACTTACGATTTAGTTCTTTCCCGGTGTATTATGCTATCGCCCCGTCCCGTCCCGGTGTATTATGCCACCGCCATCATCCTCAGGGTATGCCCTGAGGACGATGGCGGTGGTAGCTATCGAAACGTCGGCCCACAACGACCTGACCCGGTGGAAAACCCAAGAAGACTTCATCATGCAGTAACTTACATTCACTCAATCATCAAAGTGCCTATTCAAGACTCACTCACCACAGTATTTCCCCTCCTTGGACTTAAAAATATTTCTATCAACCTGCCAAATATAAAAAGAGTAACTTTTTGAAAAAATCTTCTACAGCAAGAGGAATGTCTTCTTTGCGACAAAATGAGCCCTCACAAGAAAAATGACAAATATTAGACTTGGATGCTCAAAGACATGCCCATTAGCGTTCTAACAAAACTCCTAAAGAGCGGCACGCACGAAGGGAGCAGGATGCTGCAAGACACACTTCCCAGTGTCATTTCCCCGGTTTCTGGGCTTGACATATCTGATTTCTATGACAATAAGTAAGTTACAAGGGTAGACTCTTCAAGTGGCTGGCCTTCACTTGAAAAGTCACTCTTTCATGTATGGGCAACTTAAGTGGCATGCTCCTACATTTCGAGCAGAAACAACCTTTTTATCAACACTCCTGAGGGAAAAGCTGTAGATACAGAGTATTATTCTATTTTCTAATGAGCTGATTCAGATGATTTAATGATGATCAATGTTTACAAACATTAAATGAAAAATAAAATTTTAAAAATAAAAAGCAGAAATACATAAATAGGATACATCAAGAAAAATGGGAAACTAAGTTTGTCACCTCCTAGTGGTGTATCTCGGGTTAGGTTAAGAACCACACAAATTTCATCCTAACTTAACCTACCGATGGGTAACCAGCTGTAAATCTGGTTAAAATATAGGCCCATCTATTTCAAAACTTCAATTTGTTTTAAGATGGCAAAAATTATAAAGACATCACTACTACATACTTCTTACATCGAAAGAAGAATGGGAAATTCTGCTCAATGAAAGACATCCGTGCAAGAAAATTGACAATTGCACTAAGAATCGCCATAGATTTGTGATTTATTAACCGAAATCAATGATTATGGCTATCCTTTACACAGTCTGGGTGACGGAGGATTCATAGGTCAGATAAACATGGCTGCTGCTGCTAAAGCTCCTTTTGACATTGTCAACCGCTGGATTATACCCTACTCTTCGATCCTGATTAAGATACTCAACCCACATATCAACGCTGAATAGAGCAATTCAATTAAGTCATTGAATATGCAAATATATTTTTGTACACAAGGGAAGCCTTCAAGCGGTTAATTCACTCAGAAGACGGTTCAAGAGAGTTGGAGGGACATGGTGACCATCAACCTAGGTGCTATTTAAGTAGTAATGAGTCTGCATGGCCCATTTTTGGGTTTCCTGTGCATGAAAGAGGACCAACAGTCACTCATCTCTCTGTGCACTTAGAAAAGACAGCATGTCAACTACAACGAACACAACATACAAGATAGGTTACAAACTCCTCAAATGACCACACTGACAGTATTCCTCAGACTTTGTGGTTTTCTTGTAAAATAAGTTCAATGTGTTTCACACCCATTGAATTTCAAAGGGTACCTTCCGCTAGTTATTATTAAAAATTAATAAAAATAATGGTCCGATATTTGAAAACTGTGGCACTCCCAACATAACAAAGAATTTATCCAAAGCGCCCCTATTAAAAGCTACATATTGTTTTGTACCAGATAAGTAAGAGCCTAACCAAATTAAAAGAGAGCAAGAAATACCGAACTTCACTAAAATATATAGCCTAATGCCCTCTCTCTATCATGATGGATTGACATTTTGGTGTAATAATTTTGGTGAGGGAAACTGAGAAAATATAACACAGCCACAGAAGCAACGTAAGCTTGACATCGCCTAATGCACAAATGACGAAATGTGGTGACCAGAGTGCTTAGCACTGATTCAGAGGACTCATTGTAATGTAACATAATTGTAGCATAGAGAAATAACCTGCAGCAGAAAAATCTTTAGGGAGGGCAAAATGTCGTAATTTTTTAGACTAATACTGTCACTGTCTGCGAGTTGTAACAGTAGCAGGTGGGTCGAGGAGGGGATGGAAAGGAAGAGGAGAAGAATTTCTAGTTGTAGGTGGAAAGATCACTGGATAATCCAATGGTCAGTTGGTTGGATCAGCACTCTATTATAGTAGCAATCCTCTTTATGTAAGAGTAAAATTCTATAAAAAGAAAAACAATATAAAATAGAGAGTGCAAGTCTCCATATTTTTCAAAGAAATCTATTAGGCTATTTCACACAAAAAGCTCTTGGCAGAGTGGAAGAATAAGTGGCATATGATCAACAATGACAAACTGCACTTGTATGCCTACTAGATATAATATTAATCCATTTGTATGCCTGTAACATATAATTTTTGTCTGCAATGTGTTATGAATATTAATTACATACAATGAATGAGTGTTCACAGGACACAAATGAGAGGACAGGGATATAAATATTAATTACCACATTGTATCCTATATTTGTATGCACAAAAAATCATAGGACAAATTAAAAATTAAATTAGTTGCTTCACAAAAGGTTATTGTTTCACTCACCCAAATCTGCAGTGCTGTCCCACTCTCTACAAGGTACAAGTCAAGAGCATCTATGGCAACACGAACCATTCGGTACTTGACACCTTGATCTGTATCCACACTGCCACAAGTCTTATCCGAGTCTCCCCTCTGAAGAGATGGCTGGGTGCGGTTGGTTGCAGCATTGTCTCCTCCACCACAACCCAAAGATGACGAGGCACATGAGGAAGATGAGAGTGACTGCATGGTCATGAGAGGTGGATGGAGCAAGTTGGGATTTGGTACAGTAGCCGTGGAAGTTACTTCTGTTTTGCTTGTGCGCTGAGTATCACTTCCAAGGCCTGAAGTACTTTTGTCTGATGAAAGCATACCTGGGACTAATATAGATCCCCTATTTGAAGGTGAGCCACCTGGTGGAGCATTGGCACTGGTCTCAAATCCATGGGCAGGTGGAGTTGGCTGTTTGGCCTTGATGTTTGTTCCAGGTTTTTGTGCAACTGGTATAAAATGAGGTGATCGTAATGTGTTTTCAGAATCTGTTAAGAGTAAGGCGAATGTTTCCAAACTAGTTATCAGGTGGTACAACTGGAACAGAAAAATAAGGTCAACTGTGATCAATATTCTTCAGGTATTTCTTTACATCTCAATAATCTAATGAAGACATTGGGCAATCTAATGGAACACAGCATAAAAATATGTGCCAGACTGATTTGAATGCCAGCCTATGACTATGCCAGCTGATTTGAATCCTCATTGAGCACGAATGGCATTGCAGTAAACAATAAAAGGTAATTAGCAACTCAAATTTACTTCCACTAGTGCTAAGACTGGAAGGGCAGAAGTTTTGCAAATACAAGAATGGCTAGGGGTACTAACAAGGGTTTACTTGATTTACTGAATGCTCTATAAATATTTTTCTACTCAAAATAGCATTTCTCATACCAAAGTCAAATTAGTCATCATCATTCAAAAGCAAACATGAAGAACGTACTTGAGGGGTAGTAAGCTTCCCATTAAGCTTTCCAAGCTGAAGTTCCAACAGCCAAGCATATTCAAGAGTTTCTTCATCTAGTGACCTCCCTTCATCACTAAACATTGCATGGCCTCTAACCTATTTCAATAAAAATAATTAGGATGCATTATAACTATAATCAGTTTCACCTACAGGCAATTTGAAAGAGATAAACAAAAGTCTTAATTAATAAATTGATAATTACCAGCATTTTATTTCACCACCTTCACAGAATTTGAATTTAGTGCATTCAATTATCAAATTTGGAAATTCACAGCAAATTGTGCAAAAATTCTGTCACTAGTTTATTACTTTATGAAATTTTAAAATGAATAACAGGTTTACATTTATGAAATAAAAAGTTTACTAGCTCCAAATTGAATAATTAGGCTACTCCAAATAGAATAATTTACTACTCAATTTATTTACACTTGAATTAAATATTTTAAAACTTTACACTGGAGAATTAAGTTAAGACTTTCACAACCTCTATAATGAATCTTACACATCTTGATGTTGTGTTGGGCATAAGTGCATCTTATTCATCCACTGGATGGGTGTACAAAATCCTGCTCACATTGTATGCATACATTTTTTTAAATTTTGTTGTACAACACTGTATGGCAGCATGTAGCACACAAAATACTTTCTATAGGGAACTGACTTCTGGATGGTAATGTAAATTCCATCAGAATTAACCTTAAGGTCTCTAGGTGGTTATATGGAATAACTGCATTCCAGAAATTGTGATGAGATAGGTTATTGTATGGTATTGGATATAGATTAGATATAGTAAAAAGCACATCATATTTTCACAATGAAATAATTTGACCACACAAGACCCAAGACTTCAAAGGGGATTCTTACCAAGGGGACAAACACAGCAAAGCTCACTTATTTCTCACTTTAGGAACCAATGCAGATGGCAGTAAAACTTTTTTTTAAGGAAAATTCAGAAATCCACTTTTTTTTAACATTACCCATTTACAATCCCTATTAAGTCCCAATTTACAATCTATGCAGCCAACATAAAGGCATGGATGACTCTAGTATTTTTGAAGGACAAAAACATGCCCTTGCTGAAAAAGACAGGATCAAAACAGAAAAACCCTTTTTTATTGGATCTGTGAGCTTCACCCCTTGTTAACTTGAATTTATGGTAAATAAATTAGAACTTTTCCCGCCAATTGCACCAGCCAGCTGGAAACACTAGATTAGATGTAGTCCATTCGAAGTGAATAAAAATACAGAACATACATTTGGTGATGATCATGTTTCATTTTCCTGCCGATTAAGATTCCCCTCGATATATACATTTTCCGTGATTTACACTTTTTCTTATGTCCCACTCAAAAGTGCAAAATAGAGGTTTCACTGTTTAATAACATTCCAGCAAAAGGCTTCAATATATTACCTGAAGTCCGGAAAGCATCAAATGGCCTTGATCCAAATGTGAATCTTTAGCTGGCCTTGATGCCAAGTGGTCACATGATAACAATGTTGCAGGAGAGAGAAGCAACTGCAGTTTTGTTTCTCGGTAACCTTTTTTCATCTCAAATCCAAATCTTTCGAGAAGAATTACTGGACACGCAGGATCATTCTCCCCACAGTTCTGAAAAAAAACAAATTACATCACTATAAATTTTGTTAAGGGCATGTAAAATGTCTTTATAAAAAGTAATGACAACCAACTTATCACATAAGTAGCATGAATTTATTTACTGTAGTATTGTATACTGCCAAAGGCCACATCATCAGGTGATTGTACCACACTAATATTGGAAAAACACTAATAACCAACCATGGAATGTGAAAATTCCATCCATACTGGACTCAAACCAATGACCTTGAGGCTGGTATGAATGCACACCATCCAATAACCACCAAGACCAATGGAATTAAGTAAAATAGTACATATATGAATTAAAGGAAGAAGCACACCGTTATGACTACAATGCATAGTTAAAATAACAAAACAATACTCATGACACTTAAAACCCAAACTCTCTTGATAACGATTTCACTAATTCACATTAAATATTTCTCACGGTTTTCAATTCATATCTATCCAAAACTGCACTAAACTACATCAAGTTAAACTTCATTCAGAGATAAAATTTTCTCACAACAATAACAAAATCTCTTTAATTTTTAAATGCTAGGTTTCTGCAATGCTGATTCAGGATTCCTGCATTTTCCAGGTATTCACCAGGTTTGTTGTACCTGCAGACAACAGTTTCACCCATGTTGCATGTGAAAGATACAACTGATGAAGTGAGTACCCAAAAATTCAGAAAATCTCGGCAGTTGTGCAGATTATGAGAAAATGAACTAGCAATATAAATTTAGAGAAACATATGGAATGGAATAAGCAGTATCATTCCAGGGAGATGGAGACAAAGAGAATATCATGACGATCTTCCATGTCCAACACGGTAGAAAATCATAAAGGTTAACAAAATCTATCACCCATTATTGAGGGCCATGATTAGGATTTGGTTTGGACCTAGGGTTCACTTAAAGATGAAAAGTGTGAAGGCCTGGAGCTGGCATACATCTACATACGACCCTACAAGCCACCACATGGGCATGTGGCAGGGGGTGTTAGGGCACCGGCCGAGTTTAGATGCAAGGGATGAGGCTTTGGGAGGTGAAATGGTGAAGTTGTTATGGTTGTATTTTAAGTGGAGATCAGTTTGTATAATGGCCACTTACTGAGCATGGAGAGAACAAATTTTTGTACCTATCTGTTTGGCAATGTATCCCTCACATTTTATCACTTCTGTCAGACCTAGAAGTATAGAGTGGCATCAAAATGATATTATCTGTGTCACTCCGAAACACACCTGCTCTGAAGTTCTCAAGCAAACTAAGCCTAGCATGCTTACTAGCATGCAAACTAGCCTCAGAGTCTCGTAAGATATCTCCCTCAAAGACAAACAAAGTAGATGTATTTAAATCAGCATTCTTAGAGAATATTAGGGAACTGCTCTCACATAAGATAGTCTGAAATCAATCGGTGTGACAGTATTCTCACAAGTTATCTCGGAGAACTATAAACAGTGGAGCTACAAGGAGTATTACAATTGTGACAAGCAGTATGAGAGTTGTGGAATATGGAGCCATCAATACTTGGAAAAAATACCAAGAGTTCTCTTTGCAAAAGAAATCCCCGCTTCCTTCCTTTCATGTCGAACTGAACCAATTGAGTATTTTTTTCTCTCACGTTTTATGCAACCGGCAATCAAGTCTTTATTGCTGTTGGTGAAGCCGACCCTTATAATAATATAGCAATAAAATACTGTTGGATATGTAACAGAGAATGCTCCCTTTATTGGCAAAGGCCTCTTAGGAGGGTTTTGTAATGCTTAGTACAAAAATTCATAATGCAGCCGTTTTCAGTACTTAATTTTCTAGTTGATGACTTTCAGGGAGTTCATGTTCTGAAATTTAACCTATTTCTGGATAAAACCTGCCAACAACTCCTAACTCACCGTTGTAAACACACATGGAAATTTTTCGTGTTATATACCTCTGATAATGGGGTAGGAATTGGAAAGGAGAGTGAGAGATAGGGACAGGAAAAGGGAATGGATGAGAGAGAGGTGGAGCCTACAGCCAAAGCCAAGGAAGCCAGACCGGGAAGTTTGCAGGAGAGGGACAGATTAGCCGGAAGAGTGTGCAGGAGCCCCGGTTGGGTTGTTGACCTTGGGAAGGACAATAGATGGATGAGATGCTGGGGAGAGGTGAAATGGAAGAAGAAAGTCCTTATCTTTCTGTTCTTCCCTTTCACCCCTCCTTGATCTAACATGGTTTAATAGTCCCTTAGAGGACCACAAACCCAATGGGAGTTGTGTACCATTAGCCGAGCTAAATAGCTTATATGAAGTATCCATTGTTTACATGGTAGTTCTAAAGTTCTCGACTACAGTAAACCTGGCAAAGCTTAATGATTAATAATGAAGCATTGAGGATGCCCACATTGACACCATTGATACACATTAAATTTTGTACTTAAGTATTTTTTGTCTCAATGGGGACTGGGACTGAAGTTAGTAATTTTATATATTGGAAAATTCATAATATCATTTTTTACACCATACATTTTGATACGCCCATGATCAGGACTAGACATTTGCTCGGTAAAAGCAAAAACTTTGCATGAATGTGGCACATAAGACGAGACGAGATGTAGAATGTATAATATAAGTAACCAGCAAGGGCATGTCTGTATTAACATGAGGATTAAAACTGATTCTTGGAGAGCAATCATGACAGTTTTTACTTCTGTTGAGAAGAACCTCAATTCACCAATAACAGCTAAATTTTGCAAGAAATAAATTATCCGTTAGTGTCAAGTAAGACACGTATCATGCAAGCCATATTTAGTCCTTTCAATGAACCTCAGAAAAAGTTGAGGCAGTATCACAAAATAAACTGTTATGGATATCATTTTGCACCTTTTAAAACTATTTTGTGACTCTAGAGTTAAACACTTGGAGGAAATATACCTTGACTAAATGTGCCTGCACATCGTGAAGAGTCACTGATACTGCAACTTCTAGTGGACGATAAAGACGAGGGTCAAATGGTGGCTGCTTTCCCAAATCATCATCATCATCCTCTGACAATCGACCTCCAGCACCAACACTACCCCCTGAAGACATCCCAGCTGTTGCACTATGAGACTGCTGCATGTCTGTGAATGTTTGGTCATCTCCAAAAATGTTTTCCTGAAACCAAAACAAAAGCAGTGTTAAAATAGCTAAGGATTGGAGGTAAATATCAAGATATAGGTACATACATGTGCACAGTATACTTTTCTCATATATTTATTTACTCATCCAAGGACTTTTTACAGCAAAATATAGAACAGGTCAAAAGTAGGACAGCACAAAATAGAAGAAAAATAACACACGATACAAGACGGTCACCTGATGCCATGTTAATAACTTTCTTCTAAAAAGTCCCTCACATTATAATAAGATTTAGCAAGTAAAATATTTTTTAGTTTGTTCTTAAAAGTTCCCCTTGAAGGGCATTTTTATAATACAAGGCAGAAGGTTAAACATTTTTGTAGCTATATGAAATGGACTCTTAATGTACACTGCAGTAGAATGAAAATACAATTCTACATCCAACCTTTAACAAGTATTATGCCCATGTATTTTTGCATTGGTGGCTAGCTGGTTCATTCTAACTAACTAAAAAGCTATAAAAAGCTAACATAAATACAAAGGTACTACATAAATGCACAGGCAAGGAGAGGTTAAAATTTATAGTTGCCTAAAATGTGGCTTACAGGATTGCTTTGTAGGTATAGCAACATATACATTAAAATGTTTTTGAAGCAGATATATCCATATGAGTGGTGTGGATTTTTTAGTGCTGGAATCTGGCACTTTTTATTGAATTGATTTAAAAAAGTAACATTAAAAATCAAAGATTATTACATTGTCTACTTGGATATGTGGTAAAAAAATTGTCATCAATATGACAGCCTACTGTCGTTAAAAAAAAGCAAGATACTAGAGTTTGAAATGCTCTATCATCCAAATGAAGACACCGATTTCAATGCAGTAAAATTCATAAGAGATCCTGTTCATTTCTACGTCAGATGATGTACTTTAAAAAATTTCTTTGCCCCTTAGTATTTCTTGTACTAAAATTTTTCTTAAAAAAGTACCCATTTTTTGTGCGTATAATCCAGTTGTCCAAATTTGAGTGCTTGGGATACCTGTAATTTTTTATCCAATAACTTACAATTTTACTATAAGAAAGCCAAGTCTATTCCTAACTGTTTGCAGAAAAAATATTGTTTTATCTCTAAAATTGAACAAGTTATTGTAGACAACGCAAACCTCTGCTAACTTCGAAACTAATGGCTCAAATGAAAATTGATTGAGACTGAGCCGCGTGGTTGCCACTCACTCACTAGTAGCACGGTAGTTCATTTAAATGTCTATTCACGTACGGTAAAAGTGCATGTCTATACTAAGCATGCGTCCCTTCAAGACATCTCAAGACAATCTCTAAAAGACAAAGGTACGTTTTCATGAACGCATTTCAGACGAAGAGACGCAAAAGCGAGATCCTCATCCAATCAAAAGCCTGGATTTCTTCGTGTGAGTTCGCGTATGTTTGCTTAGAGTCGCATCACCCGATTTGAAATATTTTCTACTTTCGACGTGTGGGACGCGTAGAATCACAAACATCACACAAACAAACTTTTTACTCTTCACATTAGAAGAAACAAATGGCACTCACAATCATTTGGACTTCCATCTCCGAGAAACCCGTTCTTGGACGCATGATGCACCAATTGAGTGTACTGAATTAATAGCAAGATAATGCCTACTACTATAGTAGAAGCGAAAATTTTGAAGCAAGCAGTGCATGAATCATAAGCTTCCAGGGTACTGTGAGTCACAAGGCACACTATTGCAACTACGCGTGGCTCAGAGAAACTTTCTCTTTTCAGATCCTTTGTTAAGGTCTCCATCGCTTGGCAGAGAACCAGCAATATCAGCGCTCAAAATAAAAATAAATAACAGACGAAATTAGCTATAATAATGATATTAGTTCTACAAGATCTAAGTACCCGCATTACTTACATTATAGAGCACACAACAGTCTCAATCAATTTTCAATTGTGCCATTAGTTTCGAAGTTAGCAGATTTGCATTGTCTACAATAGCTTGTTCAATTTTAGAGATATAAACAATTTGTTTTCTGAAAACAGTTAGGAATAGATTTGGCTTTCTCATAATAAAATTGCAAGTTATTGGAACGAAAATTACGGGTATCCCAAGAGCTCAAAGTAGGACAACTGGATTATACATGCAAAAAACGGGTACTTGTTTAAGAAAAATTTTAGTACAGGAAATACAAAGGGGCAAAGAATTTTTTTTAAGTACATCATCTGACGTTGAAATGAACAGGATCTCTTATTAACTTTACAGCATTGAAATGGGTTTTCTCGTTTGGATGATAGAGCATTTAAAACTCAGGTATCTTGCCTTTTTTTACAAACAGTAGAGAAATTCTCCAGCTATGTTTAATTCATGGAAAATTCCCTGAATTTTCAAGGTGGTAGACATTTGGTTTTTAAGGATTTTAAACACTATCAAAAATTAAAGATGCAATTATTTCTTTAAGCCAAGGGTGTTCCATGGGGAGAAAATTATGGCAGGAAAATTTCAACTTGTGCAGGAAACAAGATAATGCTGAATGAATATATAAGGGAAGATAAATCAAGCATACAAACCTTGAGATGCATGAAGTTTCTCAACCATGAGCCATAAACAATTAAAACAGATGGGCTGAGTTCCAACTCCAAGGAAACCTTGTCAGGTGGAAGAGTGGTGGGATCAAACGTCTGAGGACCATCCTGAAAATCAAGTTCACCAGATTTTAAGAGAGGTGATCACACAAGTAAACAAATTCATATCAGAAGAATTGGTATACAAGTAAAACTAATAATTTCCAATCATTGCGTTGACAAATGATATGGTATGAAGTCATTTGCATGGGTGCATATACACCAAGGGTAAAAAATTTGCCTTGAAAAAATCATTTGACTTGACTGGGATTCGAACCCGGATCTCCCAATTGCTGGTCAGGTGTGTTAACCAGTTACACCACCAAGTCATCTTCCTTCAACACAAATTTTGAAGGGGTTATGCAAACTAGATGTTCACACATCAAGTCAATATTGTAGCACATGCGAAGATAGTGTGAACGACGACAACATCTAGTTCACATAAAACCCCTTCAAAATTTGTCTTGAAGGAAGATGGCATAGTGGTGTTACTGGTAAACACACCTGACTGGCAATTGGGAGATAAGTCAAGTCAAGTCAAATGTCAAATATAGTTAAGTAAAATGATTTTCACATGGCGAATTTCAACCCTAGGCGTGGAACTAATAATATACTTGAAACTTTTGGAGCAAAGGAAATAAAAAAAACATAGTATCAATTAGCCCTTTTTGAGTTAAACAACTTGATCACAAAATTCATGGTTTGATTCCACATGTGTTATTAGATGAGCTACTACCCCATTACTTTATGCAAGCACCTTGTATACCTACAGTTGGTAATACCCGGCTAAACAATAGGCAGTGTGCCCGGTCGAAAGAATAGACAAGAATACGGGAGGCGAGCGTGGTTAATTACGTGGGTTACGAAAAACGGGAGAGTAAGACTGAGAATCAAAGAGCACGGACGGGTCCAGCAGATCGAGAATCAAAGGTGAAAGAGAGGAAAAGAGGTTGGTGGTGTACGGTGGAAGGGTGCAGGAGCCTCAGCACAGGTGCAGATGAAAAGGCACGGAGGGAAACCAGATATGTGAAGGTGCACTCAGGCCTGGCTTCGCGAAGGGAGATCCTGAGGCTAACCGGAACATCCATGCCGATAACCATTACCAGATCACGATAAAAGCAAAAGGAACAGGGAAATTTGACATATATTTTAAAGAACTTACGCCCACTCTTATCAAATTATCCAGGAATATTTCAATCTGTTATTATATTGTAAAAAATGTCACAGGCGTGACTGGCAGTTACACATAGAACACACAAAAAAGAAAAACTCACAGATATTTATATATATATTTGGCGGACACAACCGCCTTCGTCAGAAATAAGTAGGTACTGACGGGTAAAGGATAGAGGGGAGAGAGAGGTGGGGGGGAGGGGGAAGGGAATGGGAAGGAGAGGGGGATTAGTGAGAGACATTGATGCCGGGGGGGAAAAAAAATTATATAATCTGTGGTGCAATTTTATTTTTATGAAGGAAGGTGGAAATCATCATCATGACACTTCCTGCTTATAGTGCACTATAAGCTAAAGAAATTAAAGACGGTTACTAGTAATCATTTCTCAAAATAACTTCCAGTATATTCAAAATCTAGAGACTAACTTGCACATGCTGAGCAGCCCACTGAAGAGGAGATTTTCTGGGAGCCCGTGGGAATCGCATGGGCGAGAGCAGAATTTCTTCTTTCTCAGGAGTTGTGATATCGGCCTGTGGTGGTGGACCGAGAGGTGGGGTTGGATGATATGTATAGTTGATACTCAATGCTACAATTTGAACTGACCAGCAATCAACCCAGCCAGCACTAGGGGTGGTAAGAAAATAAAACCATTGTCATAATGAGAGAAATCCATCTGTGGAATTCAGAAAATCATTCACTTAATCAAATTATGAGAAAATGTGAATGGCAGGGAACATATTTTTGAATTACTGGCAAAAATATATTAATTTAATCCTATACAATAGCTACAGAGAGCCTTATCAACCATTATTCAGACAATTGAAAATATTAACTCTGCCATCATTACAGTTGTGACCTAATGATGTATGCCATTAATAGGGTGGACATGTTGAGTGACAACAAAATTCAGCATGATTGCAACATTATAAGAAAACTTTTAATTTATATCAACCATAAAACAATTTCCGTTGCACTAATTCATACCTCTCAAGTTAAAATAAATATTCATCATATGAAAAAGACAAATGGTGGTATATATAACATTATCTTGACAACTATAATAAAATTATCAAGTAAAATTTACATACCTTGTGTATATAATTAACCTAAGTACTGTAAAATTCATTTGGCCCAATGCCCTAAAATGTGTTGATATAAAACCAATATTTGAGGCTAAAGATAAACAAGACATTTTTAACTACAGACCAATACCACTAATCTCTAATCTGGCAAAGATTTTTTAAAATATCAACCATAGAATTTTGGAATGTATCAGAAAATGCAATATCTAATCAAAAAAATATGGTTATATTAAAAATTTGGAACAAAAAATGCACTAAACTAGGGTTACCATACGTCCTCTTCTTCCGGGACATGTCCTCTTTTTTAGGTATATAAAAATTTCTGGGCAGATTTTTTGAAAAATTACGAAATGTCCTCTTTTTTAGCTCTGAGAAAAAATTGTCGTTTTAAACACAAAAATATGTAGTCGCTTTACTAAAACGTAGAATTGTAACTTTAGCACTTAAAACTACAAATGCAAAGGCCACATCAGTGTTAATGCCATCAATTATTCCATTTTTGCCTTTCTAAATTTTTTATATTTACATGATAGGCAAGGTGATATTTTTTTGAAAAGCATGTGATCCAGATAAATTTCCTAAGAACATCTTTTCACCTAAAGGTGTCCGTATACTGTGATAGCAGTGCATTCTAACGGTTTAAGCATCTCAGCAGGTATTAGCTTCGGTTCATTATCTCATTCGGTTGAACTAAGCGTACATCGGAACACGAGCACTTAATCGCACACGAACAACGTTGAATGGAACGATGTGCGTGGGCAAAATGTTTTGTAACCAGCCAGTAGGCAGCTTTTCGTGGGTGCAAAGCAGTCATGGCCGCATGTTTTACTTAAAGTTGTTGAATTCGTTCAAAATAAGTATTTAAAAATGTTAGCTTTATGTCGCTAATTGCTCACAAACTTTACAATATGCATGTTTGCCGCCTTTACTGATCATCAACAAACTTGACAACAATGGCGGATACCATTATTGACGTTCTTTTGTTGTTTAGCGCATATCCACTTTGCTCCCAATCTTTGCTCTTTGCACTTCGCTCCCAATGAAAGTTTTGAAGTGCGCTACCTAGTGTGCAGGGTATCAAACGAATGTAAGTCAAGTGCGCTGTTGTGTTACGAAGTGATTAGCGCACTAGAGCGAACGAAAGGCACCCATTATCGTCAAATATTATTGTGTTATCACCAACTCACCGTAATTTTACCCAGACCAATCATCAACAGGTGGGTTGTTCAATCATAAAAAACTCACCGTACTTTTGTAATTTCTAAAAATTTTTAAAGAACTATGAAAGAAAGCAAAACCAGCCAGCAGGTGAAGTGTGGTCTGCATATTTCAATCAGTAGTTTAGTTATGTATACCATTCTGAACTTCTAATAATTGCTGAATTCTTTTTTTTTTTCATTCCTAGTCATAATGCTAATACAGAACGTGTGCTTTCTCTTGTCAACGCACAATGGACCTAAGACAGGAACAGAATTCAAATAGAAAACATGAAAGGTGTAGTGTGTGTTCAGTACAATTTTAAGTACTTCAACTGCTTAAGCTTTAATGAATACTTGCTGGGAAACCGAAAACTGTTACTGGAGATTCCTCCATCCTCCAAATATTCATGGCACAAAAGTGAAAAACACAGTGATGATATACATAAATGCAATGATGATTATGATTAAAATGGTGGAAAAAATAACAAAATAAGAAGTGTCTTCTTTTTTATGGGAAGGGTCCTCTTTTTTTATGATGGACCTATGGTAACCCTACACTAAACTAAGTAGCAAACTTGATTTATGAAATACTTGATGAAAGTACACCTATTACAATCACATTCTTTGACCTTACCAATGCTTTTAAAACTGTCAACCATAAGATTTCACTAGATAAACACACAACTATGGAATCAGAGGTAATGCAGAAAATCCTATAGCTACTCATGAACAGAATAGGCAACAGTATGTTATAGTCTATGGAAGTGTCAGCAAATTTGGCAAAACAAATACAGGTTTTCGACAAGGAACAATCGTGGGGCCAGTATTTTTTATCATCCATACAAATGGCTAATTAAAAAGTTTGCCTGGTAATATATATGTAATATATTTTGCCAGTGACATGGCAGTTACATCTACTAATACAACCTAGTAAAATAATTACCTCAGTATAAAATACAAAATGGAAAATATGAAAATGGTACTGACAATACATCCATTTACATGTAGCAACAATCTACTTATATTGTAAATGCAATGAGTTTTAGAACTAAATGTAATAGTATTAAAGAAAGTAAGTTGCACGGAAGGCTGCTCCAAACAACTTTCTCACCTTTTCTGGCACACATTACGCCATTTATGTGCTGTCTCCAACCTGTTCTTGCCAGATTTACCAACATCTCTGCCCAATATTTTGGCATTTTTGTCCAAAGCCAAGAGTACACTTCGACTGGAAAATACTTCAGGCATGTACAAGGCCAAATCTACACTTTCACCCTAAAATTTAAATGTTTGTAAGAAGACAGGCTCAAAATATTATTAACTACCACAGAATACCAATTTTTGATAATTATCATCAAATAAACAAACAAAATAAATGACATCAAGAATATGTACATACCTGTATCCAAAAACGAAGTGGCACTGTCTGAGGCAGAAAATCAGTGAAGGGGAGATCAAAAGACAAATCAAATAGATCTCCACAAAAAGCAATGTGTGCTGAAAAAAACAATACCACATGAGGTCATGTACAGAGTAAAAAATTGACACCCTTTTTTCAATTACCCACCATTTTCTTGGTTCTGAGACGAGCAATCAATCCAGTTGTACTCATTACAAACTGAGATAACTTCAAATTCCTTCAAAAGTAAACTTAGCTTCCAAGTATATGGAACAAAGTGGAGGATATCAGGACGTGCCTTGCTGGCCCAATCATTCACCATGTCTATAAATTTTAAAGATTAATGGTAGGGTTTAAAAAATTTAAAAACTAAAGGCATCTATGTAAAACTGCAAAACTTGGCATTGGCTTAAAATGATTCTAAGAATTTAAGATGATTACCTTGAAAGAAGGCTTTGTGTGCATATATTATGTTTGCAGTAGCTTTACATCCAGTGAAATTCATTATCCATTCCTGATGGTCATTCCATTTGATTGGGTAGTGGCATTTTACAGTGAATTCAAGAGTTTCACTTTCTACAAGACTTCTATACTGTAAATGAAAGATAATTTTATATTTTCCATCATTTTATAGTCTATTCAAGCAGAAATATCAAAGATTCCCCACAAATTTCCTCAATTCTTGAATTTCACTCCATAATCATTAGCCTTAATTAACATTTAAATGAAAAAATGGGTATAATCACCTGCAAACTAGTAGTAGCTTCCAAATGAAGTAGCTGGCCAGTTATTTTTGTTGTGTAGCCATCCTGTTGGACAATCCATGGCATGGTAACTTCCAGATATGACCCTGGCCCAACATTTACATGAACAGCATTTGTTTCCTAGAAGTTTAATAGTAATTGTAAAGTAAATGTAGTTTAAAAGTAATAATGTAGGCAAACAAAACAGCTAAAAATAAGGCCTTAAGAAGTATCTTTGAGCATAAAAAACTAGGAAAGAATGTAAAAGTAAGAATTGGAAAATTGATTCTGGGTTAACCAATATTTCAAAAAGATGGTTAGCTAAAGCAACTTCAATTCCATAGTTAGACACAGCAAATTTAGTAACAGATAATTAATTTGAATGGAAAAAAACTCCCATTGGAAAAGCTGACTATACTGACTAGAAGCCTTCGAAACCCAGTGCTACAGGAGGATGCTGATGATAAAATATACAGAGAATATGAAGAAGAAATGATGAAGTGTACAGAAGAGTAGAGGAGGAAAGGATCATATGGAGCACCATAGAGAAAAGAAAAACCAGATGGATTGGGCACACCCTGAGACACAATGGGTTTGTGAAAAACATAACTGTAGGGAAAATACAGCGAAAAGTCCCTAGAGTAAGACCCAGGAATATGTTCATGGACCAAATAAAGAGGAAATTACATAGGAAGAGATACCAGGAGGTAAGGGAACTAGCATTAGATAGGAAAGGGAGGGGGGCTACAGTCAACCTAATGATGATGGAAAAAATTTAGCTACACAAATTCACTCAAAACAAGAAAAAAATCATTGAGTAGAGAACTGGCAAAAGGTCCTGGTGTGCACAGTGGACAATTTTGGTACATGGGCTACGAAACTTTCTACATCCTACAAAACTGCGGAGAAAGGTTGTTTAATGAGGAGGGTCAGAAAACCTTTCTAACAGCTGCCAACACAAGCACATTGAGAAGTGAAATGAATTATCACCAACTGCTATCTCTATTCGACTCATGTCACACAGGAATTAATGATGGATGACTTTATCCACTAGCCTTGCATATGTGTGCCTCAAGTCTTTCCCACTAAGTAGATGGTTCTTCTGCATCACTCTACTTCCCTTCCACTATTCCCCTCTATCCTTACTCCTGTGCCAAAAATTTTGACATTTTCACCTCTCGTTACTATTTTGCCTTGAAGTCACTCATTAGCCAAGTATGCACAAATGGTCACAGAAACACAAACGGCCAAAATCTGGCTCCTTATTGCTTGATTCACGAATAGCTTGGCCATGGTTGGTTCAAGTGATTACCATTATACTGTAGATGATAGTAATGCCACCTAAAGCCTCAGAGTGAATCGTGAAAGTAGGTATACTGACTGATCTCTGCCAATCACTGGGAACTGGCACTATTCTCCTCTCTTTCCCGTCTTCCTCTCTCTGAGACTATCCCCTCCAAACATGTTTGAACTTATGACCTGATAAGAGACCCCTCTTGCTGCCTGACCATCGTGGTAGGCACTCCTTGACTCTCTCTATTCCCTGGCTGCCAAAAGGAACTCACTGCTGCTCTCATCAACTGAACTTTGTTTAACCTTTAAACGCTAAAAGTGCCAATATTGGCACACCATTTCATGCTTCTCACTCCCAAAAGTGTGATTTTTGGCTAGTTCATTACAGGAAAACATTATAATGGCCAATTTAAATCTGGCAGGGAGGGACTTTGAAGGACATTTAAAAATTTAAATTATAAATAAATAATAAAATACATTCCAGTGTTTTAAGGTTAAGAATGCATCATAATTGTACCATGGTATTTTGCCAAAGGGAAAGTTGTAATTTTCTATTTTATGCAATATATATACAGCATTTTGGGAGAAGTTATCCATTTTAACGTCTGCGTGTCTTTATTTAATCTTTGTCGACCCTGTCTTGCCTCAGTCCAGCCCCAGTTCAATTCAGTGACTACAAATTCAGAATTGTGCAATGCTCTTCAAACCGTCTCCTTCTACCTCCCCACCATGCCACACAAGTGTTCATAAAAAAACTTTGCGGGAGTTAAAAGAGGCACCTACAACTACAACATACATTTAAGTTAAAGATTAATCAAAATTGTCAATGAAACAAAGAAAATTCTACTTCTATGCAGGCATTTAGGTAATTCAGGAGACCTTCCACAGGAAGAGTTAAAAATCTCATCAGCACATTTGGGTTGTCCGAGGTTCAAAGTCCAAGTGACTCACTCACCTTACCAACTCTGAACCTTGGACAACACACATGTATTTATGAGATTTTAACTCTCTCGGTCCATGGTCACCAGGGTAAGTAAAATGCATGCATAGAGTCAAAATTTAAAAACAATCAACACTTTCAATGACGATTTGGTTTAATCTTTCATTTAAAGTGACTCATAAATTGATTTCCTCTTTAATTACAACATACACGGTTAGATAATATATTTTCCCTCAAACTCATCTGTTAGGAATTTAAAAAAATTGTCACAATACATTTATACATCATATAAATCGAGCATAGAATACAACCATAACTCTACATGTTATCATTATGAAAGTACTTCACAGAAAAAAATTGAAGAATAAATGATTGCTGTACAACAGATCATACCTTATTTTTTGAGAAAAGAATGTCAATTGTAGCTTCATTCAATGTGCTCAGTCTAATATCAAATGACTGCACAAGGCGCTTCTCACCAGGTTGAGGAGCTTTGGTAACCTGTAAAAAATTGTAAATCAGGATAATAAAGTGACACTCATTTTATCACAGTGTTTTGCTTCAACAGAAATAGCATAGACTCTTATCTGTTAATGGTACGCAAATACATGGCTAAATGCCATACCAGAAACTTCAAAATACACCAAAGCTAAACACTTACTTTTAAAGGTTGACAGTCATTGGGGAAGAAGAACTTGAACAGATGTTCCCTTTGACGATCAGCCCATGGTCCATAGCTAAAATCAGTCCCTTTGCCACACTGCAGGCATTAACGTTATTGACAGTTAGAACTATATAAACATTATGAAAAGACACACGAAAGAGGAGCAGAAAAAAATTTCTACTACTAGCAAATGAAGGCAACTGAACTAAAGATGAGTTTCTATGGATAGCAATCATAAGACACTTTTCATAATCCATACCTTTATGTCCATCCCCCAAATAGGGGGTGCAGACTCCACTATATCACCATTTGCAAGTTGAAGCATTTCAGGTTCCTCTGGAACCAACCCTGTTGAATTATGTGATAACAAAAATTTAATGAATAATTTTGACTAAACCAAAAACTCTCCATCATGCATTATGAAATAAGAAATATGTATTTAGTTTGAAACACTTATGCAATGAACTAATAAATAAAAACACAGGCCCATCCCCTGAAAATTAAATATTTAAAATTTGTTCAATCATTAGTTGGTCTACCAGTAGGATGTTACATTTACAGACAGAGTCTGCCTAAATTTACATGATCGCTGAGTCTACACCAAACTCTAATGAAAAAGCCATCAATGTATTTCTCTAACTCCTAATACATTTTACCCCATTTCTTTAGCATTTGCCCATACAAACATTGACACACGTTTCCCAACATTTAACCTTTATCTTCCGAGTGTGTCTCTCCAGCACAAAAATTGTCCTCCTAGACTACCGAGCGTGTTCGTTTGGCACATTGATGGACAGCTAAAAAACACTGGTCATTTAAAAAATCCCGGCCAGCAAGGCTTAAGACTATGGAAAAACTCAGTAAGGTAAAGGTTAAGGGTTAATCATGTCAATTTCCAGGTAGCGTGGGCATGATTTGTTGCCTCATAATACTGGAGACCATTATTGAAATTTTATTTTAAAATTTCAGCTGTTATTAGTTGCAAGAAGTGATGATATATTTATTAACCCTAATTGGTCAAATGGGGTTAAATAAACATGACCATTTTTTTATATTTTGATATTATATTATTATAATAAAACATATTGTGCATAATGTTTTTGTGTTATAATGATTATTATTCCTTTCATTTTAATTATTCGTGCAACATAAAGACCTTTCATTCATTGACATTTTTCAATCTTCAAAATAAATTTACTTTTTTGAGCAAAGAATATTGAAATTTTTTATTAAAATATGATATTTCAGGGATATATTCTCAAAGTTTTTTGCTCAAAATCAATTCTGAAGAAAAAAAAACAATTTTTCCACAAAAACACATTTTTCCATTAAAAAACACAATTTTTCATTGCCTTAATTTTGGCACTCAATTTTACAACACTTACAACAAATAATTTGGTAGAAAAACTGTGATACACATTTCTATGATCCTTAAATAATACATAAATAATTTTTTATAGATTTTTAGAACTTATTATTGAAGCATGATATCACTTTTTGGGTGCTGGGGTAAATTTAACCCAGTGTGACCACTATGGAATTCTACTGAAGTGTGACCAATTAGGGTTAATAGCATAAAAAAGTATACTTTATATGACTTAACTTTTCATAAACTATATTATACACTCATGGCTTCAACTTGACTCCGGTTGTACATTGAAAATGCCTACATACCTTAAGGTTTATTATGGTTCTATAAAAAGTATCAGCCAAAGTGGAAGCTTTATTATTTTTAACCATAAAGAAAACAAATTACTTATTTGTTACACTGCTGACATTATATATGAATGATAATTTTCACATATTTTTCATAATGTCTCTCGGGACCACCGAATTCCTTGTAAAACAGCTTCAATTATTTAGCCAAATTCTCAAAAAAGACTCATTTTAAAAATGGATATTTTGATATCACTACAATGGAGAGAGAGATCTTTTTCTATAGAGTGTGACCAAATTCATACAATTTTATTGCAGACAATACCTAATGGGAAGATTGAACGCATTGCTAAGAAAACACAGAAGCAGGCGAGAACGCAACCAGCAACACGTCGAGGTGTCATTGGTTGCATTCCCTTGTGGGCTCAATAAACTGGCTGAGTATTGGTGACCCATTCCAAATGTGAAAAATATCACTCTTAAATTCAGGTTAATATAGTAATAATTGAAGTTTAAGACCCACGCCTCAATCTATCGATCAATTTTAAGTTTCATATTGAAAAGATAAAACTTGGTTAATTTCACACTAATTTATTAAAACCAACCCGGGTTTCAGCAACTGAGTGCCATTTTCAATGCACTCAGTTACTGAAACCTGGGTCGGTTTTAATAAATTAGAGTGGAATTAACCAAGTTTTATCTTTTCAATATGAATGTTAAAAACTTCCACAAAGTAATGCCTGAATCAGTTTCATTTGTTTAATTTTAAGTTTTCCAAAAATGATTGTCAATAACACAAAAAGATATTAATCCAATTCTGAGAAAAACACCTTGTGAAAATAAATGCAGCAGGCTTGAGACTTAATAAATTAATGCATATGAGCTGAATAATTCCTTTAACTTTGAGATATAAGCCCCAATTATCTTCCTTTTCATACAGCATCTTTCTTTTCTCAGGCCTAAACCAACAGAAACACTTGGTCCTTGATCAATGCGACTGCCACACAACTACATTAATCTGAATGTGTCAACAACACTATACACAAACACTGTATGGATGTAATAACAATAAATTTAGAGAGATTCCTATGCTGTCTACTCACTAAGGAGAGGGGGACCACAACATAATGAAAATTAATTTACATACTTTTCTTTCCAAAGCAATAAGCATGAATAACAGAAATCTCTCCACCTGAGCAAGTTTGAATAATTAACCAAAGAAAATAATCCAGATTCAAGTTCTGATGATTTAATTATCCTAAAATGCTGAGAAAATCTCATTGAGAGATATTAGATCTGACCAATCTCACAGCCATTTTCAGTGAAATGAGCATTTTCAGAAAGTATCAAATGTCAATTATAGAAAAATGCAACCAAGTTTAACAAAGAAGAATAAAATTAATGAACTCACCTGATTCATCCATATAATAGTATAATTCCACATTGTTAGAGGATAGTACAACAAAGCCTTCACCCATGTATCGGGGAAGATCATCAACCATTCCAGTATTATTATTATTATAGAAAAATGCAACTAAGTTTAACAAGGAAGAATAAAATTAATGAACTCACCTGGTTCATCCATATAATAATATAATTCCACATTGTTAGAGGATAGTACAACAAAGCCTTCACCCATGTATCGGGGAGGATCATCAACCATTCCAGTATACTTGGGACTTGGAGCAAGAATTACCTGCAAGAACATCAAGCATGTTCCATAATTACAATTGCCATACAATCAATAGAATTACAGTAATCTAGAAAATAAGATACAAGGAAATACAAAATTTTTTCATACAAAGCAAAACTGCAGGTCTTAACCAAAAGGCTATCTTAAATCCATATGGCTGTATGGATTAACAGTATAATCCTGTACTTGAAGACAATGATTGGACGTGGATACACATAGTACAGTAAACCAATTAACTAGTCAACAATAAAATATTATGAGGATGGAATTAAGATTCTATTAATCCAAGTTAAAAACATTGTGTCCAGGCAATTTTTCTGTCGAAACTTCAATTGTACAAAATTAGATACTACAAACTGATAATTTCTCTGTTATCATTGATTTCACAATTTCAACAAGATTTCACCATAGGTAAAAATTCTGGTAGAGTATCCCAGAGCTGCCATAAAATTCACATAACAACAGTCTCAACATTATGAGGTGAATGGGATCAAAAAGTTGATACTTAATTTAGAGTAGTGAATGATTAAGACTTAAGTAATAAAGTCAAAAAATAAAAATTATGTTCTTTTACATGTGTGTAATTTCAACGTAACTTTTGGAGTCATAAATTGTGAAAGCATTTTCTGGAGGAATTGGTATCATATCACTTTCATTTTCATTGATGTTGTCCTCACTGGACCCTACTACTGGTTTCTCTGCCAAAGCTAAGAATCTTGGACTATAACCAAACTTAACATAACTATTTAAAATATTTTCACCATCTGATCCAGAGTTTCCCTTTTCTTTTTTTTAATAAGAAGGCTCTGCATTGTCAAGAGTTAACACACTTGCAAGGACGCAACTGTTCCTCTCTGAAACACTGATGCATAAGTTAGTTCAAGTCTATTTGCATAATATAAGAGCCACACTACTTTGAGAGGTTATGTGATCTCCTCGAGAATACAATAGAAAAAAATAGCATCAAGAAAGAATTCCAACCAATGTCAGGTGCTCAATCACAACACCTTCTCCTGGGCAAATACTAGTTATGACAATTCATCTCTCACATATAAGTACCTCTAGATGAACAACATTGGGTTCTTGGACTCTTAGCCAAGGAAGTCTAAAATTAACTGTAAAAGATTGCATATGCATAAGAGCCCACTGGAATTGCAGTGGCTCCTAATTAACTTCCATGAAGCAACAAAGAAAATGGATTTGAGGATAAATGTGTCAAAGATCAAATGAGAAGCTTTTGAGGGGGATGGTAAGAATGATTTTATAATGAAGGTAAATGATGATAAAGAGATTATGATACAGGAAAGTACCAGAAGGAAGGTCATAGGTAGCATTTGGAGCATATCTATGAAAGAAATTGCAGTGCACAAAAGTGTTCTCCTTCAGATATCATTTATGGCAGCAAAATCTGGGGATGTCAGGATGAGAATAAGAATAAGTTAAATGAAGATGGAATAGGGTACCAAAGAAGTTCTGGTGGGAAAAGTATAATGAATAGGGCTAGAAATCAGTGAGTGGTGAAAAATTGTGGGCTGGATGCTCCAGTAATGGACATAAAAGAGAGGAGTGTGCGTCATTGGTGTGGCAATGTCAAGAAAATTGGAGAGAGTCCAAAAACCAGATACATGATAGTGGGGTGCATGGTGTGAGAGGACGAGGTAGACCACAAAAGTCAAGAGTGAATGTGACAGAAAATAATCTAAAAAAGAGGAACATTAGGAGTCTTAAGAATAGGAGAATGTGTATGATGCAATGCATGAGTATAAGAGAAGTGAAAATGATTTCAAAGGAGAAGGCACTGTGGAGGATATCATAAAAAAGTGAGCCAGCTTTCTAGGGCTAATGGCAATCACTGCAAGTGAGTTTACTGATAGCATAAATTATGGCTTAACCCTGAGAGTGCCGGGGAGTGCAACTGCGCTCCCCCTGTCACTCTCCAAAAGTGCCGGGAGCTCAATCGTGTTCTTCATGCAGCATCACTATTAGATGCTATTAGTTCACTTATTTTCAGCAGATGGCACCACAATGCAGATTACTAATGATGCCGAAGGTTTGTGCTTCAAAAATTGACCATTGGCGTTTGACTGCCTATGTTTTTACATGTTCCACGTTTTTATGAAGTTTACTCAGATTTCGTAACCCTAAAACATCAAAATGGCGTCGACATCTAAGTCTGATTTTATTAGTGATGACGCTATTGCTAATTATGTCAATTCTTACGGTGAAGATGACGATTTTCTCAAAGATATTACAGAAGATTCTCCCAGTGGGAGTTACCAAGACTGTCCCATCACATTGGATTCGGTAAGTGATTGCAGTGATGTTTTTGTTCCTCTGAAACGTAAACGAATTCCAGTTATAGAAGAAAATTCAGACAGTAAGAGCACATGTGAAAATGTTGGAGATTTAAATTCTTCTACTGTTCCTGTGTTTATAAGAACGCAACCTGGCCAAGATGTACACATCCAATCTGGTCCTTCTTTCCAGGAATCACCTGGTCCGAAGCATGCTCCTCCCAGGATGTCAAGCCTATACAACGCTTTGATATGTTTTCACATTGGGATTGTGGAACTTAATGGTGGCTGAAACAAATAGGTATGCAAATCAGTTTTGAGTTCACAGCAGCAAATATCACCAAATTCTAGAGTCAGCAATGGAGCCCTGTAAATATCCGTGAAATGAAGGCATTTGTGGCTGTTCTATTGGAAATGGGAATTACTCGGAGGCCTACCATACTCTCTTACTGGGTTAGGAGTAGTAGAGCCATTCCATGGTTTGGGAATATGTTCTCTAGAAACAGGTTTCAAATTATTTTGAAATTTTTTCATCTTGTGGACAACAAAAGGCTGTTTCCACCCGGTCATCAGAATTATGATCCCTGTTCTAAATTTATCCCCCTAGTTGAGCATGCAAATAGGGTGTTCAGATTTCATTACACACCCTACAAGTACTTATCGATTGATGAGTCCTTGGTTGGCACAAAATGTGATTCAACCCTAATTCAATATCTTCCAAATAAGAAGCACCACAAGTGGGGAATAAAATTTTGGATGTTGTGTGACTCAGTTGTGCATTATTGTTTAGGTTTTTTCTGCTACAGTTGAGCACCTTTAATCCGGCACGGTCGGGACTCGAGCGATGCCGGATTAGGGATTTTGCCGGACTACGGGTGCTGTGGTAGTAACCAGCATAATTATGGGGTCCGCGATATTTTTAATGCGGCAATTCGATAAATTATAACAACTTCAATTAAGTTTGAATAAATTCTGTATAATTCGACAAGCAATTCGAAAAAAAAAGAAATAAACTTCTTATGAATTCACAAAAACAAAATCAGTCAACCGATAGTCTCGCAAAACGGCTGAGTGAAAGGAATGCATATAACATATAAACGTATCGCTGGACATCAAAGAGTACATACAGTAGATAAGTAAAAATTTTTCATCGCTTCCAATTTTCCTTGCAATCCTTATTCCACTGTGTTTAATACGATTCAATGAGCTGTCTGCTGTCCACGTCGCGCCGTCAACGCTCGGTACAAAGCAAACATGCGCGCGTCATGCAAGATAAGACACCGTCCACTCCGTGACGTCACACTTTTGCGTCTTGGCAACGACGTACAATGTAGTGATGTCTTCAATTTGCTGAATAAACGCCTTCAGTGCGCACAATAAGTAATATAGACAACATTGTATGCAAAAAATCTTCCGATACTCATTCTTGAAAGGGAGAATTTTTGTTAGAATGGGTTACAGTTTCAGTAATTACGAAGTAAATGATTCGGCAAAAAAGTTAGTTTTCCGCGAAGTACGCCTCGGAAATATTGCCGGATTACGGGTGTTCCCGGATTAGGGATTTCCGGATTAGGGGTGCTCAACTGTACAAAGTTGCAAAGTGTGACGTAGAAAGGGGTAAGATAAAAAAGAAAGGCCTTGGTCATGTAGTAGTGACAAAGGTGCTCCAGCTAGGGAACTACCTAAATAAGGGATATCATGTTGTAATTGACAACTTCTTCACCAGTATTCCTCTGTCGAAGTATGTGTTTGAAAATTCAACTCACCTGACTGGAACAATAAGATCAAATGGAAGGGGCCTCCTAAAGGATTTGGCAGCAAATTATGATGTTGGGCAGATGAAATATTTCCGGAGTGATGAGGTTCTTTTATGTGGATATAGAGGAAAAAAACCTAAAAAAAAGCCAGTGTTGCTACTTTCAACCCATGCTGTTGCTGAGAGCGAAACCTTTCATAGAAGATGATTTGCCCAAGAAAGAGAAATATCCAAACCGAAAATAATAAACCAGTACAATAAATTCAGGGGAGGAGTAGATGTATCAGACCTGATGCTTTACACATACCTAGATGAAAGAAGAACTTTGAAGTATTGGAAAAAAGTTGTTTTAAGTATATTTGCGAGGATGGTGTTAATTTGCTACATTATATATAAAGAGAACACCTAAGGCAAAATCATTTCCCATATTCAGTTCACTAAATCCATTATACAAGCAATTGAGGAAGAGTGGCTAGCCGAAAAGAGTAGAAATACAGTTACATCTGTACCAACGAAACAAGCGGATGGTGTATTATTGCAAAAATTGCCAGGCAGAAACTTGAGAAGGTGTACAGTATGCAGCAACAAGGACGGAGGACATGTAAAACGCTCTAATACCGTGTGTGCAAAGTGTGGGAAAGGGCTTCATGGACTATGTGTAGGAAAACACAGCTGTTACTGACTCCAAAGAGGTGTCCCTTCTCAAAATTTTTTCTGTATGTAAATTTAAAGTTTTGTTTGGCAATAATTTATGGACCAAGATGGATGATTTTTTTGCACATTCAAAGAATATACTATATTTTTTATATATTCTATCAAAACCTAGGTAAAAGTTATACAACATCATAACTTGTGTATAGAAAGTTAATATTATTTTTAAAACATTAAAAATTTATTGAACTTTTTTTCCAACTAGTATTATACAATAAAATCATAAAATGTAATATTTAAAACATTAAACCATTTATAATAAAGGTTTCCTGAATTTTTTGAAAGTGTAACTTCATTTATGTACGATGCATAATTTTTTTGGTAAACTACTGCAAAATCGCCAAAAATGCCTCGGCAATTTTAGCAAATACCTAGGAAATTGGCTAGCACTCAAAGGGTTAAACAGGCCTAACAGCTCAGTGGCACAATCATTTTCCACAGATGGTGGCAATGATAGGGATACCTATTCCTTAAGCCGTCATTTGAGTAGGTCAATTTTCCATCTCTCGACACACATATGAAACTAAACTGCAGCCAATCAGAGGCAATGAAAGCTAACTGGAAAAGTGGCAAAAAGCAGGAGATTTAATCAAATGAAAATCATTAGCATTAGAATTTAGAAAATAATGCTTAGACTCATAACAAAAATGACTGAGTGATAGGCTTACTAGAGAGAAGAAAGCTCCATCTTCCAAATAGTGCTCATGTTTGATGTATCATATTCAGAAATGCTGATTACTTTAGTTTCTCACTCTGTAAAGGAGTCCTTCACATATGTTGCTTTAATTCATAATTATTTTAGAAATAGAATTTCTTTTTCACCTGAGGAATACACCAGAGGTTCATGATTTTATAATGTCAATTACTACTGCACTCATCAGGATAGCCTTTCGGTGGGGACCAACAATTTTGCTCTGAATAAACAAAATTCTGAAATTTCTAACTTTGTATCATCAAAATTCTACTAAATTACCACTCAACCACTTGTGAGTGACAGTGAAGCTAATTTTTATGAGAGAAAAAGAAATTTAAAAAAGATTTAGCAGATAAAGTGGCCTGCTTCAAGCTAAGATTTCCAAAGAAGAATTGATTTTAAAAGTACATAAATACATACCAATGTTCACAATCAACTTAAAGATAAGCAAAAGTTAAGAATAGAAAGATACAAGTAAATTTCATGTCTTACGATTAAATTTTCTGTAAAATTGCATTAAGTATAACAGGAGGAAAGGCAAAAAATTAGTGGGAATTGGCAAAACTTGAGTACATTACCTTGAAGTTCTCTGCTTTGCATTTGACAAAATGCATAAAATGGTCCAGCCTTGAGGCAGCTGGCTTGGTTGAATATACAAAATGTGCCTCTTCAACATTGATTGACAAAGTAGTGGGAACAAGACGATTCCCAAACACAACTCGGCCCTTGATAAGACAATAACAGAAGTATTACAATTTAAAGAATAATATTCTCCAAAAATTACAACTGTATACTGTTTATCATTTTCAGGTTCCTCTCCATTCTCAACAATATGTAATGCTAGGCTGTAGATCCTTTTAATTTGATTCATCCAAAAATGAGAATGCAAATGAGAACAGAATGAGATTTTAAAAAATTCGAATCTAGTCAAGATATCTTAGTTTGTTTATGGAACCTCAAGGGTGAAGGCCCAAAATTAAGTAGCACAGAATAAGAAAATGACAGAGGAACAAAAAAAAGACTAGACATACTAAGATTTTTTTTAAGAAGCTTCAACAGAAAATTTTAATTTTTCTGAGGGATCTGTGGCAAACTTTTAAGCAGATGCCTATGCATTAAAACCAAAAGTACCTCAATAAAATTCCGAAGAAAAGAGATCCTGTTCTTTTATATTCTACCAACTTTGTTACCTCCTAATCACAGAAATTACTGAGAAAAGGTAAAATATACATAAGTTTTCAGAGTATTATTTCAAAATAAAAGGGACCCTGAACAGATAATACATTAAAGCAATAAAAATGAAGGTACGAGTTATCAATTTGATTACTATGAGAATTTGACTGTCTCGCAAGAAATTAATTTTATTTTCTGTATGAAATCATTGAAATTTCCAGTATGAAATTAATTTGATTTCCTGTACGAAATTAATTTAATTTTTCATATGAAATTATCTCATACAGGAGAATTAAATATATCTAAAATAGAGAATTTTGAGGGAGCAACTGAGGATTTTTCTCATATTTTGGGAAGGAAGTTATTCTTCATCCATTATAAATTAAAATTAATAATCATTGACATTTTTATGGTAGACACTCATTTGGAAACGAGACACTACAGTAAATACATCATTTCGTGATGCCACCCCAGACCATTTGATGACTTCGCCTTATTTTTCTGATCTTTCTTAAAATTGACCAGCAGTAATACTACATACATAAGATATACTCCAGGAAATCATGCACATAACCACTCCCAAGTACATATATTGATAATTGGAATAAATAATTAAAATGAACCTGATTCAAGCACTACATAATGATTTTTATTCGCAACTCACACAGCATTTCCTTAAGTTCTACCCATTACCTTCCCCCGGCAATATGCTTCCTCACCCTAACGTTCAAACATAAGTATTTCCTAAGCTAAAAAAATACTCTATTACATGCAATATGAACTTCATATTCTTCAGTATCTTAGCTCTCAATCCTCTTCCTCCATTCACAGGTTACAAATGTGGGACTATCCTCAACCCCAAGAGAGGGCGAGTCTCCTGATAGCTCTCAAACTTTCAAGCCTATGTGAAAACTTGGGAATGGCAATGCTTACCAGGCCTAAAATGGTCTTTTTCTGGGAAAGCTGGAGGCATCACACTGTCACAAATTACTCATTTCCAAAGTTACCTTCACCCCACAGCCATAACCTTAGTATTAAGGCTCTGACAGCCCAAAGTATTCAGACTTGAGCAAGCGGTGCACTAATACATACATCTTAAAATTTTATTACAGCTACTACATTTCTGTTTTCCCCCACTATGACTCACTTCAATCAATCTTCTGTATACGACAAGTTTCACTGTCATCCATCCATCCCTCCCTTTGGTGATACAGCTCTGGAAGAATTATTTGCCTCCATACCTCCCTGCTCTCAGCCTTTGTACTCCATCTTCTAATTCCAATTCTCTGAAAGTAATCCTCCAGATCATTCAGCCATCTCTTTTTGGGTCTTCCTCACCTTCTTCTCCCACCAGGTCTCCCATTAAAAACGTTTCTCAACACAGTTGTTTCTGGAATTCTTAGGTGTCCTGCCCATCTGACCATTCCTCTTTTTACATCATCCACTTTGTCCTGCACTAAGTAAAATCTATCCAACCCATAATTTTTTCAAATCCTCCGAAAGCCTTGCTCATTTACAGCACCATAAATCTTTCTCAGCATTTTCCATCCACTTCCTAAGCATCTCTTCATCTCTCACAGTCATTGTCTGTTCTCATCCATAAATTACAATTGGCTTCAAGATTTTTTTTTACAACTTGATCTTGGTTGTTCTGCTGGAGTTCTTCAACTATAGTATCTGATGAAGTGAAAATAGCATGCACTTCCTATGGCAATTCTTTTCTTTCTTTCTTAAAACATAACATTATTTTCTGTAATTATTGAGCAAAGGTATTTGAATTTTTTTAACTCTTCAATGCTATCACGTAAAGGAAACATGCTGGAAGTAATAAATATAAATATCATACTATCCCAAATATAATTTAAACCAAAATTTAGAGTGATCTAATGTATAACAACTCACTTGATGAGAGGGAACACCCCTCAGCAAAAAATTTTGATCTGTAAGAGATTATTTCAAGGGGGTAAGGGTGGGTTGGGCTATTATGTTGGTCCAATCCCATCTGTGTCCGCATGCTTAAGGATGGGGTAGCATGGAGATGAGAAAGGTCGGTCAGAGGACGAATTCACGAAATCTTCCTTGTTCTAGGAAGCTACAGGAATGATAGGCAGAACCCAAGTATCCATATCATGTCTACATTGGTGCACAGGAAACCTTTGCTGAAAGAAATGGGTCTTCCTTTTTTATGTCGAAGAAAGTCTATTACCGTCGTGATAAGAGGCTGAATCTGGTCAAATTGATTATTAAAATCATTATTTTATGCTTTCATTTCTGATAGCAACAAGTTGCTGTCAAACAATAGTGATTCCATTATCCAGGCATTAATCGTAGATTGTCATTACTCTGAGGGTCTGAAGTGCGTAGAATTGGGTACAAAAATCATTCTATTACACCCCTAAAGAGTTTTGATGCATAATTATATTTGAGATTCATATTTTATATGACAATTGTTGATGTCTGAGACAATAAAAACATGTTAACCACACAACGTGGCCCTCAAGGAATCATTCAACAGTATTTATTTGTTGTACAGGACAAATTTTGTTAATTAGAATAAAGTAACTTAAAATAGACACAATTATGAATTAAAATTAATTTATCTATCATTCAAGTCCTATTCAACAGTTAATTTGTCTCCTGAAAAATTGCTTCACACCTGCTTATATACTTTGAGTGGGAAATTTAGAGGATATTGATAGTATCCTCTACGTCATGTTCAATATTATATCCCTCCCTCACTGAATTTTAATGGGTACTCTCTACTGGTTAAACCTAGAATGAACACACAACCACCCCTCCAGTGGTCGATTGTTCATTCATTCGAGCCCGCACTGGTTGCACATTCCTCAAATTAACCAAGTGAACTGACAACACACCAAAATGAAAGAAAACCTCTCTGCCACCTGCATTTGTCTTCCCTGTGAGGCCTGCATGAGGGGGCAGCGACATTGTTTTCAGATTGGAATGGGAGAGAAGGAATGGTCTAGTGGTCGGTTGTGCTCTTTCACCCCTAGTTCGTGAAGGTGAGGGTTCCCTCGGGACACCAAGGTTGGGGGTTCTCAGTATTGCCTCTCTTGGAGCGACCTTAAAGAGCCATCCCCCTTTCATTCTTGCTCACACATTAAGCGAACAGAAGCCTGTGTCCCACCATTAAGAAGTTCCTTTCGCGGGTAAATATTTTCCCCTCGAGCATCTTATCCCTCACCAACTGTGGGGAGGAAGGCCTTTGTTCCATTCCATTTGTTTATTGCTTTTGATGCAGGGGTGGTGGTTCGACCGTGCTATCACATCGACATCAACTCCAGACTTAGAAATTTTTCAGCTCCAAGGTAGTAAGTTTTTTTTGGACAGAAGTATATACTGAAGTCAAATATGAAAATAATAAAGTCCATCTTATTTTTATTTTCTTAATAATAACAATTTTTAGGCTCTTTTTGACACAGTTTTCCCGGTCATTGCTACCATGTACCATTGTGGCATGCAAATAAATTGTATATACTTACCAGTGGTGATATTAAATACACTGTATTGAAACTTTTATACTGAAACCCATACAGGGACATTCAATACACACTTATCTACCAAAAGTTAGAAGCACTTGAATCCACATAGGAAAAATATGACTTTTAAGGAATAATCGGAGGAAAAAATATCATCTGGCATATGCAGTATCTTTCTCTGGTTCTGTATAAGAGGTTTAAATCATGATGAAAGAAACATGTAAACACAGAAATGAAAAAGGCAAAATCTTCATAAGGTAGTGAAAATATGCTATGAATCCAAAATCAAAAACTTACAGATGATACATCAACTTTAATCACTGGAATGAGATCACGCCAGCTCCGAGAGAGATCAGCTCCCGATGCAGCCACAGCCCTCTCCACACTACTGCGTCCACTCCTCTCTCTATCGCCATCATCATTATTATCGTTTGGCCCCCCGGGATCGTCAGGAGTGTAGAGCTGTGAGTCAAGTCCAAAAAGCTTTTCCAATTTGGCATACAGGTCTGAGCGGTTATAGGTATGTAATTCAAACCCATTGAGCATCAGTGATAGCCGAGTGTCAGAATGGGAGAGATCTGTAAAAAAAGAGTATAAAGCTCCACAAGAAAGTCTGACACTTATATTGCTACTTTTAGCGGGAAGACATCCACTGACCACACGATAGGATCAGGAAAACAACTCAAGACAAGTATGTATATACCTTCAGAAACATCTTTAGGGACATAAGCTCTCCACCACCGAAAGATGAGCCATCCATCTTGAACTCTGACACTGTAATCATTTGTTATGTAAACAACATCTCTAAACATAACCTTTCCTGCAAGTGCACTCCAAGTAAATGACCCTAGAACATAAAAGGTTGTTGATGTTTGTCAAGTGAAACAACCATAACAGTAAAAGTAAACATCTAAAAACCCACACTTTTACCCAGGTATTTGTGACAAATTTATTACTTTTTGAAATACCAGAAACAAGTCTTAGATAATTCCCAAAATACCACTCATAATCATCAACTTACCTACTTTCATGTATCCCCCATGTGCAAAAAAACGATTAAGAAGGCGGGTGATAATAAAACCAATTACTCTCGAATCATAGTGAGTTATGTAGATGACCCATGCCATTGCCGATACCAGTGAGCAAAGAAGCCATGCAAAGTTGCTGTCCATCTTTAAATCCTCGAGATTTGTTGAGTTCCACGGCGACATTTTAGCTTCAAGTGTGTCACCCGCTGCAGTCAGGTCCACTTCCAGAGATTCTAACAAAAAGAATCGAGGCATTCCGTTAATTAAGACAGTAATTGATTGAGGAGCCCAAAGTGTATTAATTCTATGAATATTAATGACAACGAAGAACGATAATGATCAATAAGAAATAACCACTAAGATGATAAAACATTTTTTTTAAACACGAGCATTCAATATTTTCCCAGCTGAAATGTTGAGTCGAGTAAGTAAACACTGTCAGCACTACGCCAATATCAATGGCGAATGAATTAAATACCATTCATTACAAATTCTATGGGAAAGTAAATATATTATAAAAATAATAATGCAGTTGAATACAGTTAAAAGTGAGTGAAATAGGAAATAATGCGACAATTGACAAGTGAGAACTTGAGAAAACGCAGGCAAATACTATCTACAACTGACCTCTGCTAATGCCCATCATCTTAGCAATTCTGGTGAGTGCGTGGATACACAGTTAAATATTTACACAGATCAACACAATGTGGTTGATTTCCTCCAGTATATTCTAAATTTCCATTCTTGATATCTACCATAGACCTATGTCTCCTCGATAGCACCAACCCTAATAAAGTGACCAATCAAAGTCACTCTAGCAGACGAACTTTTGTTTTACTTGAGTGTAGGATAGATGAGGACTAAATCATTCCATTCCCATTATTCAAGAAATATTTTCCCCGCACTTTTGTTTTTAGGAAATATTATCCTTCATAATGGTTGTAATATTTCAGAAAATTAGGAATCCCTCAATTAGTATTCTCCTAATGGAAAAGTCCGGTGTCCCCACCCCCCTCTTGTTTCGCCATGTCGAGTTGTCATTGTCTATCGATCTTTTGTTTACATTCATTTACGTTCGAGTATCCCAAATTGCTTATTCTTCAATGACTTTTTTATATTTGATTTAAAAAGTTACGAGTTTATTCAATTACGGGGTGCGATTTCATGAAGTCATGAGAACATATTCATGATATTCATCGGTACGGTAATAATCGTAGTAATTCCCCTCAAGAATAGATGGCGACACTTGTATGAGAGAAGATTAACCGCGAAATTCAAATGGACACATTTATTCGTTGTGTATCTTCTGCGAATTTACGACACACGTGGCTTCGAGTTCGCTTTTAATAATCTTGCAAAGATTAGAGCTCAGAGAAAGTTATTATAAGTATTCGATAATGGACATGAGCTGGACGCTGTTCCTCGGTTTACCACTATTTTCCTCAGGATGAAGAAATTATTTATTAATAGCATTTGAAATAAACATTAATTCCATCATAATTGTTTTATCTTAATTATTATAAACATCTTGAATTGGTCATGTAGCCTATGATTTTAAAGCTTACAGTTGGGGGAGTATAAGGTATAGGTTTGAAGAACCTAGGAGGCAGTGGCTTGAAGATGCATGGGATACACAGGGTTCAAGGAACTACACGTTCTTTTGAGAACAGAGAATAAATGTCATGAGTTACTTGCATTCATGTTCATGGCCCCACAGTCTGTGATGTCAAAGCAACTTTTAATCATGTGTTATGCCTAAAATGAACTAAAATCTGTAGAACATGGGCATAGGCACTTCCTGAGGTAAAAGAAATCGACCAAAAGAGTGCACTATTCTCACAATAAACATACCCATCACTTGAACTGGGATTTGAAATCAGAGTCCTCTACTTCTCTCGCTACTTTTCTACAAAAGAAGACTAATCATACACCAGTTATATTGATGTACAAGGTATCAAACACAAATTTTCAACCTAAGTGATTTGAAGCAGAGAGATAAGTGGGTTGCTCTGCCTTGATCACAACTTTTCTGCAATGATGAATTCTCTCATTCATTGCTCAGCTACCATCACTTACAGTCATTCACAGCTCAGCTATGGTATCACCAGTTAAAAACTACAATCTCTGCTAGATTTATTGTATTATTTACTCCTAAATGACGTTTGCATCAATGCTGATTTATTCTTTAAGTTGAAACAGTGAAAATTAAATAATTGCACTGATTATTTCACATTCTTTGGTAAAAGCTCTTATCACCATTTACATATTTAGGGGTACATTATAGAAAATAGCCATGAGTTTGATCAAACCAACATTTATTCAAAATAAATACGTGCAACAATTTATAAAATTGTATTTCAGACTTAATACTGTTAACCCTAAGTCATTTTTAACAGGCACTGCCATCTATTTAAAAATATATAACGATTGTGCTTCTCAGGTTAAAGATGCTGTTTTCCTTGCCAGCTCAGGGTTAGCCTGCTTCATAAATGACAGGAATGTGGTCCATATGAGACTACATATGCTCACAAATGGTACCCGATTCCTCTCCGAGATAAAGGAGAAGTTTATTGTCTGTAAAACTGGCCAAACGCAAACACCCACCTGAAATTATAAGGAGATCACAATAATTAATAACAATACATACCATTTGCTCAACCTCTTAGAGTAAATTTCAGCCCAAAATTCTACACTAAAAATAGTAGCACATAGGAATGTTATAATGCCTATATTAGATGCCTGGGAGAAATTCTATCACTGTTTTGCAAATGCCCCATCCATCACTTAATATTCAATGGGTCCTTAAATGAGTATTAATGATAATAAGCAACAGAAAAGCATACATACTCCAAGCACCCTGGGGACTTTGTTTTCTAGTTTCCATCGAGATTATACCCTGGGCATTACATTATATCTGATGGTGACTCTTAGATTTGCACCTATTCTGACTTCATGTATATATTTTAAGCAATACTATTCTTCATTATGCTCTTCGTAAAATTTAAATGAAGTTCAGCATTAAATTCTGAATTGCAATGTAAATCTAAAGAACTTTGTCAGATTCATTACAGAGGTAAAAGACATTAAGTGATTGGCTTCTAAATACGAACCATAACAACCAAAAACAGGTAGTTGTCAGAATTTCTGACAGATTTCAACAAAAGATGAGCTTAGCTACCAGTAGCTCAATATTCTAGCATGTGATATGCAACGAAATTGTTCTAGCAATAGCAATGTATAGCAATGAATCTCAGAAATTAATTTTGGCATTTGGTATATAGTAAGTAACGTCCACAGCCAATATCCAGCCAATAAAAAGGTGACAAACAAAGAAGTCATGAAACCTCAAGTTATCAATATTACACACAATAATATTCTGGTTTTCAAGTTTAAAAAAATAGGTGGTAATAAGACTCAAGACAATAATAGAATTATCATAAAACTAATAGGAAAGATCTAACCAATGACAAATAGATTCACACGAATGTACGTTTTCATTCCACTTTTTTAAGCACACTTACAAATGGATTAACATTATTGTATTAGAGAGGCATGACTTAGATAATACAATGAAAATACAAACCTTGTATGTTGGCCAGAACTTGTCAGAAACTTCAGTGGTAGCTGCTTCTATTCCTTTACATTCAAGTAATGACATTCCAAAAAAGAAAGCAACCATAGCTGCTGGTCCATAAGAAACCTGCTCCACAAGAGCCTGGAACAATGGATATTTTAATACTCATAAATATATACCAATGAATATATTAACATTTAGCGGTATTTAGCATGAAAACTGAATGAAAGCAAAGATCTAAGAAGAACGAATGTGAGAGGCTAAATAGCAGTGGCATATTAAGGGACAGTGTGGGACTGAGGGGGAAATGGGTGGCCATTCACTCTGTTATTCATGTTAAAACAGGAAAGATGGTGGTCATAAGGTATTCCACACCAGACTCCTAGCAACTAGCTATCTACCCCTCTAGTGATGGGTCGGTCGCGAGCGACCGAAGTGCGTGATTGAGACCATCTTTGTGATACATTGATGAACGGGATCACTCCGACGAACGACACAACCTTTTTGACCGTTCGCGACCGAAGTCGGCCGTTGGTCATTCGTGACCGAAGTCGGTCGTCGGTCATTCGTGATAGAAAACGGTCATCGGTCGTTCATGATCGTCGTTGGTAGCGTTCCTGTGAACGGCAATACTCAGATGAACGTCTCGATCTCTTTGGTCGTTCGCGAGTGAATTCGTTTTTGGTCGTTCGCGATCAAAGTAGGTGTTGGTCGTTCACGATCGCAAAATGCCGTCAGTCGTTTGAGATCGAAAAAGGATTTCCAGTCATTCGCAACCGAAAACGGTCGCTCAGTAATTCGCGATCGAGGGAATGAAATGAAATTCTCCATCAAATGTGAGGCCTTGGACAGTCATGGTTTTTCAAATTATGACTTAATTACTCATTCTGCAGTGCTATTCAGAAAATCCCAGGAAAGCCATTTTATTTAAGTCATAATCTACTACACTCTCATATATTATCTCGAGATATTTTTCTTTAATTGGCCTGTGTTTTTTATTTGGTGCGAGAAACATGAAAAAACAGAAATCTATGTATTAACTCGACATTCTTTACTTTGACGTATACAAACAAAATAACAACACCAATTGTAAAGAATAAATATGTGCTTATAATTTTTCGCTGATAATTGTCAACAATATTCTATCTTCAAACCAGCACATAAAAGGTAACAATGAAATTTCTTGCACCTTTACATATGGTTCGTTGACATGCATTGAGATGCAATGGTAGCAACCACTGCATCATGAAACGAGCAAGTAATTTGAGTACCCGAATTCAGTTGGAATGGAGATAGGTACTTGCAATACATATTTTTCAAACACTCTTCGCATTCAAAACTTTTACCAATCAAAACCGGAAAAAGAAGTTTTTTCCACTTGCAAGATTAATCAACTTTTCCAAAAACAATCATCCTCGCCATTCATATCACAATATTCAGCAGTAGTAGATTCCTCTTTGTCACTACTAGATGCAGTTTCATCAGTCTCTGCCGAGAACACCAAGGTGAACATATTTTCCTCCTCATCTGTATCGTCACTTTCCCAATTCCGACTTCCTGTTCCTCATCTGACTGCTCTTGAAGTACCCTCGGATAGACTTCTTCGGTAATAAATCTTCATGCCCTATGCAGTATCATTAATACTTGAAGAATTCTTACAGATCATTGAAAAACTATGAAGTAAAAGATAGCAAAATATGTGATGGTAATTATTCCTAAAAATATATTCACACCATAGGGCTTACGATAGAGAGAATTCCACTGGTCATTTTCCCAAGTTTTCTCTCCACATACAGCTACTTCTACAAAACTTATGTTTGGCTGTTAACTCAATCTGATTCAGAGAAGGAATGTTGAAAATTTGTATGTACCTACCTACTCACCTAACACCACATTGTATGGAAAGAAACAATGTTGATGGCGATATAGGCTCGAATTACTCCACCAGGCATGTGTTGCACGGAGTGAAACAAAGACAACTATTTCAGTAAAAAATTTGTTTCTTTCATGAAATACAAGAAAGTCTCGCGCTTTAATGCTAGCAGATATCTTTACAGTGATACAAAGAAAGAATAGATGGTACATGTGGGCCACTGACCTTCCAATACTGATAAGACGACAACGAAAAGGATCGCAGACGATCATTTTTTCCCAAAAGATAAAATAACAACCCTCTACCGTCATTGGAGGTAGTTTAAGTAAGCCAAAATGAAAGCCCATGCACCGAATTCCATACTTTTCCTATAAGAATTAATTTTGTTTTTAAATTGAAGTTAAAGCTTTTTTATGATACATGTCAACATAGGCTTTCTTAAACATGTCAAGAAAGATGAGTTAATATATGGTTGCGATAGATTTACTCGCCTTTTTGTTTAACAAGGACAACGTAAAAACTTTTCCTCTTTTCATAACAGTTGAATGATATCAATCCTATTCAATATTTTTTTAAATGTTAAAATGTTTAATTAAAGTCCATTTAAATTATTGTTCCCTATTAAATGTATTTGGAAAATGTTCCCTAAAAATGTTTTAATTTTCCGTAAGTCCTGTTATCAACCTTGAATTTTTGTTTGTGACTCGTGTAATAGCTCAAACTTTGTATTCCACATATTCCATTTTTATTGAAAAAACATTTGTAAAAAGTAATGGCGAGCTTCATCCTATTAATCTAATTAAAATGAGCCTGTCCTATTTATTCATGGTATTTATGATCAACCTATTAATTAATTTCGAATCCTATACTAACCTCCTAAACTTACACATCTGCTTATTATTAATTAATAGATAAATACTAATAATAGGTTCAGATGGCATTTTTACGACATAATTAACACCTTCATTAAGTCAGAAATTAATGTTATTCAAACCATAAGATAACCAAAGAATATAGTTAGTAACTGTGTTATAATTTTTATTCTACAGCAGCTCTTAGGTCTCGCGTGATTTGGCACTTTGAACTATATAGGTCGCAATAAAGATTGGTCATGACTGATCATTCACTTATTTCGATCGCGACCGACCGACCAGCCACGAATTTTGAGCTTTGAATGACATCGGTCGCGATTGATGACGGTCATGACCTATCATTCACTTTTTTCGATCGTGACCAACCAACCAGCTATGAAATTCGGGCTTTGAACAACATCAGTCACGATTGACATCGGTCCTGACCGACCGACACACCATGACCGACGATCGATCATTCGCTATTGACTCACACAAGTGAATGGTGAACGGTGATCGACATCATCGAAACGACCAACTTGGCCCATCACTATACCCCACCTCAAAAACAACAATCTTAACACACCCATGGTATGTAGAGATGACAAGGGAAAGGAAGAAGAAAATGGGAGTGGAGACGAAGGTTTACATTGGGCAGTAGTGCCCAGTGAGAACAAAATAAGCATCAAAACCCATTATCCATTCACAATGAAAGCCCACAGTAAGGTCAAAATGTGGAGTACACTTGAAGCCTAATATTTTGATTATGAATTGCAATACATTGCTCACTTTATTCCACCCCCAGATATTTCACGGAAAGTGATTCTGAACACAAGCAAAAAAATGCCAGGAAAAAATAATGATTTGGGTTCTGCCAATTTTCCCACTTCTTCCAGCTAAAAAATTACCAAAGCTACCCTCTAATACATCAGTCAAAAATGAGATTTCTTCATCCCTGATAAGAGAAGAGTACATTTAAATACTTAGGCTGATTAGAGGGATCCATGCCTTCACTTTTTCACAGAATACATTTCTTTCAGCAGACAAAAGTTTCACCAGCATACAGGCTAGTATCAACTTGTCAAAGTATTGTCATGGTAATGTATTAAGTTACAATTCTGTATTAATAAATCCAATTAGCTGTGCCTCACAATGCTGACCAATTGGCTCGCAATATTTTCGTTTAGGTTTACGTTTGAATAATGCATTGTCGGGAATTGTTGAGTCTGTTTTCCCAACCACGCAGTTAAAATGGTGATGAGCACGGGATGCTAACTCCAGATACAGAGTTCTGGTATTGCACAATTGACAATGACTCATCTTGGGTCGCAGCCAACTTTAACAAGTCTTAATGCCTTTCTTTAATATTCCCGACCAGAATCTCTGAGATAGTATAGTCAAGTGGGTGACACTTCAGTCACCTTCATAGTATATTAAGGCAGTAGCTTCTGACCAAGATGTAGAGTGTAAAGATAAAAGAGGAAGGCTGGGAACAAGAGAGGAGTGAAACCAGCCACTGGCCTTGTCATAAAAATCCTATGAAAGTGATACAATCTAAATTGATCTCACTCAGAGAAACAAACATGAACCACTTCGCGTTAGCATATGATAAACAGTGATAAATTATACAATATTATATACAATATACAATGATCTTAAATAGGCTACCAACATAATAAGTACAAAAAAAATGGCAGCCTTCGGGAAAAAATTGTTAATAGTTCTGCAGAATGAATTGTATTATACTCTAAATGAATTTCCGTACCCATAATTATGTTTATTTTAAACCTTTTCTGAATTCCAACTAAGCAATATTCTCTTTGAAGTATCCTATATTTGTGAATTGCTGACACGCTTTGAAGCTCTTGAAGCATGTGTGCAAATCGGAACGGATTTGATGCGAAGATGGCGCCAGAATAATCATGTTCAAAAGACTGCGTGAGGAGTAAGCGGGTGGAGAACTGACTGATCTGCGGTATAGCACACGATTATCCGTGCCTCTAATTTTAATGTCTCTCAGGTGAATTTTAAAAAGTGGAATTAAGTACTCGGTCAATGTTGAATGAAAGCAAAGCTGCGTTGAGGTGCAGAGTTAGGGGTTAACGTAGTCTAATGGCTTTGGCTTGCTCTCTGATTCTTTGTGTGGTAACTAGAAATCTCAGAACAAATTTCATTTAATGCTGTGATTCAATTTGTTAATAAAGCTGTTCTTCTCTCTGATACCATCAGATTTGTTTTCTGGTTTAAGTTAGCATTATCAATTATACTTACAAATACTAAAATCTTAAACTTTTGGCTGTAACTTTTTCTGATATTGGGTACTGTGCTGAGAATTATGGTTGATGTGAATTTAAAGGATGTTTGGAAGGTTAGTTTGCTTTTCAGAATTTATTACTTCGATTGTCATTGATAATTCTTTTATTACCTACTCTACTAAAGTAGTAGTTTTTGATAAGGAGAATGGGGAGAATAACTGTGTGATGAGGGCGAATGGTGAAGTAATTGAGCAGGTGGATGATTTTGTGTACTTAGGTAAGATGTATTCGAAAGATGGAGGAATAGATGAGGAGATAAAGAGACGTGTGATTGTTGAAAGGAAAGTGTTAGGTAGCATGTGGAGCATATCAAGGAATGAGTGCTTGTCTAAGGAAGTGAAAATTGCCGTGTGCAAAAGTGTACTTCTTCCCACTTTGCTATATAGTAGTGAAACATGGGTATGTCAGGATTGACATAAGAGTAGACTAAATGCCGTGGGTATGAATTATCTGAGGAGCATTTGCGGCAAAAGTAGGATGGATAGGGTCAGGAATGAGTGGGTCATGAATGAATGTGGGTTAAATGCTCCAGTAATGGACATGTATGAAAGGAGTGTGCTTTGTTGGTTTGGCCATGTTGAGAGAATGGATGAGAGTCGAATAACGAAACAGATATATGAGAGTTGAATGACTGGTGTGAGAGGCAGAGGTAGGCCGAGAAAGTTGTGGTTGAATGTGGTTGAGGAAATTCCTAGGAGGAGGAATATTAGGAGTCTTAAAAACAGGAGGGCGTGTATGAAACAGTGTATGGGGTAAATGAGGCAAAAGAGGTTTGCAAGGATAGGTCAGTATGGAGGAAATTATTGAAGCAGAGTTAGGTGTACAATTATGTATTAATGAATGAAACATTTTGACTGTGCCTACCCCGAAAGGGAACGGCGTGATGGGTATGTATGTACATACATCTCTGGACAAATAAATTATATTATTACTACATATTATTATTCTTAGATAGAATTATTTAAACCATAATTTTCTAGCTTCCACTGATATTATTCATTCATACTATGTAAATCCTTAAAATACCACCTCTAGCAAACAGGCATGGACAAATGCAAGGGGACAAGGTTATACCTTGTAGAATGGTGTGCATTTGGACATCAAGGTCGGTATTTAAAGAAATTTTCACTTCGCACTTCTGCACTAAAAGAACCAAGTATAACTAAAACTCCAGATGTACATGAGCTTTAATTATACTTTAACAATGGTGGTTAATATTTCAGTTAAAGATTTCCAAATTAGATTATTAACCTTGGTGATGGCAACAGATACAGTTGATGCTGGCCACATTGCAGAGGAAAGTTTCACCCAGGCATAAAGAGTTGGGGCCACATAGCATGATCCAAATATAGAAAACCTTGCTGCTCTAGCAAAGTCCAATTCATCCCAACTCCTCTTGCCATCTGTGATACACTGCTGGATACAGCTACCCACTGGCCATATTGCGGCATACGCGAGCATGCCTCTCACTAAAGGATACCTGTAAGAGAGTGTGATCATGTAAGAAGTGCTTAGCAGTAGTACTTAAAATGTCAAAGTAGCTTAATAATGAGGGTTTAAAATGTTCTAGTATCAAGCTATAAAAGTTCCTAACCTTCGGTACCATGCACATAACAAGAGTGACTTCAATGATATTATGCGTGTGTGACAACCAGGGATGTGACTTGGTATAAAAAGGCACTTTAAGGTTTGTTAGTCAAGTCAGTTAGTAAGGTTTTGGGCCACATACCCTGAAAGGCCATAAACAGCAGGGCGTGGAATGAAAAGCCTGAAACAATATTTTGTTCAAAATGGGAAGGCACCAAATGATTGACAATCCAAAAAGGCACCACATGACACCCAACCTGTAAAGGCACAATTACTGGTGCATGATTTTGCTTCTAGTTCTGGACTTTGACTCCTTGAAGCCAGTAATCTGGATTTGGTGCACTTAGGTTCATGAAATTACCTCAATTGTGGGGCTGCTTTGAGTGGCAGTGTAGTGAGGCTAGAGAAGCCCAGCCAGATGGGCAATGGTCACAAGAGTGGAGGGGGTAAGATGAGGAGATCTTGGCATTCATTTTCTTGAAAACAGAAAAAACCCAACTAACCCACCCTACCCATACACTTGAACCCTTTGGATTCTTTTCTTCCAGAAAAATACCATGCAAATGGACATGGTCGGGTTGACATCATCTATGGCAGGGCGAGGACGGGTGGATTCAGGTGAAAGGATAATTTGAAGGGTGACAGAGAGGAAACACATGAGCAACTTTGAGGGGGTGTGAGGAAAGGGATGGGGAGGCAATGGTGGAGGTGAGCCAAAAGACAAAGGGAAATGCTGGAAATGTGAATTGCGAAGGGTGGTGAGAGAGAAACCAGAAACCATATTAGAAATTATTATTACCATAACCAGCTCATGATGAAATGAAAAAACTTGGTACACTCCACACTACTTTATTAAATTAGAATGAACCCGGGTTTCAGCAACTGAGTGCCATTTTCAACCCAACTTCACTCAAGCTTTCCGCTGCCTTTGCGTCCCCTCTACCAGTAATACCTCCATGCCCCCCCCTCCTCATTAATCCCTTTCACCACTTCCTCATCTCCTCTCCCCTCTTTTTCCTCCATCTCTCTCCACCCTTACCCATTTATATACTCAGCTACTCAAGACTACAGTGCCTTGAAAATGGCACTCAGTTGCTGAAGCCTGGGTCGGTTTTAATTTAATAAATTAGTGTGGAGTTTACCAAGTTTTATCATTTCATCATGAATATCCAAAACTTCCACCACGTAATGCCTGAAACAGTTTTGTTAGTTCGAAAAACCAGCTCCTTTAGCTCCAAACATCTGACCAGGGAATGGAAGTAGGGAGAAGGGGTAAGAGATGAGGATTTTTGCTGAGTTGATGAGAGAGTAAAGATGTGAGAGGTAAGCATTGGAAAATGGGTTTTAGGAATAAAGAGGAGAGTAAACGGAGTAGGAATATTGCACATGGATGGAAATTCGGCATGCATATATCACAATAGGATTACAAGGGAACCTGATAAGAGATCTCAGGTTGACACTGGCAGTCGAGTTCATTATCATTAACAAGAAGAGAACAAAGTCGAAAAACTGTTAAATTTTTCCATTGCAAAATGTTTTATTTGTCGCCTCCAAATCTCTAAATAATGTAAAGATCCCCGATGGTTGAGAACAAAATATTTGACAAGATTTGAGCAAAAGAGAAAGGCATAAAACAAACAATGTCACCCTGATTCAAATCACAGCAAAGCCCAATGAAGCTGCTATCATAAATGTGTACAGTTAAGTAATATATTTGTAATCTGAAAAGAATTATAAAAATAATTTTGGCTGATGTAAACTGCTTTGCTCAGTAAAGAAAACAATTATACATTGAATGAAGACACAGAAGACTTTCCACTCAAAGGGTTTAATCACACAACATGTTTCATTTTTTATCTGACATTTTCAAGGGCAATACACTTTTCAAAGTATCAAACATGTCTCCAAGTGTTTCTACAATTAATGCAGTTCATGGTTTAAGGTTTGTAATTTATTGCCCACGAAGGTAAGTGGCCATTTCCAAAAAATGCCAGGAAATGGGGAGAAGGCAATCCCGCCCATCGAATCTGGCCACCTATCTGCACCAAAATGATGAACATTAACAGGCTTGAGTATGCTTTCAAAAATAAAACTGCAAAAGTATTTCAGAACCTGTAACATTTTTAAGTCTTGAAATGGTATGAACTAAAAAATAACATACAGGAGCAATCATAAAGGATTTAAATTCACCATGAAAAAATCATTCGATTTGACAGGGATTCGAACCCAGGTCTCTCAATTGCTAGTCGGGAGTGTTAGCCAGTTACACCACCAAGCCATCTTCCTTCTGGGCAAATTTTGAGGGGGGTTTATTCAAACAGAAGTACACCTGAAAACTGGAATACCACCATCTTTAGCTGTTTCATACAAGTCTGAAACTTGAGTTTTAGATTTGCACATCTCCAGCCTTAAACTCTTTAACCAAAATGTGTCATTTTGTGCCTATAGCACTTTACCCCAACAGACCATTCCGTGCCTTCCAGTCCAAAACCAAATGGGTAACCTCGTGCCCCTGGTCCAAAACTTTACTGAAGGGGATACTTTCATGCCCCAGGTATTCTACCCAAATGGTTTATTCAGTGCTTCCTGCCCCTAAAACTTTACGTCAAGTTTCAAGCCAAGTCACATCCCAAATGACAACAGATGGGAGCCCAACTCATGGGAGCAATTAGAAACCCTATAAAGGCTGTTTGACCCTGGATTCACTATCATTCATGAATATTTGTTTCTTGCCTCTTCCCCAATCCTAAACAAAGCTGCTTCCCATCCCATTCTCCTCCCCCAAATCTTGTTGCCCCCCTCCACTTAATTACCTTACCTGTAATTACCTTTCCTTACCCCCATCCCTCCACCAACCACACTACCAGCTGTGAAAAACATATTTAAAGAGAGATGTTCTGCTGTTTTAACACCTGATGGCAATAGTCATTGTAACCCAAATCATGTAACCTTTTTATTGTTTGGAATTAGTAAAAGACTGTCAATAAAAACATTGACTAGTAGATCCAAAAAGTTACCCCAGGTAGTATTATGTTTATAATGATCTTCTCATTTATCAACCATCAAAGTGACATTTGTTTGTTACGATTGGAAAGTAGAAATAATGAACTGAAAAAACAGTTTTAAAAATTTGCAACACCCGATAATTGGCAGCTTGAACAAAACTGTTCAGGAGCAATGCAATCCCCATAAAATTTGTAAAAATAAAAATTTTAAGTAAACATTTCCTTATAATTTTTAAAAGTTTCCTACTCAATGGAGATACCTATCCTTGGCATGGTGGTGATTTCTCAAGTATGAAATCACATTTAAAATATATCACATTTCTGGTAACATTGCACATAAAACGCCATATGCTTATGCATGGGAAAAATAAGATCATAGCCCACAGTAAAGTCAAAATGTGGAATGTATTTTAGGCCTAATATTTTGATTATGAATTGCAATACATTGCTCACTTTATTCCACACTCAGATATTTCATGGAAAGTGGTTCTGAACAAACACAAGCAAAAAAATGCCCGGAAAAAATAATGATTTGGATTCTGCCAATTTTCCCACTTCTTCCAGATAAAAAAATACCATATCTACCCTCTAATTCCAGCAGTAAAAAATGAGATTTCTTCATTCCTGACAAGTGAAGAGTATATTTAAACACTTAGGCTAATGAGAGGGATCCCAAATACCATTAGTCTAGTGAGGAAGAAAATTTCTTAGGCCAGGAAAAGTAATATACAAAGAGTTCCCAAAGACTAGAATTGAATATTATAGAAGCATTTCATAATGACACAGTCATCAATACATTTGGTCTAAGTATACATACATACAGTGCCAATAATAGCTTAAGTCACATATGAGTGGCTAGTTTAGGGGAGGGGAGTCCACTACTTAAAAATCATAATTAGAATTTTTAACAAGCTAAAGATGTCTAGGAAACACTAACCTCCTCGTTATGGCAACTCCCCGATGATATATTCTGTATGCTCCGTGCATTTTAAATGGCCTATTTCAATTTAATGTTAATAATCCACTAACATCACCTTTGCTGATGGTCCATCTGGAATTAATGCAAACCAGCACAAAACCATTATTTTAAAACTTAATAGACAAGTAAAAACTAAAGATAAAAAAATGGTCATATTTGAGGCAGATAAGATGTACACCATAACACTTTCACTAGCCTTTCATTAAATTTTTCACTATCTTAGGTGCCCACTCTACAGAAGGTGATAGCATAATGATGCCGAATAAACATGGGTGGTGCATTGGGAGCATGGGAGTATAGACATATACAACAATGCCAGGCATATTGTGGGCATTAAACATGCTACAGTGACAAAGCAAAGTTTAAAATTTCAACTCAAATAAGGTCTTCATATTTTAAAGCCTTGGACATCAGAGGGTGGCACCTAGCAATTACAGGAAGAACAATCTAATTCCTGGTCTTCCAGGATTCATAAATACATCCTGATTAGTTCCTCGGGTCATTTGCCTGGTCTGGGAACCTCTTCAATTTTTTCCAAGTAAAATACCTTTGCTTGAATATGAGGTTTAGCTAGTACACAGTAGTGCAGTGCACTCACATATGATACTCCATGGCATTGCATTCATGGTACCTCTTAGGATAACTCCCTCCTTGAAGCATCAATGAGTTCTGAGTGTTACCAAACTTGAAATGGCTGTTTAAAAACCATTATTGAGTAAGTAGTGCATTAGTAAAATTTCAATGATAGATTTTTCTAATCCAAGAATATATATTTATAATTAAGCTGAATCAGCTTACAACTTGGCTGTCCAATAGGGCATTACCAATTAGTAACTACACAGTTACAAAATCAAGCCTAGGATTATAGAGATGTCACCATTTCTAATTAACCCCAAAAAAATCTTTCAGAAATACTTCCAGTATTACAATAGCAGTGACAGAGCCAGAATATTCTTCTGTGGGAGTCTAACTTAAGCATAAGCAAGGGGGAGAGATTTTTGAAAATCAGGAAAAAACTGGGTCCTGATAAGTTTGAGAGCAATTGCAACTGCAGTGTATCAACAACCTTTGGAAGATTTTTGCCGTGCAAATTTAGGGAAGAAAAGAATATCTAGTTCATATGTCCTTGAAAATGGCAAGAATATATGAACTTTGACTCAGAATATAGAATAAAAGAAGTCATAGAGGGGTCTGGAACCTCCCTTCCCCACCTTGATCAGGAGCTACATAATTTTGTATCCAGTATGTAATGGCTCTTCGAAAACCCAAATATCCTCATTAAATCTGATTATAGAATACGGAAGAGTTCAGTAGTTCCAATCTTTATTTTCTTGCTATTGGAGCATGGCTGGAGCAGGAGCACACAGTCTTGATACCTGAGGGTACTGGCATTGTTGGGATATTATGTAGCTGGTGATTAAAAATCAACAAACAACAAATCGACAGCTCTAAATCGAAAAACGCATAGTACTCTTTCTTCTGGACACTCATACACTTTTCTATCACTTGCTGAAGTGCAAAAAGCTTATTAATACATCCTCTCCCAGGCATAAACCCACACTCCACACCCCATATTCTGTCGGAAGTAATATTCCTCACTCGTTCCATTAATATTTTACTGAACACTTTTCCCGGGATACTCAATAAACTAATGGCCTGATAATTATTACATTAGATCTTTCTTCTTCCAATCTGCTGAAACAACAGAAACCTGTAAGCATACATTGTATAGTTCACGCCGCTTGCAAATTAGTAATTTACACCCACAACATTTTACTGGATATCCCATCTATGCCTGCAGCCTTCCCTTTTTCAATATTCTCACAGCCGTTGTGACGACCTTCTCACCGATATCCTTTTCCATCATCACATTTTCACATACCACTTCACAAGGCTCATCCTCAACGCCTGCAATATTATTGTACAATTCTTCAAAATACTCCCTCCAGCAGTCCCTGATATTGCTCTCGTCCCACATGATCTCTCCACTTTTGTTCTTTACTGCATTCATTCCCCTACCTTCACCAATCTTAGCCCTTTTTACCCACTTCCAAAACAGATTTTTAATACCTTCAAAATCACTCTGCATTTTGTTACCTTCATCCGCACGCATTCTTTGTTTGCTCTCTTTCACAACGATTTTGCATTCATTCTTTTTCTTTCTGTAAATCTCACATGCCTTAGTACGCTCTTCCTCAGATTTGGCAGAAATCATATCCTTGTATGCCTCTTTCTTTTCTCTGACTGCAATTTTCACTTCTTCATTCCTCCTAGCATCACCTTTCCTTCTTCCTACCACTCCTTTTCCACATACACCTTCAGCACATTCCACAATCACTCCTTTTAAACACTCCCACGCATCATTTACGTTCTCGTTTCTGATATGCTCGTCCCATTCTCTCTGCTTCAACGATAGAGCATCCTCAAGCATGCAACCATACCGCATTCTTACCTCGCTGTCTAGCAACCTTTCCACTTTTACTCTCAACTGCTTATGCATAACATTCTTCCTTGGTATCCACTTTCTGCCCAGATTCACTTTGGAGAGTACCAAATAGTGGCCTACTCCACATTCAGCACCCCTCATCACTCGCGTGTCCCACACTAACTCTCTCAATTTCTCATCATACACAATAAAATCAATCATGCTTTTACAATCACCCCTTTGCCAAGTATACATATGTATTCACTTATGTTTAAACCATGTATTCGACACAAACAATCCTTTTTCTAAGCACACACTCACCAAGTTTTCACCATTATTATTCACTCAGGGGTCACCAAAAGACCCAACCACTCTCTCAGATGCATCCCGCCTCACACCAACCCACCCATTCATGTCACCCAGTAAAATTATTCTCTCACCAGGATTTCATTCTTTCAAAACCTCTCTCAGTTTTTCCCAAAACTCATCTTTCACACTGTCTCTCTCTCTCCATCGACTGGAGCGTAGCACGCCACAATCACAACTCTCCGAATACCTACTTTCATGCGAACCCCTGAGCTATCTAGGGGATACTAACTCATACTTCCTTACTAGCAACTTAGCTCTCTCATTAAGAATGAGTCCTACACCTTGGCTGCCGTGTACATTATCTTCAACTCCTGACCACAATGCCAGACTACCGCCTTCTAATTTAACAGCATCCTGCCCCTTACGCCTAGTTTCAAATACACACAAAACATCCATTCGTCTCACTTTCATTTCATTCAGTAACTCATGCTACTTTCCATACACTCCTCTCACATTCCAAGTACCGATATTCCAGTTCGTTTCCAGTCCTTATATATGAGAAAATAAAGAATAGCAATAATAGAGCTGAAGAATACACTTGTGTCATTCTTCATCATTCACTGCAGGCAAAAGATTGAAAAATCATTGTCAAATGTGGCATTATATAATCCTATCACCTTCACAGCAATAGCAACAAGAAAACTCACTATTTTGATTCATTTGTTGCTCATTTTTCCAGTTTTTCATGTAAACTGAATGAGGTGTTTCCTCAATAATTCATATCCCATTGGTAGCATAGACTAATAACGCCAGTAAAACCTCTCCCTACAAGCTCCTGATAAACAAGCATCTGGAATAAACTTAATTTCATTCTCCATTCCATCACAATCTTCCTTAGTTACATTTGAAAATGCCTCTTATGAATCCCAAATAAAGGAGCAAATTTTAATTTTAATCAGTAAACTTTGTCTTTAAGTAAATATAATGTCACAGGAAAAAGCTTTTTATTTTGAAATTTTATGCTCAATTTATGACAAGGAATTTCCCAATACTTGGACCCAATCAGAGATATAATTAGCGAATGAATGCAGGTATTGTACTGAGTAAATTTCTTGCATACAGCTTGAAGAATGATGAAGGTCTCTATTATCAATTTGAATAAATGTAACTCTATCCCTTCAGTAGTGTGTGACCCAATGGCTATCTCTAAAAAAACTACACTTTAGTTTGCTTTAACTGTCAAATAATCATCACCATTACCAACAAAAGAGATGACTTGATTTCTGGTACCTAAACCCCTAACAGCCTTATGCTACATTTGCAGCATGTTAAACATACATTTTGAACCCATTTGGGGTAAATGCTGTCCATTACAAAATCTCAAGGACACTTGTAATAGTCATTTTCTGGCCTATGTACTACACCAAGTAGTTGAAATAACCCATCCTAAATTATGTGAATTCCTAGCAAAAATACATTTGAACACCTACATATTAAACTTCAAACCACTATAAGGACATAAGAAAGGGAGAGACAGGACACCAGCCATGAAGAACTGAATTAAAAAAAGGAAATGGTAGGGAAAACAACAAAAAAGGAACATATTTTAACTTATGAGGCTCAGTGTCAAACCGATTTTGTTAATCACCTACAACAGACAAGATGAGGGAATTCTTGTATAAAGCTACATGAGAGCTTGTTAATAATAATAATATTTTTTTGCCCAGAGGACAATACATCATGATACAAGGACACAATACATCACGTTTGATTGAGTATCTCTCTTATTTTGTTGCTTTTTTCAGTTCTGGATGTTGTACAGATTCAACATATCCTCCAACACCATGCGTGCTTGAGTCAGGGCATTTTAGCAAAGATGGAAATAGTCTAGGAGTTTTAAAGCTTTCTAAGTAATCTGAGAGAATATTTCCAGTCTTTATAAATAATCTGACGTTCCACTCTACTGATGAGAAGGCATACATAGATGTTATCAGCAAAAAAAATTGCTCAGCCCACACTAAATTACTTGTGACCCAAAAACTCAACCTATAAAATTCAGGAAACCCTTTCTCTTTTCAGGAAACCCTCTCTCAGGAAACCCTTTTCTCTGAAGATAAGCTGAAACTGGTAATAGATATGAAAAAAATACTATCTCAATAAAAATCAATAGTACATATGACAATCATAACAAATATTTCATTTTTTCCAACACTAAGTTTCATGAATATATATCCTGAATCGTGAAGCAGAGGTTAATGTAACTAGTCTGTTGCTGTCACCCACTTCGCCATATTCCTGAACACAACAGTCAAAACTCGCAATACTTAAATCATACCATTGCTACATGAAAATGAGTTATCATCACAAAACGAGTTAAAATGAGTACCATGGATGTCACACTAATGAAACTATCTACTAATATATGTACTTACCTTAAAAAGAGGTACAGGCAAAATAGAAAATTGTCATCTAAATCTACTTAGAAGGAAAAAAAATTCATCTAGCCTTTCCAAAGGGAAGGATTCTAACTATGTTCAAAATAAGTAATGAAGAGAGATACTTAAGAGAAGCAAATTTGGATAGCATCCAATGCCTCTTGAGCCAAGAGGGAATGCTTCCAAGGAGTAGAGTTTTCAAGACCTTTGTACTAACCTCACTGGAAATGGGACATTTCCATTTTCAGTCCAAAACAAGGATGTATTTAAATCACTCATAATATGGACTACTTTGCAAAAAACTTTCTCTATGTTTGATGTTGTAAAACTAAAAGTTACCTTGCTATTATAAACAAATATTTCCAAGCACTTCTAAAAAAATATATGAAGCACATTTATTAGACAGACTACCTATTTAATGGCAAACAAAAGATTGACTGGGTAGGATCATAGAAAATTATGTACGACACAAAGAGGTGAAAAATGAATTATTCAACCATGTTCACAAAATTTAAAATAAAAGCTGATATTTTCTGTAATTAATCATTCTCAACACTAATAATAATAAACATAATCATTAATGGCCATATCAAAGACTGATAGTTTCATTACTAGCAGCACACCATGAGCTGCTTAAGTGAGGAAAAGCTGAGACTTTTAAGGGAAAGAATCACACCCCTGATGGTGACACCACTAAGGCTTTTTTAATTAATTTCGTGACTTTTACAGACCACAGAATATTTCACTTCAACACAACGCGGGTTTTGATGGCTAAGCAAGGATGACTAAAAAGGTATCTCATTCCCTCATATACAACCAGTAGGGGGAAAGGGGTGGGACATTAGTGGAAGAAGACTAATTTGGGAGAAGGGAAAGGTCATACAATAGGACATAGTCACCCAATACTCTAAAAGATATGCTGATTAAATGTAAAGGTAAGGTGCACATTGTGTGAAGAAGTGGTATTTATGAACTCTTGTGTGCCAATTGTAAGGGAGTTTACATGGGACAGACATCGAGAAGCTTCCGGACAAAGACAAAAGAACACCTCAGTGCTTTTGAGAACAATCGGTTAGTGTGCCACCAAGGAGGGTCCTCCACTTCTTCCTACCCCTAGCTATTCCATTGATTTGTACTTGTAACACAAATATTCTTCAAATTTATTTCCTTCTTCACCTTACAAGACACTGTAGGATGAACAAATCATGATGGAAAGAGCAACTTTGTCAAACATCTTTTAACCTGTAACCATAGCAGTGATTTTAAAGTGAATGTGCTGCATTTAACAGATAATCAATATGAGTTAAATGCTTTAGGCAGCACGAAATTTTGAAAAGATGTGGTGACCTAGATTATAATCTTGTAAATGAATGTTTACTTCCTGCCAATTACCCTATCATGTCAGCCATTGTATAACCTTCCCCTTCTCCCAAATTTTTCCCCTCCTACTTATGTCCCCCCCTTTCCATCTACTGGTAGTGCTTAAGGGAATGAGATACCTTTTTAATCACCTGATTATTATGCTTAGCCATCAAAACCTGGGCCATGTAAAATCGTGAATTACTCTGTGGCCTGTAAAAGTTGCAAAGTTAATAAATTTGTGATGGAGTACCACAAAGTTAATGAAGATAGTTTTATTTTTTATACCACTAAGGCTGATGGCAAATTTTCTCTAGTAGTCCACATATTAAGTTGAAAGGAAAACTGAATCAAATGTGGGCAAATAAGAAATGCACAGTGCATAAGAAGTCTTAATGAAGTTTCACCTGCCTTATCCCAATGCAGAAATCCCACAGGTAACAAGCAGTTTAGTCATTTGAGGAATATACCAGGTATTGAATTCATCTTTTGACAGTGGAGTACACTTGATGGACCACAATCCTGACTATGATGAAGGAAAACATTTTCCTCCGCTGAAGCACCCGTGAATAATTTCAATCTGGTAAAGAATTGGAAAGGTGACACGCTAACAAAATTAAAAGGTCATTTTCCTCTGTATCTAGATTAGACACTGAAACATGTCACAAAACCACACCAATAAACATCTCAATAGAATGCTACAAATTAAGTTAAAGTTTTTTTCCCAATTTTACAAAGAGACATAGCTTAAAACCGAAAAAATTGAAATCATTACTTGAAAAAATTGTGACTACAAAAGATTGGTTAGCAGTTGTTATCCTCCTCATTAGAAGGATTTCATGCTTTCCAGTAACTAACAGATGTAGCTGTTCATGAGTCTCATATCATCTTCAAGGAACATCAAAGTCTCATCTTTCATCAGTCCTGAAGATGATGGGAAAGTCTCCCATCAAAACATCAGCGACCATGGAAGACCTGACCTGGTGCGAAGCCTGAGAAATATTTACATCCACCTCATTTCCTCTCTAATCGGCCACTTAATTCCTACCGAACTGCTTAGTTTTGTAAACATCTAGTAGATAAGTTATGGCTTCAGACTTTCATAGTTTTTATATGGTACATTATTGTTTCCCAGAGGCACTACTACCTCAGAATGTATCAATATAGTTGATCCTTCTACTAACTAAAGTTCTCATACAACCTATTTTATATACCTATGGCTCACAGTTGAACTTTTTCATTTTCATACCTGATGACGACAGCATGACAGTAGAAAATAATGTAGTGCCAAGAGGATATTAAAAGGACAGTATGAAATCTTTTGTTTGTCATTTAACATGCTGTTCCACAACATCTTGCCTGACACAGTGGAATTTTTCATATTTGAATCTATCAGCCTGTGTGATTTTCCATCTCCAAGAACTACAAACCATTACACAGATTAAAATGTCAACTGTAGGCACTACTGGTCAGATATAATACTGGGCATTTGGTGGAAATCTCGTGGGATTAAATATGACATCCCGCATTTTCTGTATGCACAGCTGGAAGACCCATCATTCCAGAGTACATTTACAGGTTTTCTACTCCATTAATGGTCAACTCAATGTCACTTATCTAAAACTACGGAGGCAAACATCCCAATATTTAAGCATGCTAACTCTTTGATACATACATTCATACTATTACCCACTTTCACCCAAGAAAATGGTGCCTGGTTTTCCCTTAATATGGAATTCCCCTAAAATATCATTTACTACTTTGAAATTAACCTGCCCAAAGGGCTCAAGGACCCCATTCATTCTGCCCACACTGCTGAAAATGTTTTCGAAATATATGGAGTTGGAATGATCAGAAAGGAAAAAGCAATGGCAGGTTCCACAATTATTTACTCAGGCGACCGGTTTCGATACAAGGTATAATCATCAGGCACCTAGTACAGAATCATTTTCAATATATAGCAATATAAATTATCTTCAAACTTTGCCAAACATCTCATAGAATGTGGTCATGAAAGTAATTTCCACCCAAAAATTCTTCACAAGGCAAGTAAAGGGCCCAGACTCGACGCCTTGGAGCAGCTGGAAATTCTTCAGGGCCAAACATCCCAGTCAGTGACATTAGTTAATAAACAATTATATTCTTGGAATTCTCCTATTTTCAATGTGTTTTCCCAACCCTCCAGACAAGACCCTTCCCCTCACGACATTCCCACCAAGCATGTATCCCCCACCGTCACCTAAACATCCCAACCTCCTCTCCTGTAAAGGCCTTTTACTCCACCCTTCCTCCCCCACCTACTCACCCCCTTACTCCTCACCCTCATTGGGTCGCTTACATGACGCTGCTGTCCAATCTCCCCCAACATCCTCTCCACCCCCTTCCACCCCATCCTAACACCCCTCCTGACTCTTGCTATATATTGAAAATGATTGTACTAAGTGCCTGATGATGATACCTTGTATCGAAACCAGTCGCCTGATTAAATAATTGTGGAACCTGCCATTGCTTTTTCCTTTCTGATCATCATGAAGGAGTTCCATCATGTTTCGTCTGACACTATTGAATGGAGTTGGAAGTCACGATAAGTGTAAGAAGATTAAGCTTCAGTATTTTGCAGAAGGCCTACTATTCCATCCAAGATTTACAGCAGAACTGATTTTTACGAACTGGCTAACTTAATCCAAAAGTTTAGAGTAAACTCTCAATTTTTTAAATGTTACTCTGTCCTGTGAGAGACCAACAAAGTGAATAAGTGAATTATATATTGTCTCCAGTCATTACTGTTTCCAAGAGGCAGTAGCAATGAGAAGTGAATCCAATAAGTTAATCTCACATAAGGCTTCTGGGTAGTCATTGAATGACACTGATGGTTTTTTGGGATCTCTTCCATGTAGTTCCGTTTTCGTGGACAACAGTTTCGGAAATGGAACTATGCAGAAGAGATATCAGGTTTCTTCTTTAGACCTCCAGATGGTAGTCGGAAATATGTGGAAGATCTCCAGAAAATCCTTATGCTTTGGAGTTTCACTGCTATTCCGTGGCACAGATGCGAGTAATTATATGTGATCTACCAATATATGATAGTTCTAGGATTGTTACTGCCTTGCTCCCCACGTTAAAATCATAGGTCTATCTGAGCAAATCTGCCAAGAATCACAACATGTACTCCATATCATCCCAATCTTGAACTGTATATCTAGTCTCTTTTAAAACTCTTCCACTCTTGATCTTGTTACCACAAGAACTTGATTTTGACAAGGCCACAAGATCTTAAACCAGAGTTACCACACACCCAACCATCAGCTGAATATTTCGTGCTATCCCATTCCTTTGTAAGAAACAAGTGGGATGGATCAGTTATCGTAAGCAAGAAAGTTACTTTCCCAGTCTATTTATTCCAGCAAAAAATATAGAAAATGTGTTTAAAATTAGATGGGTACAGTTTGAAAGGGAATCAATTTCCTTCTAATGTAGTCATATTTCATAAAATATCCATAATAGAAGCACCTGTATCACACAGATAAGTACTTTCATGAAAATACTCCAACACAAGGCAAGGATTGGTACAGGTGCTCTTTCTTTAAAAGGATGGAAACACAATTGTTGCATCCAGGAAATGAACTATCCACAACATGAACAAAACATTATTAGGAATTTATTGAAGAGGAAACCCCTTACCGAGCAAGGCATTACATTAAATCCAGAAATCTACATTTCCTAACGAATAATGTTACTTCAAAGCTGTAAGTACTCTAAAAGTACAGTTTTAAGACATAACAAACACCAACATGCTCATTCCGCTCAACGAGTACCTACTTGTTACACAAATTATTAGTCTTAGTGAACAAATACAAAAAGTTATCAATGGATCTAAATCACAAGAAGCTTTTCGGACCATTGATATTTTCAATTTTAGTTTAAGATAACCTAACCTACTCATAATCCAAGTGATACATCACCCCTCACATCTATGTCAAAGCAAAACAGGAATACTTATGCAACAATAAGTCTTATCAGATCAGAGAGTAATGCACAGTGCGCACGATGATAGATCAGTTACTTTGAATATAAAAAAGTGCTACCAGGCATTAAATGCCACTGACAGTGCAAGAGATTCTCCCAATTTCCTCAGACTCTGAGATAAAAATTTGATGGTAAATTTGGAAAGTGATGAGGAGGCTTAGAACATTATCGAGGGCAAGTATATACTCGTTCATTAACATGTTGATAATTTTCTTCAAGTACCGGAGTACTTTTGACACCATTTAATTTCTATTCAAATATAGGAAAAAGCTTACATTACGATAGCATATGACATGCTATCCTAAAGGCATCTCAGCAAATACAGCGCGGTGTAGCTGGCTACACATATATTCATTGTTTTCCCATCATGACAATGACCCACATAGCACTAATTCAATGTCTCCCAATAGCATCGATTCTATTTTAATCGACCCTGCCCTACTGAACAACCCTTCACCTTCCAATATGTCCCAAATCATTTGTATACACATAGAGAACAAAAATAGGATAGCGCTAATAGTTATTCGGGTAAAAATGTGCAAACATGGCTCGCATGCACACTAAACTTAACGAATTACGTGGTCATGAAACTACATAGCCGGTGGAAAACTGAAGAAAATAGTTTGATAAATCGGAAGTTATATACGGCAATAACAAGCATTTTATAGCTCGCATTCACTTTACAAAAAATACTATCCCCATTAGCGTCCATCTCCAAGAAGTTAAACCAGCTAAAATCCACCACATTCTCTTCAGCCTCCACAGGATGGCATTCCTGTGGCGACGTAATCATAAATAGTAATTTAAATTAATGAGGCGATGCCATATACCGAAGATTGATGGGTAGTCTACTTACATTTAACCATTTCGTTTCACAACATATACTTATATGTTAAGCATATAACCAGGCAGAGAGCGATGCTACCTAAGATGACAACTTTGAATATCAACACTGGAGCAAGCGTTCCGTCCCATTCCTTCGAGGACACTGAGACCTAATTGTGGATGCAGTTGTGCAATGCATGGTTAGTTATTGGCCGATACCCGCCATCTTTGCAATACTTCGTTCTCTTGAGCGCTCTTTAACTAGGACGGGTGGTGTCCGTAGTCATTTCCGCAAAAATAGACGTTCGTTGATGTCATCATAGCAGAGATCTCATCGTTGACGTCCGCTAAAGTCAACATATACGAGACGTGACGTAAATTCTTATATCCTTGGATGTGACGTTCCTAGGATGCTGCATCATGGTCTTCGAAGATTTTGAATGAAAAGGACCTCCCTCGAGTGGTGAAGATAACGACAGCAATTAAAACGATTAACTTCTTCCGTCACCCCACCCCCTCGCTTTGCCTCTCTTCAATTCTTTTTCCTTGGGGCTGACTGCACTGCTTAGCGGGAAAAACAAAAGAACTTCCTGGAAAGCCAGTGATAACGGCACAAGAAATCATAACGAAATGTTGCCCAGCTTAGTTTGAAGGTGAGATAGATCAGCCGTACGATGTATTTCCTGTCTTCATGGCTGGGGGATTTTGGTCAAGGTCTAAGAAAAAAATTAGTTGAAAAAATATGCCTAATAGATAGGGTTGAGTTTGAATTTTGCTTTTTGAATAAAGCACCTGTCTTCTCTTATGTATTCCTTAAATTTACCAATGGAAACAATGGTGGAGTTTGGGGATATGTGATCCCAGGGTGATATTGGTGTCCCTTCATTGTGCACAGTGTCGTCACACTGTTTTCAACACTTCTAAGTTTCCATGTATGCTTCTGTACTGTAGTCACACACTAGCCTCAATCTAAGCTCACTGTTTTCCTTGTTCTCTCACGCTCTTGGTATGTGAGTCTCACTATCTGTCATGATTTGTTTTCACCAGGGTTGCTCTCCATTGATCTGTCACTTATGTTTAAATAAATCCGTCGTGACTTAGGCAGTTGAAATTTGGTGCTAATACAGGTCATGAAATAGCCCTGCCATAAAACATGGTTAGAAAGCTACAAAAAAATAATTTGAAGTGCCTTACCTCTTTTATTCAGATTTTACTCTCATACGAAAAGCATTCAATTGGTGTCTGGGTTTGTACTTTTACCTTATGGAATTACTTTTACTCTATGTATAGGGTAGAAATTTTCACTATCACATGGCTGAAAGAGAACAAAACCAGCTCTTCTTGAAATAAGTACTGAAGTGGAGATCCAGAACTTATTTGCAACTTACTCAATCAAGCTAGATGGTATCCTATACCCCATGGTGCTTCAAAGATATTTTCATTGAAACATTCTTCTTCACCGGCCCAGGTGGTGGCAGGGTAAAGTCCTCGCCTTCTAACCCGAGGGTTGTGGGTTCGATTCCCGCCTGGGTAAGATTATTCATTGCCCAGGACATGGGTGTTTGTGTTCGTCTAATGATATATTAAAACACTTGTAATTGGGGAAACCTGTAAGTGTTAAAGAAATTATTATTATTCACTGATTTCTGCAGAGCAGTGCTTATAGATCCCTCAGCCTAGTTGTGTGGGAATAGGTTGGTGTGAAATGATCTAGCAAGGAGAGGGCATTATTTCGTATTTGAAAAAGGTTCATTGGGTCCCTTCTTGAACATGGGAGGTTCTTGAGCATCCAGAAAGAGAGGGGGAAAGTAGAGGGTGCAGTAGGGTACACCTGGTTAAGATTCCAATGAATGAAGGGGAGAGTCCATCATTTGGGGAGAGGGTCTGTAGGGGGAGAATGATCAGTGGGAGGGTAGAGGGGGGCTGACACGGAGCAATGGGAAGAAAGGGGGAGAGGAAGAGGGTCCAGCCGATATGGCAGTCAAGAATTGAGAGATGGGTGGAAAAGGATCAGAAAACATAAACTATAGTTTGTTGTGTGATATTTTCCCACTCACAATTTTTGGCTTTACAGAGTAGCACGCATTGAACTTGATGGCCTTCCACAACTGTCACTGTAGGGTATAAGCTTCAGGTATACATAAATAATAGCACTTTTTACTACATCTGGGAGCCTTTCCAGAGATAAACTGACCAAAATGTTCCCTGCACCTTCTAGCTATCATGGTACCTTTTGCAATTTTTTCCTCAGAGAAAGTACAGGAACAGTTTCAGCAAATGGTTCAATTGCCACAAGAACTGAGATGAATCTTTCCACTCTTCTTTCTGATGTTTTCTTCCATTTCTTCATCAGAAATCTTTTCGGTAAGGCAAGTGTTGAGCTGCACATCTTTTTGTTGGCAGCACTATCAATTCTAGGATGTTCTTCATTTTGGAAACATTCACGTAGAGACAGGAATGTTGACCATTGATAAGGTCTTCCTACACATCCACAGTGTCTTCTTAGTTTTCTTCAAGACTAGAAAAAAATTCTTCACCACTTTCATATGTACTGAGCTGCTTTCCTCAACTGACTAATGGGAGAAATCAGAAAAATTGCTAGTTGTAGAAATGTCTGAGTAAACCATTAAATGAGAAGATGGGTCAACCAAAACACAGATGCAAATATTGAGAATATCAACCAGATCATGTAACCACTTTAAGAGCTACAAACAACTGATTTCTTAGCCATTATGCACAAGTATATGTATGAGGCAAAGCTGCTAAAAATTGGTCAATGAAATGCAATCATGTAAAATCGTCATGACATTGTTAACTCCACAAACTCAACTCTCTCTGCAAAATTAGTGGATGCCTTCCAAGCCATTCTGGTTGATTTTGCTGTGAGTAGCTCCGAAAAGATCTTTAACCCTCAAATTAGACCAGCCATGTAATCCACTGGCACTTAAATCATCTGAATGCTGGAATCAGATCATACCAAATAAAATCCTTATGTAGTAATAGGAATAGATAAAAATTCAGCTGAGATAAGGTACATTTAAATGAACTTGAGGTAATTTTTCTGTATATTTGTATTGTTATATAATGTTGGTTCACTGCAGTTCCCACCCCTCTTCCCCATCAGCTAACCATTTTACTCCTACATAACTAACAAACAAGGTAAAGGACAGTGGGGCATAGAGTATGGATGTCTAGGTGCTCCTGTGATGAGATAACAACAATAAGAATTTTTCATCACAAAATTTATTTATATAAAATCACTGGTATGCACAGGCCACAGATACCCTCCAAGCAGTTACACGTCATGATTCATCGTAAAAAAAACAAGCTTTCCATAACTCATAAAAATCTCAAAATCAACTGTGAATAAGTCTTATCAACAAAAATTCATTCAAAACTTTGACTGTAAAATCTTTCAAATAAAATAAATAAAATTTTTAGTACACATAACTGAGAAGTATCTGGCAAATATTTTAGTCTCCAACACGAGATTTTACGTACATACATGGAGCATCTTTAAATAAAATTTTATAAGTTACAAATATACATGTTGTGTGTTCACAGCACATTCAGGGCACATTTAACTCTTTCCACATAAGGCACTCATATTTCAGGTGGATGAGTAAACTTGTGCACCCAAAGCTCACTCCAGAGCAATTTTGTGGGGTCCCCATCCATGGAAGCACTTAGAGAATCGTCTCGACTCTTTTCCTTTCAGAGTGAGGAAAAGTTTTCTGGGAATCTCAGGCTGCTTAGCTCGCAAATGCTGTACATATACCTACACGAAGGATATAAAACAATGGCACATAAATAAAAATGACAAAGGATTTTTGTCTGTCCATTTCCTTCTTTGGCTTTTATTTTTAGCTCAGACCTCATGGGGATTATTTTGCAACTCATAAGGTACCTGATGCTATTTCATACTCTGCAAAACATTTTGTTTTCCAATAAAAAATAAATTTAATATTGAGGCAATCAATACACTTCAGTATATAATTAAATACGATTAAACAATATAAATACTTAAGATGCAAAGGATGTTTATTACATATTGAATAATACAATTATATCAGTAATCATACAAGGTAAACCTTGATTTTACATTGTTCTTCATTTTGCTTAGTGATAATTAAGTCTTGCCAGGAACCATTAGGAATATCAACAGTAAATACTTGATTTTATGAAGTTTCTAGATTTTACACAGTTTTTTGATTTCATGATAACCACTTCAGTCACTAAGAGCCTAATATTCTGGATTTTACTTAGAAATTCCAGCATTTCAAAACATATCATTCATAGAAATTTTGAACAGGCAAGCCAACTTCATCATGTAAACAAAAATATCCAACCACTGCATTTCCCTGCCACCAGGAAGTCAAAAATGACACAAAATGTCTGATTTGGATGGGAAGCCCACTCAAGGGCAAGGCCATTGAACATGAAATAGACCAGTTAGCATCGGCATGGTCATGAAGCTCCTTCAAATTCAGGTGAAATAGTAATAGTATCAGTTATCATTCATTCAATTGTTTTTCATTCAGATTAATGGAGATCTTCCTACTCAAGGGATTAGACAGAGATACTTTTCAGGGCTTCTAAGGTAATCATCATAATGGATTTTTTTGTCCTGAAGTTCAGCAATCATCTGCAAACTATCAACCACTTAAAAGGCATTGAAAACCAACCAAAAAAGAAATAAACCACTGAATAGCACAATAAGAACCCATCTGTAACCATATCATTTTGAGTTCTGATAGCGTTAGGTGTTAGATGTTAAATACTCCATTGATGGGTAACCTAAAGTAGGGAAATACTTTTGGTGCAGCAAAAAATAAGACTACAGCATATTAAGTTGGATCGAGTCAGGCGATACTTTGTGAAAAAGAGACATATTAAATAAAAGTTTTATTTAATACAGCATGTTAAGTGATAATGTGAAATAGAGAAGCTATTCTGCTCTAGATAGGCCACATCTCAATTACACTTGACTAATGTATTCAATTATCCTCAGCCTGCAGTAAGTTTGAAGATTTGATCCGTGGGCTAAGGAGAAACTGCCAAATGAATATTTGTGGTGGTTATACTTTGATCTTTTGTCATAGTACTCCTTTATGGAATATGATTTTGGGTTAAAAGCCATAGTATTGAACAAGTCCTTTGGATTCAAAAAAAGATGACAAAAATCCCAGCAAGGGATGATCATTGTTAATCCTTTTCATAAAATAAGGTATTTGAATAAAAATTAATTTATTCGTCCTTGTAATATGAACTTATATGAGGTATAATATAAATAAATATAAAGTTAAGGGTGATATCCATGCATATCAGACAAGTTATTGGCAGGACAGAGATATTCCATCATACAGAGTGAACTATGCTGCAGTAAACTATACTGCCATAAACTATGGACAATTACCACTTGCTGAGAATGAAAATATTAAATAAGTTACTGGTTGAATCCCAGAGTAAAGCAATCAGTTCTTTAATTAGTACCCTTAAAGGAAGTCTACTGAACAATCAGTTCTACAAAACTAATCAAATCTTACAAATAAATAGGATCAACATTGCTGCATGAGGGTCTTAATGTGACATATATGCACCATTTAATTCTGAGTGAAAGTTACTGCTGCTTCAATTTATTTTATTTGAGGCTATTTACTTGATTTTAATTACTGCACTGTTAACATAGGTTACATATATGTATTGGTGTTCTGGGCACAAAAATTAATACTGCTTTTATTAAAATTATAAGTTGTTTTTACCATGAGAGGACTACTTAGGACATATTTGGAGTAGAATCAAGTCAAACAATGACGCTAGGCAATAACAGTTCAGAGGTAAATGGCTGACACTGGAAGTATGAGTTTAGTTGTAATGCACCACATTTGTCATGATTTTATAAATATAAGTCCTCTGCTGCCAAAGAAATACCATAACTGCCACATACCCCTCAATCCTCATGCCATTATCGATGTCTAAAAACACTACAGCTAAGCATTGCAGTAACTGGTGCCATTTCAATGATGCATTATCTCACAGCACTCAGATGCCATGAACTAGGATGGCACTGAGAAATGGCTTTGATGAAATTTATGGAATAGCCAAGATGGAATTTGGATTACATATATGATGCCATTTTGGCATCATTTGGCAAATAGCATCATGTGCCTTAGTTATGAAAAAAACCCATGAATTCTTTCACCCAATCCCAAATTTTTAGAAGATGATGGTCAGTCATCACTAAATCATACTAAAATGTAAACAATTCAAAGAGTCAAATCACACCATAGAAGAGTTGAAGTCAATTTATTTCTTACCTGAGCAGATTTGAATGCCAATTTAATTTCTACTTCACTGCATTTTGCACCAAGCCAGAGGAAAACTTGCTCTCCATTGTCCAAAATCATTATGTCATCATCAGCTAAATCATCCTAAATGAGAGGACAGTGATCAGAGATAATAAAGGAATACATTTTATAGAGAATATGTTGATAAGATTCAACCACAGAAACATGTTTTAAGAATAGAAATTTAAAGTGAGGTGCCATGTTTATAGTGAAAAAGAGAGATAAAGACCATGTTTTCTGGAATACAATTCTGATTTACAAGTAAGTTAACTAAGTAATTTAACTTATTTACCTCTAATACCATACATTTTGAAGAAATATTAATAAATACTAATACGAGTGCCATGTAAGATTACTTGAGATGAGACAGTTCTACTTTTTCCCTTACTCTGGGTTCTAGTTGTCTGTATCATTTCCCAGTTCTGGTTCACCTCTAGTATTGTTTCTTATGACAACACTAATACAGCAGACTTTAAAATGGTAATTTACGGCTGAAAATAACTGCTAAATATTTTTTCATGTAGTATTTATTTTGGCAGCAAGAAGCCAAAATTGATACAGCCACCTAAATTATTTTCGGTTCTGGATGTGGACCATACCCTCACTTCACATTCTCAGATCCTTCTGATAATTTTGAATCCTAGTACATATATATATTTTTAAGTGATGTGGTCAGGATTTGATCTACTACTCCTAAAAAAGATTCAAACTATGGTTTAGCGGGTGGCACATGTGCAACACCATGGTTAACTCTAGATTGTGGTCAAATCTCAGGATTACGGCATTTTGACCTTGTTTTACCTCAGAAGTGTGAATATTTTGCGTGAAAATACACAGCATATTAAATATATCCATCAGCAGAGATTTTATGATTGTTAATGACAGAATGTTACACTTAAATTTGGGTGCATGCGCACACAGCCCTCAGACTTCCAGTATGTTATTTTAAAGCCAACGCCATTATGCCATACACCACAGGGAATTAAGTTGGCTGTTTTTATTGAATTACATTGAAAAGCCTTACATTTTTCTTTTGGTCACAGAAAAATGAAGTTCTGAGCTGTATAAAAATGTACATCTACCCTATATCCCCAAGTCAAACATTACCTTTTTTACACTGCAGAAGTTATGAAATTTTGTTCTGACCCATTTTGTTGTGCCATCATGTCATGGTTTTAGACCAAAAATATAAGAACATTTATTTTAAGGGGAGAAGTCTGGTCCTTCCTAAACATTAATTCAGCAGTTATTTTGAATGAAACATAGATTAAATTTACAAAAAAGGCACATTTGCCCTGCCAGCCTAGCCCATGGGCTATGTAGCATTGCATCCAATAGAGCTCTGAAATACATCTGAGCATGAACTTTTAAAGGAGGCTTCATTCACTGGAGCGCGACTTTTAAAACTTGGATGTAGATCTGAGGTTTTTGAGTGAATATGTATCGAATTTTGGTATCTGGTGAAACATAATAACCTCAGATTTTCATAACTGATTGATTCAATCAAACCTACCATAATGAAAATATAAATAAATAGAAACTCATCCTCCAGTAAAATGGTTCATGGGTTCAAGTTTAAAACAAAAAATGACAGGGATACCAAGGTCAGCTTACCTGACAGAAGTCAGAACACTTCTCAGAGACAGTGAAGTAACCCCTTTCATTAGAGCAACGAAACAGCCTTGAATGAAGCATGAAAGTAGCATCTTTTTCATATGGGCCCTTGCCACCAAGGCCGACCCAAAAGAAGTTCTCTGGTTCACTCCCTTCATGGATTATCTGCAGGCCCAAGCCATCCTCCTGCAAGGAATACAGTCACAATTCACTTTATTGCTGCATTTTTCATTAATTTTGTGCTGAAATATCAATCCATCAATACAAACATTATCAACATGTGAGTGACAGAAAAATGTGTAAGTACCAACAGATATTTTCAGGTAGACTTCACCTTGCATAAACTTACATGAAATCGTGAACTTTTCAGCCAACTCAAAAATCAAACATTATCTATACACTAAAAGCTAAAGCTCTAATTGTTACATGACCATAATTCATACTACAGAACATAGTTATAAAAAATTACTCTAAAGAAGCATTTTTTATCTTGGAACACTCTCTTATCATCTCCCACGGATTATGGATTCCTTTGACAGGAATTTATGCTGGGTAACATAGAATGTAACCCCTACATCCTGTGAGGTTTCCTTGTATAAGTTATGGTGATCTGTAGGAGATTACTCTTTCAAATATGAAAATATTATCCAAAAAGAGGAAAGCTATTAGATTATTGTAATGAGTTGCTGATCAAGTCCATAGTAAACCCTTGATTGAGCGATTGACATGAATGCAAACCCAAGAAGAATTTACTTCCAAAGTAAACCCCATTTAATTTAACCTAACATAATGTTTACCTCTTCAATTTACATAAAGCAATCTCTCTTGTACACTTAAAAGAATATAATACTAGGTATAAGTATAAAAACAGATCTGACCACTGGAAAATTACAAAATGATATGTTTAAGATGTTTTATGAAATGCATCAATATCAAACCTATAAATATTAGGAATTTGCCTAATTTTAAGCTTTAAAACTCTATAATAAAAGGTGTTTCAATAATAAATTGTATACACTTGGGCAATTTTCACCATCTATGTCAATAAAAATATGTACATAATTGCTGCATCCCTTGTAATGGAAGAACATCACTCTGTAATTAATTTTTGATGAGACTGGAAATAAACCAATTTTTTGAGCCAATAAATATTATAATTTATTTAATTTAAATGTGCTTCTTTTGAAGTAGTGGAAGCTCAATGGCTGATTGTAGCATTGCATTGCAAATGAACTCGGCTCATTATTGTACATAATAAAACTAAAGATGAAAGTAATTTTTCCCTGAGAAAGTCAACACTTACCCCACCATACATTTCCCGAGCGATTTCTTCAACCAATCCTGCCTCATCGGGGTCAGATTTGGAGCCAATCCAAATGTACACTACTCCACCTCCCTCTCCAAAAGGAACTTTCAAAATGTAACTAAAAAGTAAATACATACTAAATAGAATCCCAAAACACTATCTGAACATATATATCCTATATTTGATAAAAAAATAGAGCAGCATCACCTCTATTTTGGCACATTAATTTCAATTCATTACCAATGATGATGAGAATCTCAAATACATTTTCCCAAAAGTTCTCGCTCTCCAGATATTAGCAAAATTATTCATACAACAAAATGCATGGAAGTAATGGAAACCCTGATGGGGGATTTTACAATGTTAAATAAAGGTAATAATTAAATAAATCTTACAGATAGGAAATTCTGCCAAAATGTCCTCCCCACCTGTTCTAAGATCACAAAACCACATTCACTAGAAAAAGCTTAGAGTAGTAGAAGTAAAATCTCTCAATCATAAAAAATGATTGCATAGCTTTTTAAAATAAAAAAACTAGGTGTACATCTATTGCAAAAATTTTCTATCTATCTAAAACATAAGAGTCATACCATAAGACAAAATCGGAATGGTTCTCATCAAACAACATCACCATTAATTAATGAAAATCTTGACTATCAAATATATCCCCTGATGTTATTATTGTACAAACAAAGAAGTTTTTATGCAGTAAAGCCTATAATATAACCCTATTATTATAACTACAGCCATTAGGTGTAGATATTGCAAAAGGGTGAAGGATAAATATTAATATGAATATTTTAAAAAATATGGAAATAAGCAAATTGTGAAATTATAATGAATTTTTTTGGCAAGTTACATGTTCCTCCATGATAACTACAGAAATATTCCATGCCATGTATCAAGGGAATGACTAAATGAATAAAATGTTATAATCCAAGAATTGTTTCTCTTCATGACCACTCCTCTAAAAAGTTTAACTAGTTCAGATACCTCACTAATAGGAAATAGACTCACCAGAAGGCAGAATTGAGTGCTGAGGCCTCAGGATTGATTTGAATGCAGCGTGTGCACAGGGGTCCCCCATTCGACCGAAGGTGGAAGAGCTCTACACCACTCACCCCATTTTCTGTACATGGAATAAGCCACGGCCTTTTGTATATCGCAGGCGGCTTACTCTTCTCAGGAGTCTTCTCCTTCACCACTTCCTCCTCCACGACTGGTTCACTCTCGGGCTCCAAAGACTTTGGCATTGAAGGCGGCCGTGGAATGAAAGGCACAGAGGGATCTCGTTCTGGTGACCCCTCCTCCCCATCTCCCTCCCCAACGACCCCCTCACTTGCCACGGATTCTTTGGCATCGCCATCATCGGCATTAGATGCCTTCCCGGCCCCCCCAGTAGACACATCTGCAGCCGATTTCTCTTCATCATCCTCCTCCCACCAGTATTTCTTCTCCTCCTTCTCAACTGAGGGCGCTTTGGCTGGAGGTTCCTCAGGCTTGGTTTCCTCCTCATCATCCTCCTCCCACCAATATTTCTTCTCTTCAACCTTTTCAACCGTGGTCTCTTTTGGTGGGGATTCCTTAGACTTTGAATCCTCATCTTCAGTGTCCTCCTCCCACCAATATTTCTTCTCCTCCTTCTCCACTGATGGTTCCTTGCTTCCCGGCTGGCTATTGCTCTTGCTACTACTGCCCTCTTCCTTGCTTGCGTTTTCCTTGGATTCATCCTCCACATCTCGCTCCTCTGACCCCTCTTTCTTTTCTGCTCCTCCTCCGGCAGCTTCCATTTCCTTCTTTGCTTCTTCCTCAGCAATTCTGGCATTCTCAGCAGCTAGCAGTTCAGCTTTTTCCTTCTGCAAAGTTGAGTTAAATCCATTTTAAATGCACCATTGACCTCATTTACCTGAATATATGTCCTGAATAAAGGGTTTGGATAAATAAGGCCCCAGTGATATCCTCCATCACCATTTGAGCCCTTAAATGATGATGAAATCATGCATAGCTACAAAACAATTCCAATATCAGTTACAACTTTGTCCAAGAACATTCACTAAATCAATTTTTGTCAATAACCCCTCAGAAATTATCTGGTGGTTGGCCTATTTTAGAGTATAATCTGTCATTGGTAATTACAGGAAATAGAGTAAAAAACACCAAGTGCTCCATAATCATCAGGAATGGCCATAACACAGGAAAATAATGGCATGATTTCAAAATTTTTGGTGTGATTTGGCACATCTTTCCCCTTTCTAATTGCAATATTATTTTATCACCAAATGGCACAAATAAAGGGGGTGTCTGAAAAGAAATTTGAATTTCTGAAAAATAAAGACTATCCTAATGGTATACCTATTCACTACAAGGTAATTTACCAATGAAGAAAACAGAAGCTATGGATACAAGCTAACCTTTAAATGTCTAATTTAAATGTCCAGGCAGCACCTTCAACTGCTGGCAAAAGATCTGGCTCAAGATTTAAACTGTCCAAATAAAAAGTGTTAGTTTGCTACTTCCACTAACCAGGGGTGGGGACTTCAGCCTTCAGGAACCCTATTTTTCTACCAAAAAGCTGCCCTTGGTAAGCACTTGGAAACATTAACAGCATTAATGCATCAGTAAGGAGGTGCTTTGTGTTTTCTTTGAATGAAAATAAGATTGTAGGGAGATGTCAAAGCTAAAGCTACTACTGTGTCAGAGGGTTTTTAAAACCCACTAACTGATGACATCCTATCACATCATGGGTACCGTTAAGCTTTCTGCTTTCGCAGTGGGCACGTCCCTCTGTCTAGCGACCTTGTAGTGCTCCCCCGTCCTTCAGTACAGCTCAGATAGACGTACCCTGAAGACCCTTTGGATCTACGCCTATTTTCTGCATCGCTAAAATTTTTTCTTTGAACTCAAAGTAAGCATGATTTTCATTATCTATCTTATACTTGTCCTATACTTATCAAAGTAAGTATCATTTGCTATTTTATGATATAATTTGTAGAGGAGGAGTCACGGACAAAATATCCAGAATATTACGAAGGCATCAAATAAGCACCATCCTTAAGCCACCCACACGAATAAGGGATATTATCAGAAATGTGAAAGAAAAAGATAAAATGGAAAAAGAGGGAGTATACCAATTGAACTGCAGCACATGTGACCAAGTGTACGTCGGTGAAACTGGTCGGACAATAAAGACCAGAGTCAAAGAGCACAGCGTGGCAATTTGACTGGGCTATGCCGATAAATCAGCAGTTGCAGAACATACCACCCTAGGGCACACCATTGACGTCACGAACCCAAAAATTCTCACCAGAGAAAAACATACAAAACATACAAAAAACAAACAAACGAGAGACCAGGGACAAAAATAAGTGAATCATGGCTTCCAGTAATTTCTAGAAAGAAGAGCGACGTCCAGAAGACTCTCCGCCAACACCCATCCCCTCCCCCTCTTGCACCACCGTGACGCTATAAATTGATGCAAAATAAAGGCAATTAGGTCATTCAGCCCTGATGAGGTCTCCGGCAAAGGAGATGGATCGTTGGCTTTTTTAAATCTTGACGCGGGTTATCCCAAAAAAAAAACCATCACTGCTTATAATTTGTAGTTAAATTTTACCATTTGTGCATGGCATTTATTTCAACTCATTTAATCTAGTTCGTCTCCTACTGCAATACTTCTATCTTCCTCAGTCTTCTTGGGAGAAGGAAGTTTGTTTCAAGGTATTTAATAATTATTATCTTCACAAATTCATTATTTATAACTAACCACATGCAAAGCATCCTATTAAATAACATAGCATTTTTAATTAGTTATTATTTAGGTCAGTTTTAATTTGAACTATCAAAGAATATTTATATCCTTTATATGCATAATTTTCCGAGCGCCAGTGGGGTAAATTTTTTCGCACCTTCTCTAATAATTTTTATGAGTCTTCCATCTCAGAGTATTCCAACAACGCTATCTTTCAAGTATCAATTGAGATCGGCATCTATCCCATTTCATTTATGGTGAAGATGATCCATTTTACTTCTGAAAGTCGAGTACGCGCTAAGCTATACTTCTGTTCACACGACGAAGATAAAGAGTAAAATATTCATAGTATACGGTTGCGGAATGCCATTGTACGTACCCAGTATTTCCCCCTTACACTCGAAATTATCTCATTTTTTTGTGCGTTTCTCGCTCGACAGAATGGTTTTTCAAGGGACTCTTCGGATGACATTTGATGAAAGGAGAGTTAAAGCATTCAACATAGAGTGATTATATTTTTACGCGTCTCGGTATTCTGCCTCTTTGGTGAATTAAGTGGAAGATAAAAACAAATTTGACATTAGAACCAGAGAAAGTATTAAATAAATTTTCTAAACAGACCCGTCACGAATGTCGTTCATTTTTTCCCACAGAGATACATTAAAAACTTCGCGATGCAGGATGGAAAGTGATTAAGTTTGAGCATAATCAATATTTCTAGGGAGCAACATCTAGAATGCATGTACAAATGTCCAAAGAACCATTACTGCAAGGCCTGAGACAAGGTAATAACGAGAAAAATTGAAGAAGTTGGAAAAACCCTGTGCAAAGCACGTGTCCCCTTGCCTTTTGGTTTAACCTCTACCAAACACGTGCAACATACAGGATTTTTCCAACCCCTCCCATACCTCTTTTTTCTTTCTCCCACAGCAGGCTCTCAGACCACACCAAAAGTGAGCCACTGTGCTTTTCGACCACCACCGTGCCGCTGAAACAATAAAATATGGTATTCCCGAAAGGGACGCATTGAGCTGGGTACATGGAAACAGCGGCTCATTGTTCCCTCGTTTATTCATGTCGCCGAGGGAGCGCCTTTCCGGTGGGGTTGGGAGATAGGGGTTAGGATTAGACAGCCACGTGCGGGTGGCAGGTAGTACTCAGGAATGGAAAGGTTCTCTGCTGGAGACCAACTTGGCTGTAGGGATTTCCCCTCCCCCTCTCCGAAGTGGTCACCTATGTTCGGCATGCGTGACCCTCGCACTCCTTTATCCGACTTTCCTTCCCCTCTTTTTCCTCTTGGCCATCCCCTCGGGCACTTCCAACAACACTAATTGAAGGCGGGTCACGGAACAACAGGCATGAAAACCCTCACCGCCCACTGAGGCCACCACAGCCGCTTGGGGTGACTCAAACTTACTATCCACCCTCCGTTATTCTATACATATCTCTGTTATTCTTAACATATTCACTCTACCCTTCAAAGTTAAAAAAAAATCCCCCTTGCCCTGCCACGCATTTCACATTTAAATGAGGTGAGGGTGAAATTTTCACCCTCTGATAGGTATACTTATCTATACAATGATATTTTCCGCTATAATATGCCCACATATCGCGATAAGCAGTGTCTTCATTACATAATACATTTGTAGAAATCATGAAGTAAATTTTATAATGGGTTTGCCAGGAATTATCGACGTTAGCTCGATCTAACACTTGCATGTATTTTTTATTGGTACTTGGAATTTCAATCTTCCATCTTCACCATTCTATAATTTATTACTTAAAATTTTATGCAGATGATTCGACAAAGGACGAAGAGGAAGGCGGATTCTAATGAAGAAGTTCAGTCACTTCCCCCCTCCTCTTCACTGGGGGACCCCCAGCCTTCCACTTCCGAGGCAGGATCCACAGCCTCTGTCACTTCCCTCTGAAATCTCTGCCTATTCCAGGCGAGAGTACACAGAGGAGGAGATAGCAGATCTTTTGGAGGGAAGTGAAGAAGAGCTGGAGAGCTTGGATTTCTCCAGGGATTCCGAGTATGGCGACAGTGCTGAGGACAGCGATGTGGAACAACGACCACAGTCAGGGTATTCAGATACGTCACTGTTGTCTCCTTCTACGTCCGATCCCAGACACCCTGACCAAGGCCCTTCTCCTTCTACTCCCGAACCCATTGACCCTTCTGCCAATCCTTCCTTATCACGTCGCATAACATGGTCCTGGAGTTCGGTACCACCACAAAATTTCCCATTAAATGAAAACCCTGGCCTCATCACCTGCCTTCGTGGGAACCTATCGACTTCTTCCGCCTCCTCTTTCCCGATTCTCTCGTTCAGGCAATAGTTGATCAGACAAATGTGTTCGCTGATCATCTTATTCAGACGAATGTGTCTCCGAAAGCAAGGATACGGAAGTGGAAACAATTGACCTATGAAGAGTTTTTAACCTTCATAGGTTTATTGTTCCACATGGGGACTATTCCTCTTAGCAGAATATCAGATCACTGGAGTACTGATATTTTGTTTAACATGCCTTGCTTTCGGAAATGCATGAATCATGATCGATTCCTTTCTATCCTGCAAGCTCTCCACTTTTCACCTAACCCCAACCCTGATGACCCTTCACCAAATGATACCCTTTATAAAGTCCGACCACCTTTAAATTCCTTCCATTCCATAATGGACTCCCTGGTTATTCCTTCACGTAACCTTTGCATTGACGAGTCTATGCTTCTTTGGAGGGGAAGGTTGCGATTCCGTATTTATATGAAATCCAAGAAGCATGAGTACAGAATCAAGCTGTACATGCTGACCGAGACTTCCGGGCTTGTTCTGCGATTCCTTGTGTATGCTGGTGCAGGAGATTCTGAACTTGGAAGGCGTGGGCATGTTGATCACGTTGTCCATAAATTAATGGATGGTCGTTCAGATAAGGGCCATTCGTTGTTTATGGAAAACTATTACACAAGTGTCAATTTGATCCACACACTGCTTGAGAGGAAAATGCATTGCACAGGAACTCTCAGATCAAACCGGAAAGAAAACCCATCCGAAGTGGTAAAGGCTAAATTAAGGTGGGGTGAAGTTGTGGATGCCTATACTAATGATGGGGTTTGTGTCTTCAAATGGAAGGATAAAAGAGACATTCTGATGATCAGTTTGGAATTCAGAAGTTGTATGGTTGATATGCCTTCTTGAAGAGGAGATGGGGTTGTTTCCAAGCCAGAGGCCGTTGTTAAGTACGGGTTGATGGGAGGAATCGACCACTTTGATCAAATGATGGCATACTATCCTATTGAGAGGAAAACCCTTAAGTGGTATAAAAAGTTAGGCATTCATATATTTCACCTTATCTTGGTTAATAGCTTTTTCATTTTCCAGAACTACCCGGGAAAAACTCCCATCCTTGATTTCCGAATCTCCGTAATTAAGTCCCTCATTCTTCCATTCTATGCCACCGATCCCAACCCTGCACTACCTTCCAGACCTTCATTCCATTTCCCGCAAATTATCCTCCTCGAAGGCAAAAAATCCTTTCGCAGATGCAAATATTGATATTCACAAGGGTGTAGAAGGGAGACGGCGTATATGCTTCTCAAGCTAACACAGCAAAAAACATTTAAATATTCCGGCATGTTTAATTCTTATTTTAGTTTGGTACATACAGTGGAGATGAATTTATATTTTTAAAAATTATGCATCATTTTATCATTTATCTTTTTTGTTATGTAAGGTACCATATATTTCTGTGTATTTTAATAAGTAAATTAGGGTAGGTGAACTTGTAAATTATTTGGAATTAGAGAAATAAAATTCATGGTGAAATAACAGTAAAACTGTATTAGTTTACTTTATATATGCTTTCTGATATTAACGTCTGATAATTTTATATGAAATATCCTAGACCTCTTTGCTTCACGCAATGAGTTCACCGCAAAACTGCGACACATTTCATTTTGAATGTCTCCAGTATTTGATTTATTTGTTATTAAGTTGTTGAATTATGGTTAAATAATTTATTTATATTTTTATTGAAACCAATGTAAAGGCCTAAGTTGCTGTTTTTGATTTTATAACAATAAATAAATATGTTCTGTTCAACCACAGGTAAAAGAATTTGCAATTAGTTTCATAATTAGCAGATATTTATGTAGCTCATCGTGTAATGAGAGGCGTTCTAGTTTGAATAAAAACAAAAAATATCCTAGAATGAGATGTCTAAAAAATTTTATCTGCTGAGAGTGTGAAAAAAATGATATAAAAATAAATTATGCTAAAAGAAGAACCAGCAAGTCGTCGAGAGGGGGGGCGAGGGGTGCGGGGGGACACGGGAGGTTAGCGAAAGTATGCAACCCACATTGCTTGACTATCCCGGTTGACTGATGATGTTTTTTCATGTCAAAAATTATAATTTAACGTAAAATGCTACTTTTTTTCCAAAAAAATGGGTGTTGTCAGGATGAAAAAATAATTGTTGTATATGGTCAGCATTGAAAGTGTTAAAAACAACCCATTGCAAATTTTCCCAAAATGAATATCATACAAACTAATAAATATGGGAGCTTTATACAAAAATTAACCACTGTGAGCAAATTATTCGACTTGAAATTTAAATGGAAATGGAAGGCAAAGTTCAATCAATTAAGGCTTCTAACTTAGCATAAGAAACCAATATACAGGGGCATACATAAGAAAAGCAGCCATTTATATCAGCAAATGAAAAATTTCCCTTTCGATAAAGGTAAAGTGTGCATCACTTAATTTCAAAATTCCAGCAGCGAACTCATTTTTAATAGCTTCAAGATTGAAAAAGTGAAAGAGTACCACTGTATTACCACAGCACAATAAGCATCAAAGGGATACTAACTGGTAGGGTTATGATCGTCACTGACCTCTCTTTTAATGAGCAAATCAAGCAGGTGCCTTCTCTTCCCTTTGTGGATGATAAACTTCTGTCGGAAGTGTGCCATAAACTTCAAGTTTTCCTGCTGTTGATGTGTTCGCACAACCTCCAACCTTTCTCCAAACAAACCAGCAAACTTTCTTCTTAAACTGGAAAAACATCAGAATTTTCACTTTGATGACTGCAGTGAACATGATGGAGAGCTCAACTGCCTCTTTCGGGCAAGGTTCTAAAAACCTTAAGTCAACACATCAACAGACAGAGTCTAAAATGTTATTTCTAATAAATATATGTACTGCATTAGGTAGGTTCAAATGGAAGAGTAAAAATCCTCTTGACTATTGCATGCATCTGTTTTAAGAGATATCTACAATCTCCACATCCAGAAAATTAGATATTAGCTAGGAAAATCAAATTTGCTGGCTATTTTACCATTTTCTATGTCTTTTCCAGATCTATTTTCAATTGCCACAATTTTACAGGTATTCCAGGTCTGTAGCAACCCCGAATATGATGTAAGATACTTGACATGGCACTATGAGAATAATCATATTTGTACCATCACAACCTGTCCTCTTGCACTTCACAACCTAATAAATAAATACCACTTCCAAAATATAATTGTGAAACAATTAAGTTCACAACTCTGGCAAACTTAGAGAAGGATTAATATTATTCTGAAGGAGGATTTTAATGCGCACACTAGTTTCCAGTAATATTATAGAAAAAGTTTTTCACAAACACCAAAATGAGTGAATGTGTGAATTTATTGCCTATAAATCTAACTAGTGAGATCTAACATTACCCAATTTATCCATGCTTCCGGTAGATTATAGAAATAATGAATAACTGCTGACTTTCATAATTACCAGAGAGCTACAGTTAGAGGTATACTAGCAAATTATAATCAAAGGAAAAGTATGAATGATTAAGCTCACTCCACAAAATCAACCTCTAGGGAAGATGTAAGGGAAATTTTCCACAATAAGTCGAGTCTCTTACAATCATTGATTTGAATGAATTTTATCACTGGGCATTTTGATTTGACAATCTCATAAACAGGCAAACACTCTTTAACAAGTCTTTAACAAGTCTTTAACAAAGATATAGTCACGTCGAACCATGCAAAAATAAAATAAGGTGTTCAATTACCATGGAATCTATTTACCTATCAGTGGGTCAAGTCTTCTCAGGCTTCCCAATTGGTCAGGAAAATAGCTTCTTTTGATATTTTGAGGGCTGACTCTGCCATCATCATTAGCAAGTCTCCAGAATATTAACAGCAGCCATTTTTCCTGACCCATTTGAAAGCATGAGAGGACTAAAGTATCTTTTTCTTGGAAAAAACAAAATCCTTCAATAAGGAACATTGTATTTTATGCTCAACATAACTGAAATCTATTTTTAAAATATATATGAGGAAAATGTTAAAAAAAAGAAATAAGAAAAAATATTGGAAGCAGTTTATATGCTCCCAAGTGAAAATTGCTTCCGATGCATAATGTACAGCAATGGGATACTTTGAGGTCCAAGGCCTATGATTATGCAGAGGGGTTTTGCAACAAACTAACCTGAAGGTAAATGTCAGCCAGCCCATATTTGATGCCTCCCTGCCCTGCCAAAAGTAAACAACACACTGGAAGCACTCTTCTTCTTCCTCATCAGGCACCTCCTCATTACCTTCTGCCCCATCATCATCTCCACCAGGTGGCACCCAATAGCGGCAGAGGAACACATAACAATCACCACTGTAGAAATGACCTGCAACAGGCATAATAAAATGATCGAGTCATCTCATATTTAAAATATTTGCCATTGGCTTTCTTTTTCCATACCGAAACCAGGGAATTACAATTGCAATAAGAAATTTCACTTTCTTAGGTGAGATGATGTAGAACAGCATATAAAATGCTACAAAAAGGATATCTTACTGTCAACTTTATTTTCAACTAGTACAACAAGACATAGTGTTCCTGATTAGATACCTGATGATATCTATTAGTCAGTTACTCTACCAACTCCAGGTGAAGAAATTACAAAATTCACTGAAAAACAATGATGTGTTTTTATTCTATATGCAGGCTGTCCTATTTTGCTTCTTTTACATTTCCTTAGGCCTTATGACGTGGCAATTGTTTACACCCAAATATTGGTGGTCAGGTTTCTATCACTTTCACAATGATTGCAATGTTCTCATCTCTAAAACTTAGAACAAGAGTTAGTAAATGGGTCACCAAAGATGTTGTGACAGGACAAAAGGTTATTAGTAATTATTCTACACCTTATGGTAAACTACATACTGACTATGGACATAACCTGGGTTTTAAGAAATGCATTGCTGAAGAGAGATGGCATTAACATATTTATGAATGCATCAGATTCAGGTGTAATGTGGTGGAAATTCTTCATAATAAGAACAACAAATGCACTTATCCACAGATTTTTAATTATAATTGAAATGCATGGCTGAGAATAGGGGCTTACTCTAGTTTCCTATACCCACTCCTCCTTTCAACCATATAAACGCAATGTCTCCTTTTTCTCAGGGTCTAGTATCTGATGATGACTCCATGAGTCAAAATGCACAGTAATTATAATTACAAATTTGTTGAAATATTGGATTGTTTTTATAAATGATGACACTTAAGAAAATGACAACCTAGACATACTAAGAACATCAAATCTATATTCCAGTATCACATTAATAATGAACTACTTCATCACTCCACCTTCCAGTAGAAAGAAATAAATAAGGACAACCATTTATAAAAAAATGAGAGAGAGTTTAAGGATTTAAAGGTTAATGAGAGATTCCAGACATAATGGTTAATCTGCAATAAACACCCTATTACTAGCATCATTTTAATCAACTAACCTAGTTCTTCCTCAGGAAGCCTAACAAACTTCCGGCCCTCAAGGACAAATGCTTCCATTGCCTCCAAGTCCTCATTCCACTCCTCAGCAAGACCCCTGGCTTCTGCAACTGGCATCAGTGGCTGACGAGGAGCAAACAAGGCTGCAAGGTCAGCCTGAGAAAGTCCAAGTAAAAACAATACAAAGTAAATAAAATGAGAAATCAGGTATTACAGAAGGGTAGACATCATGCAGCATTAACTAAAATATGTCATGAGCCCAATGCTTTGAATATTTAGCAGAAAAAAATGGACTGTGGGATCTTACCTTAGTTTCCTGGCGTTTTGCCCACTCTACGAGATCTGCACCAGTGCGTCTTACTGATTCAGCAGTTCTTGTGAAGTCAACAGCTACTATATCGTCCCAACCAGCAAATTTAGATTTAAAAATCTAGTAAAAGAATGAAGAGGCAATATTTGAATGGGATACCAGGCAATTTAGGAAATACTTCACAGAGGTACATTATATTCAGTTTCTCAGTTCTTGATTTCATTAGTTTGAAAGACCAGCCAAAATTACAATACCAAACATATCAGCAAATAAGCTCCACATTTAAGGTCAGATATTGTTGGTAAAAAGAGAGGACTATATTTCCACATACAGAAAGAAAACTGCTCAAATTATTTGGCAAGAGGCCCCTATCAATGGAGAAAATGGCTAATAATGCATAATTATCACTTTTATCAAGAAAAACTCTTATTTGAACCCTTAAAAAAAAGTGTAGCGGTGTCTGTTTCTTACACTTTTCTTTGAAAACTACAGGAACTAAGCATTTGGCATGATTAAAAATTAAAAGTATTGATGTGGTCAGGATTTGAGGATTTGTTCGTATCTTATCAAATCTATAGACATGATTTTGGAATGACTCCTTGCAAAAAGATTCAAGAATTAGAGTCTGGTCATGCAAGTGGCATAATCAAGGTGCCCTTATAAACTGTACATCGTGTATTAAAAAACCCTTTTAAATCTCATGTTGGAATTTATCATATTGGCACCACTGTACTTAACTGTACTTGTAAATGGTGGCTGCTTGAGCCGACTTTCATCATGCCATAAAATATGTATAACAGCAGAGATTTTATAGTTACTAGTCGTGTCAAGCTTTGTTTAGAAACTGCAGCTCGGCACATGCACAACACGAGCCTTCATAACCTGCCAGGGCTTTTAATATGCTGATGGGCATGCTGCAGGTCATTATGTCAGCCAATTTTATAATGTGTTCAACAGGTTGACCAAAAATATTTTTATTTTGTTTTTGAAAAATTAAGTTTTAGGCGGCAGAAAAATATACACCTAGCATATAAATCATGGTAAATCATGGTTTTTATTATGCTGTAAAAATTTTCACACTACTGTTTTTGTGGCTCCATTGTGCCAAGGTTTAGCACTACAAATATCACAAAATTTTAGCCTAGTCCTTGCTAAGGATTGGTAGAGGAGTTAATATGATCTAGACACCAATTAAATAAAAAAGGGTAACATAAAATTGCACTAAGATATGAGAAAAGATGTTGAGGCCAAAAGTTGAAAGAGAAGAGAGGCAGTTCTCCCCTTATCATGAAAAGGTCAATACACTCAAAATACCTACTACCATTAGATCAACATAAACTGGATTCACAGATAGAAACTTTGCAGCATTATTTTACATAAAATCTGATACTTTACCTCACAGTTAGGTCTCCAGTGCCACAATAATGCACTGTGGAAATGCATATAAAACTTTCTATTTCGGCCATAGAAACAGCAAATAAAAAATTAAGCCAAAAAAATACATGAAAAGGTTTTGAAACACTTTATTAAAAATAACTAAGAATGCACAATATGTAAAATATTAATCATTCATACTTGTGTTCACTTAACTGCCTTCCTTTCTTCTTAACCAAGGGAGTACTTGATTTGATTGAGAAACAGGTTACTGTTCAGTTTTTTTTCCTTATTAAAGCTAAATAATAGACTTAAGATTATGGAAAAACCTACCACTTGAACGTTGTATTTTTCACACTTTATTTGGGAACCCTACCGGTTTCGACACTCTCGTGTCAATTTCAAGGATAAAGCATTTTCAAGGTTTCAGCTTTACCCTTGAAAATGACACGAGAGTGTCGAAACTGGTAGGGTTCCCAAATAAAGTGTGAAGAATACAACTATCAAGTTTTATTTAATATGTCACTTTTTCACAAAGTATCGCCTGACTTGATCCAACTTAAAACCTACCCCTAAAGGATTTATAAATTTACAAGAAAATGTAAAAATGGATGAATTTCCACAGAGAAAAAATCATCCGCCTTGACCGGGATTCAAACCCGGATCCCTCGATTTCCACATTTTGGAAATTCACACATTTGTGAATTGCGGGTGACTCCAAAAAAGTGGAACTCGGTGGCTAGTCCCGGATAGCTTAAAATTTGTAAAAATGGATTTTGATTTGTTTTAAATGTTGTGTATTGTTTATCATAAGACCTGCCATGTCAAAGTGTTTATCATAATAGTTGCCATGTCTAATTGTTTATCATAAGAGTTGCCATGTCACTTGTTTATTTATTAATTCATTGTCATGACAACAATAGATTGATTAACAGAATAAAGTGAGTTGGTAGCCATCTTCAGAGGTGTCTATTAATGTCTTCTAATAAAACCCAAAAACCCGTGATACAACATTAAATACATTATTACTTATTTATGAATGGTTAAATATAAGAACCTGGGATTCATAATTAAGTGAAAACAAGATATGTTTGACATTAAATTATTCAAGATTGGATGAAAAAAGGAGATTCGAATTCAGCATTTGGACTCAATAAACATTGGATTCAAACCAACAGTAATACTAAGGATTTCTCTAGGTCAATTGGCATTTCAAAATGAGTCACAACTCAAAACAAAAAAAAATTAGTATTACATAACAGACTTCCGGATCTTGAATAGAATATTCATATTTCCATTCATAAATCTGCCTTCAATTTTATTACTTGAGACTGAAACTTATCAAAACTAATTATAAAAAGTGTTTGCAGAATAGCATCTATTCTAACGTCATGCTACCTGTACCACTAGGGGCTAATTCAAGCACTAAGATGGCTGAGAGTATAACAGTATAATACATATCTAATACACGAGAACATGGCTATTAAGTCTAGAAGTTAGTTTGGGAAATCACTATTTTTAGCTTGTGCACTTAGAACAGCAAATTGAAAGGATATTATTTTCATTCTATACATTACCATCAATATTTTCTTTTCCCCATTGAATTTCGATGGGTAATATCTACTAGTTTTCCATAAGGATCAGTAAAATATTTTTTTCCCTCATTAATTTTCCTTTGCCAGGGTGTCACAATAGCAGTGTGTTCATATCCTCAATTAGTGCAATATTCAACCCATTGTATAACATTGCTGTGAATTTATTTATTTGTCTAAAAAATTTAAGCTAAGTAAAGTAAACCGAATGTGTGCCTGAGAATCGAGAATGGGAACAGAGAACAGGAACTCAGAAATACAGCTGAGATCTGAATAAAGAGATGAACTAAGAGAAGTAAAGCTGACCCTTAGCTAACAACAGCACCTCACCTGTGTCTCGGTACCTTCCTGTACACGTGTAACAAGAGCATGGCCTGGACGTTTGATCATCACAAACAACTCCTGGCAGAGCTTCATGGCAGCAGCCCGAACTAAGCGCGTTGACTTCTTACCAAACCTAATGGAAAAAAATGGACCACTGGTAAAACTGAGACACTAATGGACAGCAGCCAAAAGACAAGCATGGTGAAGAATAAAAAGATGGAATAAAACCTTTTATGACTTAAGTTTTAGGTTTAAATATGTATGATGCATAGAATATGCACTAATTAATTAAATGTAAATGTTTCCAAATAACAAAACAACTAACATAGCTAATAACAGTGATTCTTTTGAAGGGGCAAATAAATGAAATGGTAGTGACTTAAATTCCAGCGCAGAGAGTCACATTAGAAATACAGAAAAAGCATGATACAGTGAGTAGGGCATTTAAAGACTAGTACAAAATAATGATTCATTGACCGATGATTAACATGCAAAATGAATGGGGACTATTGAGACCAAAAAGCTGCTTCCACATTGAGCATTTGATGTTACAAGTGGTGTACTGTGTGTTCCATGGGTATTTATACCATTTATAGAGTACCATGGGTGATGTACACACCTAGGTTGGTTTTTCGGGAAGTTGAATGATTATCTGTCATTTACGTCCATTGAGGACAGGTGGGTAGGTTCATGAGGACGTAGCAATCATGGGAATGGAGAAAGGTAGGAGAGAAGCTCAGTGCCAGCATAGCCTACTCTCAATGAAAGGTGCCAAGGGAATCACAGTTAAACATCTCATCTGACAGTCAAGAGTGAAATGAACTCGAAGTGCTCTCCACATAGCACCCAATTAGGGATCAGGATTTTGATGGGAATTCCCTCCATCTGCTGGAATTCAAACTCGGGCCCTCTGGTTGGGAAGATAGTGCTCAAGCCATTAAACCAACCTCATCCCTCCAAAGTCACTGTCATAGTATAATACAGCAATACTCACAAATGAAAGAAAGGATTTTACCACACAAAAATGTCAGCATAGCAGTCAAGGATGTAGACGCCCCGGGAAGCAAGGAGAGCAGGTGTGAGGGGACGAGCATGGGGTGCCTTAAAGTTGCCACCAGGAGCCAGCATCGACTCAGCCACAGGCTCCACTTGGGGCAGCTCAAGGTATCCAGTACCAAGACGAACTCGATACAGGCGACAACCACGTGGAACATAATTGTTATCCACAACCTCCTGGAAAGGGGTAACGTGAAGGATTATTAACATTTATCTTCCGAACGTGTCTCTCAGGCACAAAAATTGTGGCCCAAGAGTGCCGAGTGTGTTCATTTGGCACATTGAATGAACATTTAAATAGCCGTGGACATTTAAAAAACCCTGGCCAGCAAGGCTTATGGCTTCGGAAAAACCCAGTAAGATAAAGGTTAATGGCAGATAGTATATACTTCTCTTTAAAGTAAAAACAAAGAGTATCTACTATTAAACGGGTATCTTGTCCTACAAATAACAAAATAGCAAAAATACCTTGTTGGATGAATAACAAAACAGATATAAAAGAGTGAAATGAATGGTGCGAAAGGTAGAGGTAGGCTGAAAAATTTGTGGTTGAATGTGGTTGAGGAAATTCTTAGGAGGAGGAATATTAGGAGTCTTAAAAACAGGAGGGCGTGTATGAAGCAGTGTATGGTGGTAAATGAGGCAAAAGAGGTTTGCAAGGATAGGTCAATATGGAGGAAATTATTGAAGCAGAGTCAGGTGTACAAATAGTGACTCTGCCTACCCCTGAAGGGAATGGTGTAATTGGTATGTATAAATGTATTTTATACTAAAGAATAAAGCATTCTCTCTTCACTTGTTATGGAACTACACTGGTGTAAGCTCCTGGATGATAAAATAATTTAGAGTGTGATTGAAATATTGGGAGATAAGACCTAAAAGGATTAAGCATATTCCAAGGTAAGATATTAATGATTTAACTTTTGAGATTATGACGGGAAATAAGTGGCTTTGATGAAATATTAAATCAATTGTATCAATAAACAATGATTTAACTTTTGAGATTATGACGGGAAATAAGTGGCTTTGATGAAATATTAAATCAATTGTATCAATAAACAAGCAAGATATTTTAGAAATGTGTACTCTTTAGAGATGTGCCAATACTACCCGTGAATACTCATATACTGGAAATTATTCGTGATACAAGATCTTGCACTGTTTCCTTTCAACTGACCTTGGGGATTCCACTGGATGGTGCAGGTGGCATTCCATCTTCATGTCCAAGGATCCTCCAAAATTCCGAGCTTTCCTGCCCAGCATTTTCTGTGACAATTTCTGCCCCATTCTTGCGCTCGTTGCGATCTATTTTCTCAGCCACCAACCTAGAGAAAACATGACAAAAATTCATCACATGTAGACTGACATAGAGATTTGTCTTTCTTGCCACAAACACTATTTGTAAATACCAATCTGATGTATAAGTAAGAAATTTTACAGAGATATTCAGTACAACTACTCGCCGTTAACAAATAAATGCACAGCAAATAAACTTTTACCAAGAGAGGCATAGAATTTCACTATTTTTATACAGAAAAATCCTAGAAAGTGGAGCAGTACAAATCAAATTAATAAGAAGAGGAAGTGGCCACATGATATTTTTAAATAACACACCTTACATCGATGGCTGTTGCCACAAAGCAGCTGTTTTCATTTAAATGTCTTACTAATACAAAAATCTATATAACATTAGAAATAATTCCCATTAGCTATGACAATAGAGACAGGACAAGTGATTCAGATGCAAATAAATGCTACACTCACCTGGCTTTTGACCGGAGAGTATTTTTAGATCTAGGACCAGCCCATGTGAAAAGTTTCTTCCCAATATCCAGGAGGAACACATGGCCAACATCCAGAGATGCAGATGTTGGTGCAACTGGCTCAAGATGAACGGCAGAACCAACAGTGTGTATTCGGTACAGACGGGTTGGGTATGTCTAAAATAATGTGCAGAAAAAATTAATTACGTAATAAATATTACCACAGGCAATAAACTGATTTTGGACATTATATTGAAACACTAACAACTAAAAATGAGATTAAAATTTTTACAAGCTTAGAGTGTCAGGAGATACCAGTAGCTGCCTGAAAAGTGATTTCCTGATAAAAAATCTTTAACTATTTTAGTATAATGACATTTTTAATTGCAAAAGCCATATTGATGGAGTGACTGCCTTGTTTATTTTACTACATTGAAAATTTCGACATATCTTATACATTTTACAACAGTAAGAATTTACTATAGAGGCTATTAGAATAATAGCAATAATAAAAACTTGAATGGCTAAACTTTGAGGACTCAATACCAGACTAGTCAATATTTTGAACCTACTCTCATTTCTGACCATGGCTTTGAAAGTCAATACAATAAGAAATATAGAAAATACAAGATAGCCAATTATTGATAGGATGATACAAGTGCCGCACAAAGTTAACTTCATACATATATAGGTTATGAGTGAGTGGGCTATAAAAATATTTACAGCATTACAATCAAAAACGGAGGGTAGAATATACATGCTTATCTTTTTTAAAAACTTAATTTGAAAGAGAGCATAAGACTAATTCAACGATATTAAATTCTAATGTTCCACAGCAGGAATACTCACCGCTTCTTCAACTGTGAAGAATCCACTTGGTGTGCGACCACCTCTTACATATACAATGCCTCCTCCAGACTCGCCATCCTCACTGTCATCTAAATCATCACTAATGAACAATGCCAAAAACTCAGGTGATTCATCACCCATTTCCTCCCGCTGTGTTCGGCATCTAGCACCAAGCCAATTCCGTAGATTTACTGCATGGATAGCAGCGCAAGCTCGTTTGTCCAACTGAAGAAATGGCACTAATCAGACTCTTGGTAATACAACTAGTTTAGCACTAACCCTTATTTGCTCAAGGTACCAATATATCAGCTCATACAAAAAGTTCTTTTGCTTCAATTTCATTTTACAATACTTAATACTGCATTACCTGGCAATATTTCTTTGTAATTCAACAAACTCGGTTGCACATTAAACTTTTAAAAAATATTAAAATAAATAGTTGAAATATAGGAATATTAACAAATATCTTTCTCTTTGTGAATAAGAAAATTACCACAAGAGCAGAAGGTATAGAATGAGGGTTAAATAGACTACACTGATTTCATCTCTAAAGAACAGAAAAACTAGAGGAGGATCAGTCCTGGTCAAAATCCTGTAGATTTACAATAGTTCTTTGCTCTAAATATGAATTTTTCAATAATTCAGAGCATCTCAGTCATAAAAGATAACATTATTCATATTTATAAATGAATACAAGCAAAGTTGTCATATAAACACTTCATCTCAATTTATTAAAGCAGACATTTAATATATTTCCAGTCAAACATATTTAAGGGTAAATAAATTCTATGCACAGACAACCGTAATAAAGAAGATGACTCGATTACAAAACTGGCAGAATTTATCAACCAGATTAACGAGAATGGTTATCACAGAAAGAAGAGTGGCCATGGATTTCCTTTTCTACTAAATATATATATGATCTATAACTTTCCTTTGACGAAATAAATCACCATTATACTGGTCCTAAAGCTCAAAATTAGTCTAAATTGTTTAAAGTTGAAAGTCCCAGAAGAGTTTATATTCAAAAGAGTTAAAATATATATTCAAAATACCGTGGCTTTTTCTCCAATCCAGAAGAAGATCTGTCGATTAAGACCGCCAGTTTCCAAGTCTCTTGTGGAGCGTAAGACAACATAGCAATCTCCCTCATAGAATTTACCAATTGCAGCCTCTTCTACAGGGCTTGGTAAGAAGTTCTCCACCTCCCATACAAAGAGGCCCTCTCGCTCTTTCACCTCCTCTTCAAAGAACTCTGAATAATCGAGAGGTGGTCTCTCAAGAGCCTCATCCCAGCGGCGGGGCCTTGAAATGAAAATAAGGGCTTACATCATACTTGGAGAGTTTCATGAAGGCAAATATGTTTCAAATATTTCCAAGATCCTGAAAAAATTTGCTATTTAACTCTCTAACATTGGCAAACTCATATTTTGCTAACATTTGGCAGAAACGCAGGAGTAGTCTCCCCTTCCAGCACAGGCAAGAGTGAGTCATTATTGCGAAGGCTTCCATGGTGTTGTTGTTTATTGGTATTTTTAGGGGTCTCCCCACATTGCATCATTTTAATGGACGACCGTTGGACCCACAACCCAATGGACAACCCACATTGCATCATTTTAATGCCGGCATTCCAGTAGGCTTCATCAGGTCCATTGATCCCATCTCTATCAATACCGGAAAAACAGTTCTCCATTAAAATGGTGCAATCCGAGGAGAACCCAAAATATACCAATAAATAGAATGGCACGTTTAGGACCCTTACCATTTATGTCAACCTCCCTATTTGCAATGATGTGTATATATAATGATGAGTATAAAAAATGTCACTGCTAAGATTTGATAATTTCATACAAAAAATGATTAATATGCAATCCACATTCACTTCACTTGTTACTGATTAACTTGATACGAAGCAATTACTCGCTTTTAAGCCATTATATCAAATGCCTGACCCAGTAACATTCACTGTACTTAATCTCATCTGATCTTTCAACCTCATTGATAATAGTGTTCTGAACTAGAGATGGGCATCAGAGACTGACTGGATAGGCATATCACCAGCGTATTTGTTATCTTCCAAGCACAGAAATCAACATTGAGACAAGCGCCGCTGGCTCGCAGAAACGCAGATACCATAAAATAAACACATAACCCTTACAATGTGGCTTCATTAGGGAAAATGAGCTGATATTTTCTGGCCTAGTTTGGGCCAGGCAACGTGGTGGATAAGCGTGTGGATAAGTCCTACAAATTAACTGTTTGAAGATTAGCTGTGAATCGCTAAAGAACGCTATGCCATGTTGATGTTGCTTCAGTTCCATCTTCTCACATGCATGGTCCCTTTCGCAAGTGATACATTTGTGCTCGACAATATACCATTGTCTGAGAGATTTGAGACACCATAAGAATTGACAACTCGAGTTCTACACAGAAGCTCTGAGAGCACTGTCTGGAGTAAACATCAGTTTTTTCGTTTGTATATGTTATGGGGAAGCATTGGCATGACTTTGAGTGTGCCTGTGGAAGATGTGAAGAACACATTTCAAAGTATATGGTCGAAACATTGTATGGCTCACATAAAACAAGCTTCGCGTGGTGTTACCTTGGAAAGCTTTCCATAGAACTTATACATATATTTCCATGGAACTTATATTACATATTCACTTTTTTCCTCTCATATACAAACAGACGTTAATACGCCATGCTGCCGATCAAACGCTCGGCATTCGCATCGTCACACCATGGGCTTCATTTCCCCCATATGCCACCACTGACCAAAATCAAGACAGTGCCCATCACTAGTCTGAACCTTTTAATTTCGACTTTTCTGACATGCCATAAAATAATGTTCAATAAAATAAATTACTAATGGAAGTTTGTAGGAAAGCATTCCACCAGACTAAGCCTTTGGGATATTTCTGAACCAACCAGAAAACTGAATTTCCTGATACGAAATCTTTCAAGTCTTTTCTCTGACTAGCATGTTAATAATTAAAAAGATAATTAGAATAAACACATCAAGGTCAAGTTACGTAACATAAAACATTTACTTATAGAATAGAAAATATATGAGAGCACCGACACTCTACATCCTATAAATAATCACGGGCACAAATATTTACATTAAGGGGTAAAGTATATGCCTGAATATAAGCCCACCATCAATATTCTGCGACATAACTAAAAATTAGAAAATCGGGTAGAAATTCCTGAATTTTTAAAAAGGTTTTACCATGATTTCAAGGGAAAAAATTTCCTTACTTGAGTGAATCAACCCTGTTTCCCAGCTCCCGTCCACTGTCTGTAGATTCAACATTGTCCCTTGCAACATCCTTCATCCCTTTGAGGATCTTGGCTTGATCTCCATCAACCTCATCCCTTCCTGCTCCAGCTGTTCCACCTCGACTGATGCCACGACGCAACCTCAATTTCCTCGCCACAGCATCCTTGGCTGGGGTACCTACAATGGATTAGATTCATAAGAAAGAATACCCTCAATTTACTCATAACCACAATTATTATTACTGCATTTACCATGGCACCACATGCATGAGAACACTCATGCTCACTTGATAAGATGCCAGGCCAACCATGTATACACCAGCTGCTCAATTCTAAAATGAGAGCCTGACACCAAAGAATTTTCTGTGCTTCAAGCAGAAAGACATGGACAGGTTCTCTATAACAGTGTTTCACTCATGAGTCTTATTCCAGTCTCTCCCACTCTTCTCTTTACATAACCACGATGTGTGTGAAATTTTAGTTCACAGATTTCAAAACAGATGTGGATATCGCACAAGGGCATGCAGTATATGAACAAACATGGTACTAATGGACCCTTGGAATATGAACACAATCCATTCCAGGAAGCAGTTGATGTTTCACCAGTTAGACTTTTGATTCAAATTTCCCAATATGAAAAAATGGAAACAGAGGTGCTCCTGATAACATCACTTTCAAGAAATACATGGCTATTCATAGACATGGGTTGAATATTACTTCTCTGAAATTTGAATATAATTAAATACCATGAATATTCGAGTTATTTAGTTTGAATATTCCAACACTATGTTTGCGAATAAATGCTGCATTTTTGGGTGCTTCAAAAACTATAAAGAAACAATTATGGTTATTTATAGACATAGAGTGAATATTACTTTTCTCAAATTTGAATATAATCAAATACCTGGAATATTTGAGGTATTTCGTTGGAATATTCCACCACTATATTTGCTAATAAAGGCTGCATTTTTGGGTACATCACCATACTTTTTTTGTTCTAATCAAAACAGCAAAAACAACAATGTGGTGAAGTACCAAAAACTGCAGCCTTTATCTTCAGAGCCTTTGCGCCAACCGCGGAAGCCTTTGTACCAACTATATTTGCTAGTAATTCACAAAATATAATTTGGAAAATTATTTGCTATCCGTTTCAGTAAAAAGCTATACCTAAAATAAAAAATTTCAATTCTTTTACTCTAAACTTTCAATATGCCCATTGTAAAATCTTTCCCCCATCTATCTATAAGTCTCTGTCATCAGCTCTGTTCTGCGTATTACTGAATGGTTCCTTTGTTAATGCTCTTTTCCTCCTTATGCCTTTGCCACTACACCCATTTTCTTCCCCCATACTGCCCAAGAAGAGCATTTTAATTACTTTGGCAGTATACTGGAAGAATACCAGTATAGTAGCAAAGATATACGGAGGAAAATAGCATTAGGGAAGGAAGTGTTTAGTAATAGAAGCGAGCTGATGATGGACCCTTGAGTATGGATAAAAAGTAGAGACTAGTGAAGAGCGTGATGATATGGAGTGTAGCATTCTATGGGGTAGAAACGTGGACTATAGGAAGGACAACAAGAGTAGACTACAGACTTTCAAGACATGGGTGTGGAGGAGGATGGAGAGGGTTGGATGAAGGTTAAAGATGGAGGATGGACATTACAAGTGAAGGCTCCATGGAAAGGAAAACAAAAGAGAAAAACTTAAAATATCCAAAATGGAAGCTTTCAAATGGTGGAAGGACGTCGTAATGATCAAGATAAAGTTTGTCACTTCCTCCATTTATTTAACAGTTACCGACCAGTTTCGGTTGTCAAGCAATTTTCAGGTGATGATGGCTTCAACTGAAAATGGCTTGAGAACCAAAACCAGTAGGTAACTTTTAAACAAATTGTGGAAGTCACAAACCTTATCTTGTTGATTGTTTAATTAATGAAAGTTGGCAATTTTCCACAATATAAACTTTAATACGACCGGTTTCAATGTACTACATTATCATCAGGTCAATCATGTACCTGATGATGATGTAGTACATCAAAACCGGCCATATTGAAGTTTATGTTGTAGAAAATTGCCAACTTTCATTAATTATGTCAGTCCACCAGATTACGTCTGAAATGTCTCCTTTTATTGATTATTATGACAGGGTGTCCAGCAGCTGGGCATTTGAAAATTCCCTGAGATTTCCAGGTTTTCCAGACATAATTTTAATTTTTCCAGAGGAAATATTGATTTTTTCTCGTTAATTATAAGAGAAGGTTCGGTATGTTTTTAAGGTGATCAAACGATTATTTTTAAACTTGCATATTTGGAGGAAAATAAACACAAAACTTAAAAAAGTTTGAGAGGTTTTTAAGGTGATTAAACGATTAGTTTTAAACTTACATATTTGGAGGAAAATAAACACAAAACTTGACAAAAGTTTGAGAGAAAAATAACATCACCACCCTTTCTTAGATTTAAACATTGTCATGCTGGCGCTCAGGAACAAGGTTACAGCCATACTTTGCCATGAATAGCATTGATATAAAATGATCCACAACTTAAAAAACTGAAGGAATTGACTTTTTTCCTCATTTTGTAACATGCGACAGCGCAAGGGAAATTTGACTTCGCAACTTGCTGATGAAGGCACGTTCTTTATGCCACTGATTTACAGACTGACCAACAAGCACACAACGTACCTATATAGAAAACATTGTACCTACTTTCGGTGATTACAGGAATGCAAAATACGACAATGCAAGGGAAATTTGACTTAGCAACTTGCCGAAAAAGGCACATTGCTTCCATTGATGTTTTATATATCGACACCACAGAAAACTCCAGAGTAAATTTCCATATTTCCCTGAGATTTCCCTGATATTTCCGGTGAAAATAAATTCCCTGAGGTGTCCCGGTCTTCCAGAGTGCTTGACACCCTGTTGTGAGCAAAACTTAGTATGGTGAGGGAGGAAAGGAGGCTTTTGGATGAAATCAGGAGGAGGTTGTTTAGGTAGCATGAGGGGATAATGTACGGCAATAGGCTGATTAAAGGCGTGATAGAGGAAAGGATGTCAGGCACATAGGAAAGGGAAGAAAGGAGAATAGGTTCATGGATGGGATGACCATGGGTTGGACATATACAGAGATGAAGAAAGAAATAATAGAGGGAGATAAGACCCTTAACATGTGAAAATTGTAAGAATTTTCTCACACTTTCAATAAAACCAATGTTTGACTGGTAGATTACTTCAATAATAATTATATAATCAAATAAATTAATTCAATAAAACCAATTGAAACTTTTGGATGAAAATGAATATGCTGGGCAATTAATTTGCCGAGGAGGCTTAAGAACTATGAGAAAGAAAACTACTGAGGAGCATCCCAATTTTAATTCTTTCACCGTAGTGGGTCATATGAAATAATTTTGCAGGATAATTCATGTCATACATACGATATTGTTCTATCACAAAAGAGAGCTGTTAGGACTACAACAGAAATACTCAATAGAAAACATAAAACAGCCAACCATTAATTTTTTGACAGAAAATTTTGTCATGAATTCATACATTTACTATGCTTTGAGTAACAATAAACGGAACTACACAATTTTCAATTTAGGATTGATGTTAATTCAAACAACACCAGAGTTAATGGACAGATATTGACAGAATATCTCATGTAGTCAAAATCACTCACTAAATAAGAAGTTATAGGACAGAAACTCTGCATCAAGCAACCACTGCATAAAAAAGTTGCATTTTTACAAGTGATTAACATTAAAGAACATTAACTTTTAACCACTGATGTACTGGCATTTTGTATAACATTATTTATGATTAGGCTTTGATGAATACAAGCTAGATGGTTATGTTTCAAAACCTTTGAGCAAGGAATACAATTTATTTGAAAGAGTAGTCACCCCACTACTCATAGGTCCAACAAGGTAGTTAAAAATGATAGTTAACAGCAGTTCTTCTGTTTAGCTTTCTCTAACGTTTTTCCTTCAAGAATCATTAAATTTCATTCTTAAACTAAAATTCCTTTGGCTTTAAGGGAAAACCTAGAGATACTTATGGGTTCATAAATTCAAAAGAAAATGTACCTACAAACGATGAGTTCAACTACTACTATCGCAGGCTTTCTGCAAATGAGTGTATAATAATACAGTTAATAATGATTAGTCATCAACAACAGTAGCATGGAAAAGTAACAAGTTATCAATTTACAATAAAGTTATAATTATCAAAAAGACTTTAACTAGCTTCTAAAGTTTTTAATTAATAGGTTGGTAACAATACAGTTCTCAGAAGTCACAACAACAGCTTGAGATCTGTAGTTTACCTTGCTCACTTTGTTTTGGAGCTCCAGGTGGCATGGCTCCAGCCAATCTAAGCTGGTTCCTCAGGGAAAAGTCAATGTTGTAATAGCGTAGGCGTGCAGCTGAGGAATCTGCATGTGATGCTGAGGAACTGTCGGCATCTTCACCCGATGGACAAGGACGCGGGGGAAGAATGAGACCAGGATTGTCCCTCAAGTCGAGAACTTCAAGGTCCGTGAGTAAATGCACTGTGTCTGGCAGGGTGACAAGTCGATTTCCACGTAAGACCAATTTCCTCAGTGAGCCACATCTGTGGATAGAGTATAGGCTCATTAACACCGTGTATACGACAACACTTCTATGGGAAAATAAAAAAAAAACCTGATATTTGATTAACAAAAAGAATAACATAAGGTTATTAACACCTTGAGTTTGAAGGTTTGGAATTCATAAATGAACATTAGGATTTTTCTCTGCTACAAGCAACACAGAAATAATTGGAAGAATAAATGCAAGTACTTTTGATCAAGTTAGTCAGAATATTAAAAGATGGGGCTGAGAATGGAAAACAAAGATCTCAGAAGAAAATAATATAAACTTATCTACCAAACTCATTCAGGAACTAAAAATTTAACATTACGTTTAATCACTTCCGAGACTGAATGGTTGGATAAGACTTGAAAGTATTTAACTAATGGACAAAATTAAAAGGTGTAGACAGACATGAAAATATACTGGCAATAACACAAATTAATTACGGCAATCCGAAGTATCCAATCCTTGCAAATGGAAATACTTCCACTTCAGTCTGTTTTGTTTCCTTTAATCAAATTAAAGTACTATTTCATCCTAAACCTAGATAGAAGCTACAAGTTGTTGCTAATTTTATTCAGCAGATTACATTTTTTTCTCAGTATTTCCGACGGGATTGTTATACAGGACAGGAAAAACTATAAATAATCAATGTCCAACATGAACAAAACAACCGTAACCAAGGAGACAGGTCGAAAAGATGCAATTCACATTTTGTGAAAAAAATAATAACTCTCAAGGTAAGCAATGCTTGAAAACAAACTTTCAAAAACTTCATTGGTGCTCATAACACAGCCAAGATTTATTTATTTTTCCCAGAAATAAGTCCAAAGCTTACAGTTATTAAAAATATCTTATGTATAATATCAAAGCAAAAAATGAACAATAATAATGAAGTTATACCACTTAACCAGAAACCAGAACAGTTATTACAACCAGGGATGTTAAACGAAACTAAAGTCATGGTTCCGGAATGGTTCAGAGTGGGTTCAGATATAGTTTCGTTTCGTGGAACCGGACCGAAAGTTGGAACGAAAATCTTGGAACGAAAGTGGTTCCGGAGCGAAAGAGGAAAGAAAATATTTTGAAAGAAAACCCATTTGAACGAAAGAGGAACCATTCCGATTTCGGTTCGGGCTAGGAAAAGTTTCGTTCCCACCTTCCCCCCTATGGTTCCGGCTTTCGTTCTGAGGAATTTTAAAAGTGTACATTGTATTTTCAGAATAACATGCCGTGTATTCCACTCTTGGTATAGTTTGGGGTGTTAGTCAAGGTGTTTCATTGTTTGGTAGCAATGGAAGAAAATGGAAAAAACCACCATTTTTATGCAATTAATGGCAAAAAATTTTTGCCTAAGGAGGAATTGTACGTTATACTGTGCTCTGTACAAAACAATACAATCTCTCAAATGATATGGAGGGGATGTACAATGGCTCTCTCGGGGTTGATCTCAAGGAATCGTTGACGAATATCCCTTCACGTACTCGCCCAGCAACAGCGTAAACGATGGAAATCCTTATGGTATGCCAGCAGATTAATCTTGAAAACAGTGGAAAAATGAAACTCTCGGATATCTGAACAGCTTGCTCCATGTCCCAGCATGTGTCCGGTGGAAATAGACAAGGAGAGGAGAATAGGGGATGGGAATTTTTGTTTTCCCATCACTATATGAAGGCCTGGCTGGTAGTCTATTTGGCACCCTTGTTCTCCTCCTTGGCTGATGCATATCGGATTAACAGTTTACAAAGGGTCACGGTTTTTCCTGTCTCCCCTCCTTCGTCGGAAGAGACCTCCATCCCTGTGCACCAGTAGTCACCATTGTGTCCTCAAACTCTTTGTATCTGAGCCGTGACCACTTTTCCCCATTTTGTTTTATAACTCTTCCGCCATAAACCCTTCTTAACCGTTTCAAAGGTCAGTGCCCTGTGACCTTAGAACATGGCTCATCCGCCGGGGAAAATCCCTCACGCTTTCGCTAACCCAACAAGACTGACTGCCAAACCCCTGCCAGGGAATCCCAGCCGGTGTGGGGTCGGGGGGGAGAAGGCGATCCCCTTCTTCCTCCTCCACCCCCATAACTGGGGGAAGGAGAGAAGGTGGGGAGGGTTAGGGGGTGGGAAGAGTGTCTGGTGGGCCTGTGGCACCTACATTTAGCCACTGCGCCGCCTCCCACTCCCCCACCTCCCCGTCCCCAGCTGTCAAGACGCATACTGAGTTAACTAACTTAAGACGCTACAATAAAACATTATCGGGGATCAATCTCTTTTCACTCATAATAAGTAGGGGTTTCTAAGCAAAATAATTTCCAAACAGTATTCACTTATATATGGGGGATAATACTAAAATTTTCTAAGTCTGCCCGACACAAGTGGGCGGAGAGCGCACATTTTTACATTAGAAGTAGATGTTAAACGAATTACGAAGCAGGCTAGATAATATGTGATAAATGGATATCTTGAAATCGTGATATTATTAATAGAATTAATAATTTTCAGTTAAAAGAAATAAATTTAAAATTTCCTATATTTCTCCAATTATGGAGATCGCAAAAAATTTTAATTTCAAATATTACAATCATTGCCATCTCTGAAATTAATATATTTTACATTGTTTCTACTTGTTACAAGTTTCTGATGTTGCTATAAGCAAGTAGGTAATGTGTTTTTGAGACGCATAAGATGTTCGCTGTAATGGTATTCCAATGGTTCCATTGTTGCACTGTTTCCAAGCCTACTTAGTAGGTGTACCACAAGGATTCCCATCATTTACCTACGCTGTTGCTGTGCGAGTAACGACGACGATACCCTGATATAAGTCCCGATTGGGTCTGGAACCATGAGTGTGAACCGAAAGTCCATCCGCCACTTCACTTGAACTGAAACTATTCAAAAGAAGGAACGGTTCCGGAACTTTATATTTCGTTCAACATTCAACTTTAGTTCCGTTAACGAAACTTAAGTCAAGCTGTACATGAAGTTTCATTCCGAACTGAAACTATAGTCAAAAAGGAAGCCTATAGTTTCATTCTGGAGCGAAACTATATGCTTGGTTTCGGTTTCGTTTAACATCCCTGATTACAACACTTTTGCTACTTAATAAAAGGAGACATCAAACAAAAATTTCAAAAATATCTATCAATACTCAAAGTCTTTCTATGGATTAAAGAAAAATATCTAAAAATGAGTAGAAAATTTTAAAGGCATCTAGCATGTACAAAACATGTGAAAATATATTTAAAAAGATTCCACTTAAAACTTCCATGAAGATGAATCTTGATAATGCAATAGAAGAGCTTTATAATTAAAAACTAGATAAAATGTATCAATAAGTATTAAAGGAAAAAGAACACAAATACTAAATTTAACCATAAACATACCTGCACAACCCCTCGGGGATCATTTCCAAGCGGTTATAAGCAGCTGAGAAAACTTCAAGGGCAGATAGTTTTCCAATTCCAGAAGGAATCCCATCAAAATCTAAAAGGTTGTCATTTAGGAGAAGTCGACGAATCATTGTTAGGCGACAGAGGGAGGCAGGGAGAGCAGTCAGGCGGTTCCGACAAACATTAAGGGTTTCCAGATTTTGCCAGAGGTCTGAAAGAAATTATGATCATAAAAATGTGCGAGAATGAAATGTCCAAGAGTTTATAAAACATATTTAATCAAATTTTATCTCAGTTTCAATAAGATTTTTAAGCCATTTTTTAATGAAGTGCTCAGGATTTGATTGAATCTTAACGAATCCATGAGTTTGAATTCAATATAATCCCTGAAAAAGAAATTTAATTCCTGGAGGGTAGTTCTTCCTTCATGGTTAACTCTTCATCATCCATCATCAAATTATTCAAAATTTCACAGTGTGACTGATAATTTCGATACCACTGTGCTCCTAAACTGTGCAAATTGGAGTGAAATTAAATGATAAGATAAATATTTAGATCAGTGGAGACAACATAGCAATTGTTGGCATAAGTTTCACTTAAATTACGCACAAGGGGCAAGGACAACACCATATTCATAATCTCTCATTTCATTTTCGAAGCAATGTGTTTCAATGTGATTATGATTCATACATGAACTTCAATGTGCGATGTGACATTGATTAAAAACTGGATTGGCGAATTTCTGCATTGAAGATGAAGGCATTTTCCGAGTGGCAGGAGCATTGTCATTCTTATAAACTCAACTGGCTTCTATAGGAACTTCATAGACATTAGAAACAAATGCCTATCATAAACACCCAGAGTAGATTCTCCTCTCTCCTGACTATGTATTACGAAAAGTAAATTCTTATACAGTTAATTGTAACCCATGCTTAAGTTTTAACACAATTTTAGCTTTACACATGTTTAATAAACTGGGAGGAAATTTTACCTGCACCATGATTGATAACTTTAAAGCATTGGGATAGGGAACTATGAAGTACTAGTTATTTTCAGATTCTTTATTACATGAATGTATTTCTATAAGAATGCTTCCATAAATAATGATCAAAACTAGTTATAACATGTTGTCTAACACACAAAAAAACTAAGAGAGCAAAACATTTATACTTTTATGTGATTAACATGTGAAATTAAAAAAGTTCATAAATATGAAACTCAAAAATACGAAATGCTGTTTTTTGGTCCAGCTGACTTGGTATTATCAAGTTTCCACTGTATTAATAAAAAATATAGAATTTATATTTGCATTGGTAATGACATGGGCATGGGATTTGTAATTTGGTCAAGGCAGGATTCATATTCTATGATAAAAGATTCCATAAATTTTGGATTCGACCCATCGCTACCATTTTCATTTCCTTCTCAAATCCCTCCTGCATAGTACTCTACCCGAGCAACATATTCTCCCCAAATAAACATCTAATAAGTTAAAAATTGACCACGACCTCTTTCCTGAAACATAACTTCATACAAGATAACAACAACAAATAAATCGTGGAGAATTACACGTCAAAGTTGAATCACTACTTAGTTTTCCTACATATATATACCCTCATGCACTGATTTACTAACTTTCACCTAAGTAACCATAGTAGTCTCATTAATCTCAAACTCAAAGCAATGAATTTGAAAGGAACACAAAAGAAGAGAAATCCCCTGAGGCAGACCAAGGAGATAAACATGCTGGCAAAATTGGATATGATATGGAAGAGGCACAAGGAGTTGGTAGGGGACAGGTACAATGGAGGGCTGCAGTCAATCAAGCAAAGTGTCAAATGACTATTGATGACTATTCAAAGCAATCACCACTTCAACACTCTTATTACTTCATCCATGTCAACAAAAACTAAGGCCCAGATTTGAATCAAGCAATCAAGTCACAAACCAATCACTGAAGCATAGAATTGTTTTTATTTGGGGGCCTTTAGTTTAGCATTAATGCACATAATACTATAATCAGCTGAGTAATCCTTTCTCTGACTAGCAAATGCTATAAATCATAACCCAATTTAACTTGGCAACTCAGTTCTCCATCTCATTCAGATTAAAGACATGGTATATTATATATTAGATTCATTTCACCAGTTCAAAAACCAGCATGGGAAAGTGGGGTATAGAGGAAATAACTTACCAATGGCTGATGGCATCTCTGAAATGCAATTGTCAGAAACATTCAATCGGCGCAATGATCTTAGTGTGAAGAGACATTCTGGTAATGATGCAAGGCCATTGCATGAAAGATCTATATCTGAAAGGCGTGTAAGCATTTCCAGGGATTGAGGCATATTGTGCTGGGCTCGCTGTGTAGCTCGCAGGTGAAGAGTCTCAAGACTTACTAATGAAGGTAATTGCCTGTTTACATAGAGATATCAGAGAAAATTGAATATTTACACACTCATGATTCAACTCTGATCATATTTTTAATACATATTTTTCATTTCAGGGCAGAATATACGAAGTAAAAGAAAAGACAAAATTGTATAGTCCATTATAAACATTTTCAATGACTTTTTCAACAAAGGTTTCAACCTTTACATTTTTAACATCTTTCTTGACTTTTCCAACCCAGGTTTCAACATTCACAGTCATTATAAAGGCTGGATAAAAACTGTGAAAGTTGAAACCTAAGTCGGAAAAGTCAATAAACATGTTTGAAGTAGACTTTACTTGATTTTTGAAGTGGACTTAAGTCTATGCAGAATATATGGTTATCCTAAATCATTAACAAGAACTTCTAAACAAAGCAACCATCAAACTAATTTAATTAAGTATTTTATTTTTATTCCTTTTAAAATGAATAATTGCACCATGGAAAGTATATAATATTTAAATCAAATAAAGGTTTCAGGTTCAAATCAGGATGAGGAACCTGGGCATCATTCGTTTAATCAAAGCTATGAGATGTCCCAGACATTGGATCTTGATGGGTGATCACCCCATGGGGGTCAATTCCGTAACTTCACACATGCATGTAAAAAAGCCATTCTCATGAAGTTGTGAGTAATATTTTGAACACAATAGCTGATATTAATTCTGCATCTTCAAATGTTAACAAATTTAATCTTACACTTAAATCCAAGTCTGCACATAAAAAAATACTTCATAAAATTATAATTTTCTATTGAAGAATCATTAGCAGAGGCAATACAAAATTGAAAATTGGCTCACTAGATTCACAGTATGCGATCACACTAATGCCAAAGAAAAATAATATGAAAAACCTATAAACGCATTAGAGGCATTTGAAAAAGTGATTGACATTGATATTAGTATTTGATAAACTGATAGAACAAAAATTAGTATTCAATAATAATTCATGGAGATTTATGAAGTAACCCCTGCGTAAAAATTCTAAATGCTTTTTACAGGTCTCTTTATCCATGATACACTTCATTACTTTTGATAAAAGCTAATTTCAAGAGTAGATTATATGATATGAGGCATGAAAGGAGACTTGTTTTCATTAAATAGATTTTCTGAAAGATACAGTGTTTTCCCACAGAGCTGATGAAGCCTATTCCAGTTTAATGCTGCGTGAGGAAAGTCCAAGACGACTTGATCAGCCAATGGAAGTTTTTTTCTATCTTGAGGTAACAAGAACAAAATATATTACCTTAGCTGGAAATGACCCAATGGATTGTGATTTAACACCAAGGTATGCAGGTTACCAAGCCTCCTAGTCTGTGGGGGAAGTGTCTCCAAACAATTATGGCCAAGGTCCAAGTACAGAAGATCACTTAGATGCACAAACAGGGAATTCGGGATGTTCTCAATCCTGTAAAAATATGAAAACATTTAAAAGAAAGTGTCCAAGGAATTACTGTGTACAATTGTATAATCTGACTTTTAGAGACCAAAGGTTTGGCCTAATAGACTCAATGCTAAAAGATTCGAAAGTTCAACAATCCATGAGACAATCTTCTGACAGCTTAAATTTCATCATGGAAATAAGGCCGATCTTTCCCAGGCCACAGTGCATCGCCGCAGTGCATCACCACAGCGCAAATATATCAGTCTCTGAATCCACCAAAACAACGTACAGGACAAATGAGTTTATAACATCACCTTCAGTTGATATTCATAACTTTTATTCAATTATATATGAGTAATGCCAGTAGTGTTTTTTGCATTTTGCCATTAGGATTGAATTGGCTGACATCTGGTAGCCATCTTTAGAACTAAGGCTCATAATAGACTGGGTAGAGTGTGGGGTCACTACTTGTGAACCATCATAAGAAAATGATGCGAAATTTTTTAAATGAGAGAAAAGACAATTTTCAGACAGTGATTTACAAAAACCCCACCCATCCTTTCGGTCTAAGAGATTCAGAGCACTTGGTCAATTTCATGAGCCCACAAACACACAAAAGGGACCTATGTCTCATCATTCAGCGCAATGAGCTGTTCCTTCATCTATTAAGGAAAATTTGAAAGTTAATTTCGAAGGAATATAATTGACAAGGACAGTGAGTTCTTGAAAATTCACAGGCAAACACCATTCCCAGGCAGTAAGACATATATGGGTGGCCAAAACAATGCTCTCATCAAAATCCCATTTTAGAAAATAGCTAAATTTAACAGAAAGAGAAAGTAAGGGACTTCTGGCTGTGATTACTTTGTTTTTTATAGCTAATATTTTTCCATGGTATACAACTACTGATGCTTGAGGGGCACTAAAAAATTGTATGAAGCTTATTATTGGATTACAAGAGTGTAGGAGCATTGATAGCACAAGCACATCCATTACCCTAAAGAAATTGAGCACACACACTTGTGATTTCTAAGTGACCGATGTTATGCAATTTTTTATGACAATTCAAGTCTCTCTGAAGAAAATAAACATGTATGCCACTTAAATTAACAAATACATCCAAAATGAGTGAATTATGGTTCTAATGGACAGTAACTTGATGTTGTAATATATTCACTGATAGTACTTGTTCCCAGTTTTTGTATGTCATAGTTGGTATTTGTAATTTTGATAGGCAAAGTTGTATAACCTGGAAATAACCTCCAACATGCAGCAGACAACAATAGCTTTAATACCACAACATAAACAAACCTGAATATTATTGATCACGTGCAGTAAGGCTCTGACACGGGTTAAACAATATAAGCCACTCTTGGGGAAGGGGGAGAAGTTTTAGGAGCAATGTTTTAATAATGCGAATAGGAGAGGTTATGAAAAGGAAGTGGAAGGAGAGACGCATTGGAGGAGAGCTAATGGATATGTTCACGGGGACAGACACTGAGTTAAGCTGCTCCATGGCATATTCGAAAGTTTTGTTTGGTTAGAGAATATTAGTGCCTGGCAGTCATATGGTGCACTGCAGCATCGTGACATCCAAGAGTCGGCCATGACAACTTGGACCACACAGCCCAGTAAGGGAAGCCAAATTGCAACTCACTGGGGAAACATCATCGAAGGATCGTAGATATCCACCTTTTATTTTTTATCTTTGATTTCCAATTTTCAAATTTTGCATTGCCCACTCATTATTTCTAATTTGATCTGGTTTGTAATTTAATGCAAGGTATTTGGGGGACGCCCCACCAAATTAGTAAAATCTAATTGTTTTCACCACCAATCATTCTTAAGTGTCTTAATTTTGTCCTGTGTCTGGACTTAGTATTTCATAACTGATATCAACTTATATATTTACATTAGTTGAAGTCACTCATCTTTCAGATTTGTAAATTGGACACCAAAGTAGAAATTCTAAGACATTCATGTGCAGTGAAGTGGAATAAATAATTAAATTTTGTTAAATTTGATAAGGAATCAGAGTAATAATTTAAAAAAAGAATGTCACATTGACCCCCATACTAACCTAATTTGCCTACGTAGCATAAAATTAAACAAATAAAAAACAAATCCGCATCCCTCAATGGACTCCGTGGAGAGGAAAAAGGGTAAGAACGCGGTGAGATGGTAGGCTTCAGGAGCTAGACGGATAGGGAAATGCTCGTCAATAGCCATTTCCATAGTAGACAACAGAAGTCGATTAAGTATATTAAATTACATTTTTAGCACCCAAAACTTGGGGCAACAAAGAAATTTAAATTGGATTACAATGTGTTACCCCTAGCAGGGATGTTTTTCTCCTTCAATCAGGAAAATTGAATGTCATTGCACTTGTCTCTCTTGAGTGACCTCTAACTGCTATAAAATCAAGCTTTTTTGGATTTACTCCATAGCAAAATCTGAGAGATTGAAATAAAAAACTGGAGAAAAAAATAAGCTATATTATACTAAATGGTATATTAGCTGAGGTAATAGGAGCAAGGATAACATGGTAATGATAAGTGACAACTAATTTTCAAAACAATGAACAGATCAGTGAATAATCAGAGTGAGGTGTTAAACCTCAAGGAAACACAATAGATTATTACTTCCATAACATAGAAGTTATTTAGCTGAATTTTTACTGAAAAAATTTCTTCATAAATGAGTTGACAATAACACGAAAGAGAAATTAGCTTCTGAAGTGGTTATTAAGCTCCATAGCATGCAACCTGACTCAAGGTGCTGTGGTCAACTTAACACAAACTATTATATCTGTATATACATCAACTACCACATATTTTAAAAGTGCATTTCAAAAATTATGAGATTCACTCATAATAAAAGATAGTTGGTTTTATTCTACACTATTTTTTTATGAGTGACATAATAAATTTCCACCATGTGAAGCCGGAAACTATGGCTTACATTATGAGATTCTTAGGAGTTCCAAGCCAGGGGACAAAACTGAATTTAAATTCATGAAGCATAATTCATTCCTGACTTGGCTACTTAGCTCAAGCACTTCCACATAATAAAATACAACAAAGTGACGTGAAGATACATATGATAAAAAGAGAACAAAAAAAATGGCAAGCAACACATACTTGTTGTGGCTGAGATTAAGAACCAACAAGGATCTGGCTCTATCAAGCCCTTCTGGTACTTCTCGCAAACAATTGTGGCTGAGATCCAAGGAAGACAATTCATCTGGACGGAATAGGTCTGGTGGAACCCCTGAAGCACGAACTTTGTTGTGTCGAACATTGAGAGAGCGAAGACAAGGAAGAAGGGTGACTTCACCGTGCAGCCTCTCAATGTTATTCCGCACCAAGGAAAGGTGTTCCTGTAGAAGACAAAGTAGGTATTCAAGAAAAATGGCCTCATTACCACAAAAAAGTCAATAAGATATGCTACAATAATTACGAATGATTTTAAAAGTATATACTAAGCTATTCCGAATTCTCGACATATCCAGTTGTTTCCAAAACATACTTTAACTAAACTTGATTTTTATAGGCAAATTTTTTTTTAGGTTGAACTTATGTCTTTTTTAACAAACTGTTTTACCCACCCTAAGGTACAGGTCATTACAGAAAAATTTTGAGATAAAAGAGGGGAGAAGACTACCAGTGAATACAAGAAATCATTTGTGATCTCAAAAAATTATAAAACCAGGAGATATTTAAATACCTCCAATACATCGTGCCACACGCTGGCTGTGGCCCTACCCTGCTATGTTTGGCAATTGACAAAATTAATTTAATCAAATTTTCGAATTCCCAGCAAGACAGCAAGGACATTCCATTCCATCTAGTAAACACTTGTTGGTTATCATAGTTTTTGTCCATGAATTATTGCTTACTTAATTGTATGGCACTACTATAAGGACTGAATCTCATCACTGTGCCAAAATACTTGAGTCTGCACTTGTTGTGAAGCTAAGTTGAAGACAGAGTACACATCATTGAAGGTTAGTCAGGGAAGGCTTTTTGGGTTCTATTCCATGTATTTCCATTGTTGTAGATGACACTTCTGACCTGAAGAAGATAGCTGCAATGCTATTGAAACTGTCATCTGGGACAACATGAAAATATATAAGAGAGCTCGAAAAGCCTCTCAACGACTCTGAATCAATGACTCTGTGGAAGCCTTCCAGTTCATCCTTGACAATTTCTGCTCAGTACTAGTGTTGATGGTAAATAAATAATTTTCCTTTCCCATATATTATCCTCTTCAATTAAAAAAAATGACAAAGCATCATTTCCACCAAATGTGGAGTAATTTTGCAATTGGTTAATTACTTTACTGTAAATGTTTCAGAGTGATTTTGCTGGGCAAACAACCAGATACTTACTGAGTTGTGAGAAATTCATCCGCAAAATTTTCACCTTGCAACAGTATTAACATGGTTCATTCGGTTGAGTCTGTGGTTAAATATTCCGAGTTTCATGTTATCAGAAAAACTTGTTAATCCTTGGCTCTACTCTGTGATTTGATTCAAAACTCAAAAGAATTTTAAGGTGCATTAAAATTTAGTGCAGTCTCTTATTCAAACTAATATTTTTACATTTTAAATAGATTCAGAATTTGAGAGGATGCTTGTTTTACTGAATAATATCTTAAGTAATGTAATACAAATTGCCAGCACACCAAAGGTAAAAGATAATATTCTCATAAATTGTAATAATATTTCAGTTACGTCACGAAATTATTCCACAAGACTCAATAAGTTATGAGAATGAAAAATAGGATGCTCTGTTTTTGCTCATAGTCCTTCAAGCTCCTCAACAAATAAATTGTCCAGCATAGTAAATTGGACTTTTTTTGAAAAATGATTGACAAATGAATTTATTGACTGTTATTTCACTGACTTGATGATACAATAATTATTATTAATGCTATCTACCAATTTAAGGTTGGGATTATTGAAAGTCAGAGACAATCATACTGATTCTCACACATGAAGGGCCTTATCTCCCTCTATTATATCTTTCTGAATCTCGGCATATGTCATAACCTTATGCATCCTGTCCATATAAGCTATGCTCTTTCTCCCCCTTCCCCAACATCCTTCTCTCAATCACAGCCTTAAGCAGCCCATCACTTCTCATCACCCCTTCCAGCCATCTACACTGCCTCATCCTGATCTCATCTAAAAGCTTCCTTTCCTCCCACGTCATACCAAGCGCTTCCACATTTGTCTTCTTTACAGCCACCTTACCTTCTCCCTCCTCCTCCACACCCAAGTCTCATAAGCATGCAAACTATTCTTGTTTTCCGTCCTCAGAGTCCATGTTTCTGCCCCATAAAATGCTACCTTCAATATCCTCAAGCTCTTCCCTAGTCTCTTCATATCATTACTCAAGGGTCTGTCATAATCTCCCTTCAATTTCAAACGCTTCCGACATTAACGCTATTCTTCTATTAAGGTCTAAGCTACTAAACCCATTACCCTCCAGGGCACTATAATATTATCATTAAATTGTTCCACCTTCTTGGGTGGTACACTGGAAGAAAATGGGTATGGTGGCAAAGGCATGAGGATGAGAATAGCATTATTTAAGTACGCATGTAGTAATAGAAGGGAGCTAATCACAGGGACCTTGGGTAAAGAAATAATGAAGTGAAGGCTGGTGAAGAGCTAGAAACAGAGTGTAGCATTGTATGGGGTAGAAAACTATAGATAGATGGGCCAAAGATTATAAAATAGGTGCATTGAAAATGCAAAGTAAAATAATTAAAATATTTAATACTAGGTAGTTGCTTTTTTACTAAAACAGATGACAAATAATTTTTCAGGATAATATTGCACATTATATAGTATTCGAATATTCAAGGTATTTGATTATATCAGAATTCAAGAAAACTACTATTCGTCCCATCTCTAGCTCAGATAATACTACATTAGAAATGTAAGTGATAGGGCTTTTATATAAAATAAATAATATGCAGATCAAGATGCTCTACATTTTGAGTATCATTCTCTTGCATCTTTCTTTCCAATGATTGGACTTTATCAAACATACTATCCTTTTCGGAATGATAACTGCCACTTTATATATAGCTCAATTTTCCTTTTGTCCCACTCTAAGGAGACCACTCTAGGTCGAAGCTTCCCCACTGAGAACATTAGGGCCTGAGCCATTATATATCACGAACTTAACACTTCTCAAATCTCTGCGTGTGAGACTGCAACAGATGTTAGCCTCGAATGAGCCTAGAATTTTCAATGGCTTTGGAGATCCATATGAATAGCACCATTTATCTTCCTTTATTGCTTTGCTCTTGAAGCCATTCTTCTTCAACCTGTCCCATTCAGACTTATCAATAATGTTCATAGAAGAACCAGAGTCTATCACCATTTCCACCATAATTCCTCCAACTGGAATAGGATATAGCTTCAGATTATTGTTTCACTGCCAAGCAATGCTTCTTTCAGGACAGTAGCAGGAGGTTGTGCTCTAACTCTTCGTCCTCCGATTCCTGACCTGACTCCGTTCCTTCTTCATCTGATTTTCCTGCGGAGGTGTCAGTCTCCATAACAACATATCGAATATACCTTTTCTTCTTGTACTTGTTTGGCATATTCTTGGTCTTGCATCTTTTCCCAAGATGACCCTCCAAACCACATTTAATGCATTTTTTCCTCTGGCTGGACAGCCAGGATCTGAAGCAAAGTGTCCAGGGTAGCCGCATCAATAGCACTTTAAGTGATCTATATCTTCTTGATCATTTCTGGAGTGCAAACTGATTTTGCTGATCGAGTCCTCAATATCTTTATTTTACAATAACTTTTTCCCCCTCTTCTCAAGCTCTCAGGTTCTAGTGGTCTCCAGAAGAGTTTTGAGGTCAAGAGAGCCTCCTTACTTCATTATTTGTCTTTTAAGGCAGAGTGAACCAACTTTTCAAGAACATAATCCCTGATAATTTATTCGCGATGTTGTTCCTCAGCAACCATGCCAAAATCACAATGTTTGACTTATTTGCGCAACCTCGCGACTAATTGGTCTACGCTTTCATCAGATTGCATTTCCATCTGACACAGGTATTGACGCTCGTATAGAGTATTTTTCAATGGTTCAAAGAAATTGGTAAGTTTATCAACTGCGTCATCGAACACATCAACCGCTGCATCTGCTGGCTCCGGTAGCATATAAAAAATATCTTGCACTTCAGGCCCAGCCTTGTGGAGCAACTGGGCAAGTTTACAAGTAGAGGTGATGGTAGCATCTCCCGCAATGTAGTACTTGAAGTCCCGAATTCAATCTTTCCACCAGGTCCCAGCCATCAAGATTTCACTGTATACAGGGAATATAGCTGGTCCCTGATCAATCATAGTCATCACTGTCGCTTCTTGAAATTTTCTTGAAAATTAGACCAATTCTAACTATTTGCACCGCAATTGTTTGTTCTCCTTTTCGCCAATTTGTCGTATTGAAATCAATCATCTTCACTGAATTACTTCAATGATTAAATCATTAAATCTTATCTTTATGCTATTTCTTTATTCTCAATAATGTATTCAACAATGGTCCATCACAACAACAAACATCTTTGTCCCTCTTGACAACTGACAAATAGGACCGCTTAAGACAATACATAAATAGGAATACATTGATTCTATTTTTATATACTGATGTATAGATGATTAATCTATCAAATCCTTGAGTATGTTGACTTGATTCAATGTCATACGCCATGACTAAATGGAAACAGTAAATGAATCACCATTGTAGGTTTAAAATTTCCACATAAGAACATCACACTTTGACCACTGGAAAATATGGGCTAATCAAAAGAACACAGGCACTTCTTGGCATTATGTGCACTGCGCATCACCATAATTCCTCATTTTTTAGAGAGCCTCTTTGGCATTTGAAGTAGATATGATCACATACGTCAGGGGTGAGCAACCTTTATGAGAGATCATGCCAAAATCGGCTAAACCTACGACACAAAATTTTACAAATTCCAAACAAAATTTTTTGAGAACATATGATTAATATTTGAAATCTGAATGGTAAGGGATTATGTTAATCAAGAAAACGGACCGAATGAAAACAATAAGACAGGCCCATAGACAGCACCTGGGGTGTACAGCCACCAGGAATGAATTTGACAACTGAGAGTGTGACAACTGTGTTTTTTAGAAATGCTTCCACCACTGAGAAGTGTCCCTTGAAATTTAAAATAAATTTGGGGAGAACTTATTTTCGTACCAGAAACAAGTCGCAGGTGTGCCACATTTGTAATGCATTCCTAGAGCTGCACACCCCTGGTCTATGTAATGTAACAAGTAGAAGCACCCAATATGAGTTCCTGGCAATGGTCTCAGTCAGGGCGAACGATTTCCACGCAATTGTGCTACTGTTCTTTAGTAATTTCATCCGTCTATGCAGACTTTATTTGCGTTTCAAAAATTACAGTAAAAATAACGCTTCGATCACGGCGAAAATAACTGGGTTTAAGAGAAAAACCAAAAAAAAAGGATTTATCAAACCATTGTTGAGAAAAAATAAGTTGGGGCATGGCTACCTGAAATCTTCCTTCCCAAGGCCAATAAATGGCAAAAGTAGCAACATAATAAATAATGAACTTCTTACCAATTTCTGGAGCTTTCCTAATTCTTCGGGAATTTCCTTTAAATTAGTGCGATCTAATTTCAACCATTGGACACCAGTCATCAATCGAACCGATTCTGGAAATTGGCCATTCTGGGAAAAAAAATGCAATGACATAATTACACCGTAAAGAGAGTGCATGGTGAGACAAAGTGACCGAGGCACACCTTCGATGATTGAATCAACAAGCTCACAAGGAAGAAGGATAAGAAACTACAGTAAATTTATTAAGAATCGCCGCACTTCTGATGGCGCTTTTAACGTGTATTTTGATCGTATGTAAATACCAATTGCTAATACAAGGAGACTCATGATGCAGCTTAAAGGAATAAGTTGCTACTCACGCTGAAATCATTTTTCGTAAAATCTACCCCTCTAACGAAGGGTAGCACTCCTGTACACGCCATCACAGTATACGATTGACAAAAAAAGTCAAACTGAAATTTCACATAATATTCACACTGAAATAAGGAGGCCTTTGAAGATAACACAAAATATATTCAACATCATTCAACATGCATAGAAACAGCTGACGATCCCGTTGACTGAAGGGCGGTGGGCGTGGATCGGATGATTGGGATAACCGTTTCACTGATTTCGCTAAATAATTCAATATTGTAGGAAGTCCATTATGAATAAGAAAAACGATGAATATTATGCGGAAATATAAGAACCGCAAAGCTAAGGTGATGAATCAATAACTCTTAGCAAGTCTTTGGCCCTATTCAGCCAGTTGAACGTCCTTTTCAAACATTGCGCATTTTCGTTTCTTTCTTGATATGAATGTTATCAATTACGATTCGTTCTTTCGTAATGAAGAATCGTTCATTTTTGAAATATGTGATGAGAACGAGTCACAGCTACGGAACGAAGTGAATTTTGTCAACACGTGTGGTGGTGAATGTCAAGTTTTCTCGTGTAAAAGATGCTCTTAGGGAGCGTTATAAGTTCATGATATAATATACAGTCAAGAATCAGGTGACACTTAGCTGTGCCCCTTGCAAGATGTTCGGCGGTAATACCCAAATGCCTGACCCACGGACTAATCCTGTACCTTCTACAATTTGCAATCAGCAAATGAATTTTCCTAATGCTAGGTGGAATCACACCTCCATGCCAATGTGCCCTAATGCGGGAAGCAGTGGTTATGGTTACCAGAATTATAATTCAGTGAGTATTCTGATAAGAATTTTCATTTTGAGTCTGGACATTTTCTGTTCGAAATGATTTTTTATAGTTTTCTTATGATGGAAAAGCCGTGCGTGCATAGGAAGATGGCTTATAAACGTGAGAGAGGCTTTTTAAAATGCTTCATTGGCAAATTTACCTATGACGAAATAAGTTTTCTGAGTAATTGTCCAGTTCGTGAAGACTTACACCTCTTGACGACGTCCATCATTATAAATTTTTTGGTACACGTTTTTATCCTGTTCGGTTCCATCTTGCTGTAGTATATATCTTTCTAATTTTTCTCTCATATTCTTTCAATATCTACCTCACCTTTCCCCTAGGGATTGCGAGTAATTCATTTATTGTTACGGTAAACCACAAGATCCACACTTATTGCACGATTTCTTTCATAATCTCATCACGCTCCTTTATTTCCTACCTATAGTCCCGATTTTCAGTTCTTCGCATTGATGACCATTTCTTTCACTTTACAAAGCTCTTTTACAATGTCCTTGGTTTAGTGCTCTGTTAATTCCTTGTATATACTATCCTGGTGATTAAATTCCTCTAGTTGGTGCTCTCTTACTTTTATGTCGAGCCTCACTTTCTCTATCCGAGAAAATCTCATTACTTCAGCACCTCATAGGATGGCCTTTGGATGAATATTATGTGTAGTGGTTTGTGTTTAGTGACTTCTATGTTACCATATTCTAAAAGTAACACTACTGCACTTTCTGCCCTTTTATTCTCTGCCACCAACCATGGTTTCAGCTCATGCCATCATCAGGTCACGGTCTTTGAAGTTCTGTCATCGGACCTTAACAATGTTCATTCATGGTGCCCGGAGTGGGGGTTAGAATTAAATATCAGTAAATGCACCAAAGTTCACTTCCTGTAAAAGCCATCTCACTAATGCCATACCCTTACTGTGGGTTGAGTAAACATAAAATCTTCTGATATAGTAAAATATCTCGGAATTACCTTAACTTCTGATATATCGTGGGGTACACATTTACAAAACATAAGCGGCACAGAATTAAAGAAAGTAGGCTTTGTTAAGTGTATAATGGGAAGGCCCTCGGATGAAAAAGTAGAAGAGAGGTGCTACTTCACTCTGGTTAGGCCACACCTCGAATACGGCATGAGTATTTGGGATCCTGGTCATAAAGATTTAACCAAAAAAATTATTAGAATACAAAGAAAAGTAGCATGCTTCATTAAAAACTGCCTCGAGCGAACATATTGTATCTCCCAACTTTTGGAGGGATTAAGGTGGGAGCCCCTAGATACTCAGAGGCTAAACGCTAGGCTTAGGTTGCTTGAGAAATTTCTGAACTGGTGTGAAGAAAGATCTAAGACTTTCGCGGCATATGATGTTGTTAAAAGTTACTCGGGCTTTCCATCGGGTCAAACTCTCCATCTTGGCCGACATTTCTATGAACGAGAGCCGTCCATCGTCATCAGGGGGGAATGAGGATTAGCAAATGATGGTTGGATGACTCAGGTGAGTGAACATAGAGGAGGTGGGGAAGAAGTGGGGTAGCTATGGAAAAGTGAGAATTGGTGAGGGGAGGCATGTGAAGGAGAAGAGTATATTGATATTGGGTGAAGGTCACAGTCCTTATGTCACAGGCTGGGAAGTTGAGGTTTAGGAGGGGTGAATGGGCAGTAACAATTACAGTACATAGTTGAAATTGGCTGTTGTGTATTTCAAATTTTAAAAAAAGTCTAATTTGTAACCTTTGGACATACAATGTAGGGCTTCCATGTCATAATCTCTAAAATGATTAATTTTACACAATTGCATGGCAAAACATGATGTATCCTTATGAATATGTAACAAAGTCTATGCTCATTCACCCTAGTTTTGAGACTTTGACCTGTTTATCCTATGCATTTTATACCACATTCGTCACATACTACTCTACTTTCACCTAAGTTATCAAATTTGTCTTTTGAGTTAGTAAGAATTTTGCCGATTGCCACTGGATTATAAAAAGAGACTCAAACCTTATATTTTGAAATAATTTTCTATTATTTGTGAGAAACATTTCCATGAGAGGTTAACACAGACGAGCACTTATGTTTTATTGAATCAACTGACAAGGTTGTAATAAGCTTAATAGTACTCTTTGATGTAAAGTAATGCACTTATGTATGTATTTGGTATCAAAGATGAACCTGTTGGCTTTGGCAGGAAATTTAGCGGAGCATGGTTGACCTTGGGCAAAATTTCTCTTTTCTGAAGTGAGCCAAAGCCTGGCTGAATATCGAAGCCAGTAGCCCTAAGCGTCCAGCCCCAGTGCAAGTTCATAACAAGATACTCGGCAGACTTGCTGGGTGGGCTTTGGTGCTTCCACTAAATCACCACAATGTCACACTCAAGCATGCTCACCCCAAGCAGGCTTGGAGATTTGGCCATGGCTTTTGTCCTCTTGATTTTATTTTCATCCTATCTAATTTTCCCAAGTTTCTATGTTTTTCTAAAGGCATTCTCAAAAGGTATTCTCATCATATCTTAACTTTCTTTTAACTGTGTAAGTGGGGCTGTCATCAGCCAAACAGCTTGCTGATTGTCTTTTCATGCGCATATATTCCTTTATCAATTCTTGTATTGGGTCAGTCCATTTTTTTACCTTGACGTTGAAGGTCATTGCTCAACAAAAGCCATCTTTAGACTCAACTGTATGTGGCAATACGTAGTGGAAGACCTTTAGATATCAGTAATAACTAGTTCCTCTGCCCTTGTTGTTCATTCCAATTATTGCTATTATATACAGCGTCTTATTTATCCTGAGCATCGTCTTTGGGAACCTGAACATGATGCTCATGAATTGAAACTTGTTGCAACAAGTAAAACTTGTTGCAATGAGTAAAATTAGTCCCAATAAGTAAAAATAGTCATTTTTCCAATTTGTGGTTATTATTGCTAAAAACTCATCCTTACCTCTCTCTTGTTAAGTGCCATCTCTGCAGGGGCTATTCGGTTTGCTGTAACTGTTCATTAATTTTTGATGGTTATACTTCAGGATTATCAAAACCAGCCTTGTCAAGATTGGTCATACAATCAGGAAGCCCACGGCTCTTGGAATAATCAGCCAACCCAAGGTACTTGGAATAACCAGTTAACCCAAGGTACTTGGAACAACCAGGCAAACCAAGGCTCATGGAAAATGGGGAGCAGGGGGGGACAAATGATGAGAGGCTCTCCGTCTCGTGGTGGTAGGCCTATGAGGGCTAGAGGCTTTGGAGGCAGCAGCCGGTCCAGTGGCCCTGTAAGTGGTGATCACTATTGTGATTCTTGCGATCGAGGATTTAATACCCCAGAAGATCTGATGAATCACCAGAAGTATGATCACATTGTTTGTGGATTGGAAGGATGTACATTGTCTGCTCATCCCAAGGTAAGGACTTTCAGCAGTAGTTATGGTCTTTGTAACCTTTCCCCAGTCACAATCTTGAAATTATCTTCTCCCTTGTTTCTTTAAATTGATCCCTATGCTGCCCAAAGAGATTAACTTATGTGGTTTTATAATCTCTTGTACCTTGGTTTGTTCCGTGCTTCTCTGGATTCTTAGCATATTGAGAGAGAAACAGAATTTCTTTACATGCACACAAAAGAAAACATATGTTCATTTTCAACTTAATATAAAAAGAGATGCATGCACTAATTTTGGTCTCAGGTTCAAAATGTCATATTCCACTAAAAGGTTGTTGAGCCTAATTTACACACACATGTATATTTTTATTTATGTCCCCAAGGTCTACGTCAACAATTAGTTAAACATGTATTTATATTTTTATTGACCCCAATCAACAAAACTTTTATCCACTTATCCTCCTCTCTGGTTTTCTTCCCTATTGTGTCATGTCTGGAGTTACTCCATCATCCTCAAGCTCGGGCTAATTTCCTTCCCATTATACTTCCTCGGGTTCCTCCTCCTCGTATTCACTGAATCCCCGTCAAACACCCTTTTCTGCTTGTGCCTGCCCTCCATGCGACCTCCGTCCGTTGATAAGAAATATACAATTACGATCTTTTCCTCCTTCCACGCCACTTTCATCTGCTCGCGATACCATTTACAAAATGCATGCCTACTGTTGGTGCAATACAATTACAATTACCATCAAATACTCACATTGTGATATTGATTTTCAACGAGTTAATAAACAGCTAAGTCTTTAAGTGGGGTCAAGTCAGTGGTAAGGCGGCTGTCTTCGCGAGAGGGGTGGTGAAAGTTTGTCACTGTTGCCACTTGTGGGTTGCAGGCCGTCCATGTCTTGGAATCTCTTTGGACGCATTGAAGAAATTTAGTGCATCGAGAAAAGGCCCTTGTGAGTATAAGGTGATGGAAAATGGTTAGATACTAAAAAGAGTACTACCTAAAACAAAATTCATGAAAAGAGTGTGTGCAGCAATTGTTTTCGCACTTTGAGACAATGCTCAGAAGGAGCGCATGAGTAACGGGTTCGGCCTGCAACCCACAATTGGCAACAGTGCTCAAACTTTCACCACCCCTCTTGCGAAGACAGCCGCCTTACCGCTGGCTTGACCACTAATATACTTGGTTGTTTATTAACTCATTGAAAATGGATATCACAATGTGAGTTTACTATGATAATTGTTATTTAATACTGCTGTCAAGAGCTTCAAATCAAGACCAAGATCTTGCTTCTATAACTTTTCACGACCAAGAAAAAGTTGTTTCATAAACTTGTTAATAACTTTTTTATGGGGCATTAGAAAGAACTGAACGTTTAAAGATACATTTAAACAAGTTTTTTCTTACACAATACTACAGGTTCATAACAATTTAACTTCAAGTTTCTTCACTATTAAAAGGCAAAGAGAGCGTTCCGTTCGAAAACGGCAAAAACTGGTCCTTTTTTTGTTCTCACCGGAAGAAAAAATCGAGTGTGTATTGTAAAAATAATCGGCAACCACAGTTAAACGCAAAATAAAACAAGCTAAAATTTGGTGTAACTCGCATTCATGTGGGTACCACGGTTCATTTTTAATCAGTGTCCAAACTCGAGTCTACATAATTTTTGCACCGACAGTAATTCCAGCTTTGTTGAACTGTTTACCTCATAAACTTCGACTTTGCATCCCTAGTGATGGCTCCCGATGATGACCTTGGGGACGTATTTGTACCATTGCATCTTCTTAAAAATCTTCAGATAAGACATTTTTCTCTTGTTCTTACTTACTCTTTAATACTTAGGTTAAGCCATCATGTTTCCACCTTTTCTGCCAAAGTTAATTATTCATGGAACTTGATATCATTTCTTTTAATTGGTGATAGTGGTCTGTGTGTTCTTTGCACTTTTAATGGGTCTTTTAACTCTAGAGTGGAAATGTAAAAATAGTTTTTGATTAGCTATTAAGTTAAAGATGAGCCTAATGTAAGTAAGCTAGGATTGTTTGGCTGAAATCACAGATTATCTGGTACAGAGGCTAGTTTTAAACAGCAGTGTTGATCAGTGTTATACAGTATATACTTATATGTACAAATGCAGTGGTGTCTGTGTGTTCATTACTCCTCCCCTCAATAACTACTGAACTTGTTGAAATGAAGTGTTGCATGATTCTAGTGTTTATACTTAGATGTGCTTTCTACCTCTTTGTGTTTTAAGATTTCAAACCTTATCAAATTATGTGTCATGTTCATTTTTACTGCTTGCAGCTTTATTTCTTATGAAAAAGTTAATGAGAAATTATCATTGCACAAATTAAAGAACTATTGGTTTTCCTATTCTGAAAATGAAAAATTTCAGGAAAGAGGTTTTAAGCAACAAAATGAGGAATTTCCTCTGAGTAAAAAAGTTAGGATTATAAATGGTGGGACTGTCTTCAATATAGATAAACTATGCTATTTTATTTTGTACTATTATATCTCCTATGGAGAATTAATAGGAATTTCTGCTAGATATATGAATTGTGTTTGGTACAGAGTTAAATGAGGAGATGTGCACGCTGCCTGCTAATGAATTTTACTGGACTTTTTATCACATTGTCATATAGATGAATGTTTAAAAAGATTTATGAAAATGTGAAGTATGACAAAAGAATACATATCCTAGCAAAAAGAATTACAAAGATGTGATTACGAAAGAGATATCGAATAGATTTAACACATTGCACTAAGAAATGGAAGCTCTTGACTGGTCTTAAAGTATTGAGAATCATCTAATATACATAATTTTTATGCAAAGATGTGAATTGGTAAAATTATTCCCTAACAACTTCAGTCCTATTTTTCCTGAAAAGTTGTTGTGACTTATGGTATTTTGCTAGTTTTCTCTTTATAATAGGAGTTATCTACTGTTTTAGCTATCTCTTTTGACTGTCGTGGTGTTACAGTTCACTTGCCGTTTATTCTTGTCAGCTTTTAATATGCTTTGGGTCTTGGGACATGTTAAAATTTGCACTTTTTTGCCCCAGTTGTAATTGTGTAGTGTTTTCAAGCTCCTATTCCATTACAAACATATGTAACTGGTGAGCACATTTTGGCTAAACAGGACAAACATAAAGTAAAATGCCAAACAGCAATAAGTATTATTATGTACCCTTATTTTTGCCACAAAGTGGACCTCCTTAGCAAAGTTAACGAAATCTTAGTTTTAATTGGAACAATCAAGGAGGGGGGGAAGTGAAAGTTATTGTGTAATGTGTAAGTGGCTGCTGGGGAAGATGGGAAGAGAATAGTCCACCCTGTCATTTCATCGGTGAATGCTGGTAAATGGGGAGGGTTTTGAGGGGAGAAGGGTGAAACTTTGCCATGAATTATATTTTAGTTAATTTTTCATGTCTCTTGGAGATTTCTCATTTCATTTAAAACTTTTTCAATCTGTTGGGTTCATTAGAAGTGAATCAATGCTATAAACTAACACCTAATTCATCCTGTAAAAATCATTTGACTTCACTTGAAACTATTTGCACCCTATGTTCCTGGCTGTTTATTGAGATTGCAGCTGAAATTGAATCCTTGTCTGGCCAAGCAATTATTTTATGTTGGATTCCTAAACATTGAATTTTCAATTGTTTCTTGCACTCAACTTCATACTCTCACTCAACTATACTGCTCTCAACTGTGTAGGGGTAGATGAGGAGTATTGAGTTGATGGATGAGCCCACGCTTTGACCAGAATTGGTCCGAATTGACCCTCCATGGGTCCGGTGGCCCCTGATTCGATGATGTACTCCGGCAGACCGCACGGCGTGTACCCGGAAAGGGAGCCAGGGAGACACCTCATCCCAAATCTTTGGGTAATGGGCTCTTCCGGTTCTCATAGATGTGCGGTAGGTGTTCGCGAAAGCGAGACCAACGGTTACTCATCTCAGTTGTTTGGGTAATCAGACTAATACGAGCACTTCGGGGATGCGGGGGCCCATTGAGGTCCTTTTGACCTCAATCCGCCTCATTGGTGTCGGCCTCTAAGGGGCTGTGGCTCGCTTACTTACCCTTTCCATCCCCGTCCCTTCTCCCACTACCTTCCATGCTCGGATATAAGCGAAAGCTTCTTACCGAGCCGGAGGTAGTTACCCCGTGGGTATAGATACCCAAAACTGCTGCTCTGTATTGTATCGGTGGGAGGGGACTACCGAGGAGAAGGGTATTATCATTGACCATGATTGGTTCGAATAGAACATCCATTGGTCCGGTAGGTCCCTGATCGGATGACCTACTCCGTCAGACCACACACTATGTCCACCATTAAAGGGTGTCGAGGGATACCCTATCCCAAAAATTTGGGTAATAGGCTTCTCCAGTTCTCATCAGATGTGCTGTAAGTCTTCGCGTAAGTGAGACTGACAGCAACTCGTCCAACATTGTTGGGGGAACCCAACAGCTACGAGAACTGGGGGCAGGCGGGGACCCATTTTCGTCCTTTTGATGTCTATCTGCCTCATGGTGTCGCCCTCCCAGTAGTTGTGCTTCGCTAACCCTTCCCCTTCCTTTGCCCTTTGCCCACTACTTCCCATACTCTGTAATAAGCGAGAGCTTGAGGCCGAGAGGGAGGTTTTTAGCCCGGCGGGGAGACTCGAAACACCTGCTCTCTACTGAATACAATACTCACTGTCATTATGTAGCTTAAAAATTTAATGGATTGAGGTGAATTACTGTAATCTGTCACAGATTTCTTCGTACTCTATGGGTAATAACATTTTGAATCTTTTAGATAGTTGAAAAGCATCAGAGAATGCAGCATGATAGTGGTCTGTACTCACGTGTTGCTGCAGCAGCATCTCAAAATCCAGATGATGTGCAGAAATGGATCAATGAAAGAAAGAGGTGAGTGCTTGAATTGAATGTGAATTTTAGAGCCACAATGGCATACAGAGTGCTATTAACATCTAAAATGCTGGCATGGTCTACTTAATTACATTAAGTACTGTTCATATTTGTGGTTGTACTAGAAATTCTGTTTTCTTCTGGTCTTAAGTTCTAAAATGGATCTAAGGTTCAATCCTAAATTATATTCAGTTAACATTGGTTGGTGCCAAATGGATTTTTTTGTGGCATTTATGGTGGCAATGCCCTTCTCATCATTGGTTGATCAATCATAAGATGACTGCAGCCCTCTACCCTTCCCTATCTAATACTAGTTCCCTTACCTCTTGGTATCCATCCCTGTGTACTCTCTTCTTTATTTGGATCATGAGCTTATTCCTGGGTCTTCCTCTGGGGACTTTTCCCTCTATGTTACCTTCAATTATGCTTTTCACAAACCCATTGTGTCTCAGAGTGTGTCCAATCCATCTGGTTCTTCTTTTCTGTATGGTGTTCCATATGGTCCTTTCATCTTCTACTCTTATGTACACTTCATCATTTCTGATTTTTTCCGTCCATTTTATCTTCAGCTTCCTCCTCTAGCACTATGTTTCAATGGCTCCTTGTCTGTTCTGGTCAGTTTTTCCAGTGGTCCATGCTTCTGATCCGTAGGGTGCCATGCTCTTCACGAAGGTTTTTAGTGTCCTTGGACGTGAAAGGTCAATTGCAGTGAGTGTAGTGGCTCTTTATGTATTTTTCACAGGAACTACCCAACAAAGGAGAATATAGAACGAAGGAAACAGGAGGTGGAAGAGTGTCTAAAACGTGGTGAGCCGTTGGGTCTACAGCCTGAGAGTCGATTTGGTCGTTACCGAGGCCGAGGAGGTCATAACTTCAGGGGAAGAGGCTCGTCATGGCAGAAGAGTGGACCTCGTGGAGGTACTTCATTAACATTCAACAGCTATCATTTTTCTTTGTTAATATTTTGTATCATCAGTGTAACTGCATGGGGAATGAAAGTAGAAAAACTAGGGAAATCTGGAAAAAAATTAGTGGATGGTCTTGGAATTCATGAATACTTGGAGACTTCTTCATGGTAAATGTACATTTGTTGCATTTAGTAACTTATTTATGACATAGCTATGTGGGAGTTTGACGGCAAATGGGGAATCAGATTGGCAATATAGCTAGGGTACTGGCTTGCCATTCCTAGGGCCTGGGTTTGAATCTTGGTGGTAACACATTGTTCATTGGAATCTTGGTCCCACCCTCGCCGCTACAAACCTTGGGTGAAAGAACCCGACCGACCACTAGACTGCTCCTTCTCCCCCACTCCAATCTGAAAACAATGTCGCTGCCTCCTTCCCTTGCAATTCTTATGCAGGCCTCGCTAGGAAGACGAGTGAAGGTGGTGAAGAGGCTTTCTTTCGTTTTGGTGTGTTCACTCGGTTAAGTTGGTGAATGTGCGATTACAATCAGCATGGGATTTCCACCACCGGTGGTCGTGGATGTTCATTCTATACTTAATCAGCAGAGGGTACCTGATGAAATTCAGCGCCAGGGGATAAAATATTGAATATAACTTGGAGGATAAACCAATATCCTCTCAATTCCCTGCTCAAAGTGTATAAGCAGCCGTGAAGTAATTCACGGGACTCGGCAAGACAAATTCAATTGCTGATTACCTAGAACTTGAATGATAAATAAATTAATGTGAATTCATAATTGTATCTATTTTAAGCTACTTATCCCAGTTTACAAAAACTTTGTCTTGTGCGACAAAGAAATACTGTCAAATGATTTCCTTGAGGGCCACACTGTGTGGTTAACATGCTTTTATCATCTGAGACATCAACGATTTGTCATATAGAATATTAAACTCAAATCAAAACTCTCTAAGTGTAATAGAATGATTATGTATCCAATTCAACACAATTCAAACCCTCCGAGCGATGACAATCTGCGATTAATTCCTATATAATGGAACCTCTATTGTTTGTTTAACAACGACTTGTTGCTATTAGAAATGTAAGCGTAAAAAATGATTTATACGTTCGATTTGACTCAATTCAACCTCTTATCGTGACGGTAATAGACTTTCTGCGGCCTAATATGAGGAAGACCCATCAATTTCAGCGACGGTTTTAATGAAGACATGAAATGGATATATGAGTTCTGTCTTTCATTCCTGTAGCTTCCGAAAATGAGGACGATTTTGCAACTTCGTCTTCCAACCCACCTTTCTCTCCATGCCTCCCCACCCCGATGGGAGAGGACCGTAGGACCGACACAATAGACCCAACCCACCCTCACCCCACCCCAGAAATAATCCCTTGCAGGTCAAAAATTTTTCGCCAAGTGGTGTTCCCTCTCGTTGAGTAACACCGTTCTGAAGAAGGCTTCTTTTCCTTCCCGAGCATTTATTGCTTTCCCACGCAAGGGGGCGTGGTTCGGCGCTGTCACATCGACGTCAACTCGGGACTTAGAAATTTTTCGGCTCGGAGGTGGTAAGATTTTTTTGGACAGGAGTATACTTTTTCCCCAGGTTCATAGCCAACAAAAATTAATCGGTAGCTACCTATGTCTGACATTACAGGTGCCCACTTGCTCTGGCCCCACCAACAATATAATGCCTTGATAGCCCACGAGTCTTCTATTATATCAATAACCTTGTATTGCTGTATTTAATGCATAATTCTGTAGTTGTTCTTGTTTTTTTCTTTGATTTATTAGTATGGATCTAACATTTGAACAAATATAACTTTAAATTATGAAAGGCATTTCTTCTTTTGCAGTTAAGGTACATGCTATGATATGATTAAGCCTGTCTTTTCCTAGTGGCATTGGGTTGAATTTTCATGAAATTGTTGTAATTGGTAAACATAAAAATAAACTTTCATCAATAGCCTCTCTTCATTTTCAAGATGATGCATTACGTTCCAAAAGTTATCCACCTAAATTTGTGGTAGTAACAGAAAAGGGCATTCTGGTTTGAAACATAGAATTTTAAAATTCAGGATGTTATAATATATCCATCTGGGACACCACTTGCAACTTGGAAAAAGAAATAGCTGACCACCTACTTCATAGCATGTTGTGTAAAATATTCCTGAGCTGTTCCATCTTCTTTTGGATACTTCTGGTCAAAGAATGTTTGGGATAGTGATTTTGCATTGTAGTTTGTGGAATGTGGTGGCAATAATTAATATAATTTATTATTTTTAATTTATTCATTACTTATTACTTTTATGGCATTCATAAATACAAAGGAGGAAAGTATTGTTTCCTTGACATCTCGGCATGGGTATGTATATCCTCTGATTTTTCAAAGTACTACTGCTGGTTATAATTTTTCTGTGGAGATATGAAAGTTCTTCAGGTCATTTTACTTTTAAATCAGTGATTTTTTTACTTGTTTTATGTTTCCTTCAATTGTCCTTTATGTGGCTGATTTATTAGGTGTTAGGTGGAATAATTGAAGGGAATTGAAGGAATGGGTAATGGGAACTTGCTGTGAAGAGTGTATGACCTCCTCTCCTCCTTAATTCCTGTCCCTTCATTATCTCTTTTGCATCCTGTGAAGAAGTGAACTGAAAGGGTAAGGGCAGCAGGTTTGGAAGGCACCTGAAGGTGAGGGAGGGACATTTAGTGCAAATATTGGGTATGTTTAAAGAGCTCTTCTGGAATATGTCCAGAACCGAGGGATTTGCCATTTTTAAATTTTTTGTGTTTCTTTGAAGTATCCCATTCATTGTTTTGGCTTTTCTGTCTCAATTTTTCTAAAAAGTCTTTATATTGTAAATTGTTTTCTGTAACCTGAGAACATTTCTACGTTATATTTTATCCATTCATCCATGTTTATTACTTCTATGTTAACTATATTAATATGTTATGTAAATGACCTAATTATGAGGAATTATCTAGATGGCATATTTTTCTCATTGAAAGGTAGGGTATTTGGACGGGGAATGCACAAGAGAAAATTTGGTGGTCGCGGTGGGAGGAATCAACGGCAGACAAATGGCCGTCGATCAAAGAAGATGCACCCTGATAGAGGACCGGAGGATATGGAGGAGGATAATATAAGGGATGTACCCATGTTCCCAGGAACAGGTTAGTGAGAGACTTGTATAAAGGCTAATAAAGTGATCACTTTTTATTCTTTTTATTTTATGGGTAATAACCCATTTACATTTTATACTGTACTTAGTTACAAAGTTACAATTTACAAATATGTTTTAAATATCAGGGGAGTTCTTTATTCACTTGATATACAAAATTTTGGTTTTAAAAATACCAATATTATTAGGATCCATATCGATATTACCTAATCTCTGAATTCAGGACATTGCAGAATTGTAGGAATATGTATTGGTTGGGTGAACATTAAGAAAAAAGTCATGGTGGGATTTAGTGGAATATGTTGGTACTCTGAATTGTATGAACCTTAGGTCATAGGAACTGTCATAGGAAATGTTGTATTCTTCATCTCCAAGCTTAAAGGTAATTAGGCATATAAATTTATGCTGAACCCTCTCCAATAATTTATTATATATATCATGACTAGGATTCCATATTGTAGATGCATATTCCAAATGTGGTCTCAAGAATGAGCAGTTCAGAATTTTAAATAATTAATGTTTTTGAACTCCTTCGTGTTTCTTGCAATTAGTCCCAACATTCTCAGTGCTTTCTTCACAGAGTACTCAATGTGTTCTTTGATAAACATCTTTCTGTTAATAAGTTCACTTTTCATCTTATATTCATCTAGTATAGAACATTTTTCTGAATAGTGAAAATATATTGCACTTGGATATGTTTAATAGCATTTTGTTTTTTTCACATCAGGTTATTAATGCATTGATGTTGTCTTGTAGGAATCACAATCTTGATCGCAGTTAATTGACCTAAATATTTTTAGGTCTTCAGCAAATGACAAGAAACGAGTATCATGAAATACTGAGCCAATGTCATTTATAAATACATATATTGAAAAGAAATGGACTCAAATGTGAGCCTGGAGATAACCTAATTCTGTTAAATATTCAGTTGACTGAAATGATTTTACTTTAACTCTCTCCTTCCTCTCAGTCAGGATTATATATAGGTTTGATAAAATTGTCTTTCCAAGGTTTTGAAACCTAAATGGAAAATTGTCTTAAAATATCCTGATCTGGAAAATTATTTTTTTGTAGTCAAAATCTATCGGCTCCTAAGGATGGAAAGTAGGAGAATAAGAGACATGTGTTTAGTAGAAATGAATGGCCTAATTATGTGTAGTTATTTATTTTACTGTTTTGGCTCATCCTAAAGCCTGTATTTAGAATTTGTTTCTTGGTTGTTTTGTTGGTCAACGCATTGTATTTATCCATGCTATCTATATTACCTAATTTGTGGCTGTGAAAAATGCCTTTACAATATATTAACTTGAATCATCTGGAAAGAGGTAGTGGACATGCCCTCCTAGAAATTTATGCAAATGTTGCCCCCTATGTATTACTATGGTCACCTCTTCTTGAAATCTGGGAAAACTCCTTGAATTGTTGCCTATTCAAAACCTGTGGGTATTCTCCTTGATTTTGACATGATTTATAGATTTTCCCTGATGATTCTGGTTTTCATTATGATGAAAACTATTGTCAAGGTAATTATGTATGAAGAATCATGAACTTGGCCCCATATAAAGTCTTTGAAGGCTTAAATTATTCTTATCCTAAAATATCCTGGGGCTGATTGGTAGGACTAAACTTTGTAATGGGTGAGCATTAAGAAAGTTGCTTGACATATGACTCCCACTACAGAATAGGATGCATGGACTAGCGTCTTAGAAATTTTGTCACTCCCAGACCTCAGTTGTGTAAACCTTGTGACTCTGCTTGCCATGGTGCCAAATGTCATATGCTGATGGGTAATCGTAGTAAAGGCCTACATAAGGAACCCCTGGAATGTAAACAATACACTGGTAACTCTCCCTAATATTTCACGACAAATGTGTTGGGAAATCTCATTGTGGGCCAAGGGAATTTTCTGGCTGAAGGGATAGAGAGATGATCTCACGAGTGTCGACCTTGAGATGCTTATCCTAAAGATAGGACTTGGCAGTGGAGGCCTACGAACTGCTCCTGTCTTTAATAGAAGGCACCCACCAATAGAAATTCTAGTCCTGCCTCTCCACTTCTAAGATATTTTGTAAGAATAAATACAGTTCATTGACTAATAATGAAGTTTTCACTTTGGACAGTATTTGGTCAAATTTACCTTCTACCTAATAATTTCTTATTTCAGTGAACTAATGATTTGGGACATTAATCTATTCCAAAGGACTGTTTCTATAGTGAATCCCTTTATGAAGTGTAACCATCCATTACAGGATGTCACTTAGGGGCTTCTTATGTGCCAAAGTGTTTGTTATATTTATTAATTATTTGGAGATTGGGTATAAAGGATGATAAATGGTTAATAAAGAATGTATATCTGCAATATGATGGCAGCAAAGGGTGTTGACTTCTTAGTATTGATTATCTCCCACCCCCTGACCACTTCTGACCAACCTCAGGAATGAGTAGCTTGGCAATAACTGATTGTCAATTGTTGATTTGGCCTATTAGCTTCTGGCAAATAGCAGAGTGGTGTTCATATCTTCTGAAATTACTGTTCCTCCATACAACTAATAGAACACTTGCCACATTTCTTGTGGATCACATGAAAAAAGCCACCAGCAGTTTCACAAAGGGCAACCTACTTCAACCATTAATGATTTCCAAGTGAGAGTAGTTATATCAGTCATTGTATAACAAACAAGCTACTTCAAGGAAAGTTTCTAATGATCTGGATGATTCTAATAGAAGTAATTTTTATCACGTAGAAGTAGTTCACAGTGATGAAATGGGTTGGGAAAGAAGGATGGGGGAAATTGTATGTGAATGGAATACCTTTTCTCATCCTTATAAACTACCTGCCTTTTGTATACAACCGACTGGACTGCTGAAGTGCACTTGATCACAATGTAAAGCATCTTAAAATATGATGCGAAAACTTATGAAAAGTATAACTTGGAATAATCTTATTTGAACCTTGCCCTTGTGAATTGGAATCATTTCAGCTTGTCTCCTGGGAGTAGAATTGGAAGAGTCTTCATCTTCGGATGAGGAGATGGGGGATGTCACTGGTTCATTCAGTGACACAGAGTGGATTGGAGAGGAAGAGGAAGGGACCTCATCTGTAGCTGCTGAGAAAGATAACAGGGAGAATGACCCTGGAGCCAAGAAAACAGTGGAAGTTGTGAGCAGTGATATCCCATTAAACAATGCACTTGGTGCTCTAATGGGCATGTATGCATCTGATGATGACTCAGATGACGGTAATTGACTTTGTTCAGAATAGTTTAATGATAGTACAAGGCAGGTGAAAATGAGTTAACTAGAATTTTAATTTGGAGAGACTTTTGGAATGACATTAGAAGATGTGGTGCAGTGAAACACCTTGAATGTGTTTTTCTTTTACCTTTTAAAAATTAATGCAAGTACTGGGAAAGTACAAATTGTGGGAAATGGTTTAGTTGGTCTACTTTATTAAAAACATTCATTTGCCAAAAAATGGGTAACATTGAGAGCTGGCCTTGCCACTCAAAAATCCAACTTGCAACTCATTTAGATTCTCAGAACTGAATACTGATGAACTATAACAGAATACTAATGAACAATAACTCCATGTCACCACCTTTTGCACTTTGCCCCGGGAGTCTTCGACCCTCTGGTATCCGCAATACCCTATCTTCAGGCATTCTTTCCAGATGAGCGAGCCACCTCTATCTGGCACACTTGACTTCACAGACCCGACTAGGTTTTCCATACAGTCGGTATAGCTCGGCGTTAGTATGGATGCGCCACACATTGTTTTCATTGTTTGATCTGTTAATTCTTCATAGGATCTTCCTCCTTACATGTTGAGCAGCTGCTCATCCTGACTGTTGATGACCAGGTTTCACTGGCATGTAAAACCATGGGGCAAAGAACAGTTTGATATGTACTTTCTTTTGTTCTTCGACTTAATAGGCTTGACGTAAACAGGTGCTGGAGGCCGAATAAGCTTTATTCCATGCTTTTGCTTATTCTTTAATTACCAAGCTGTTCTCATTATTTTCTGACCCCAATGAACCTAAATAATTAAAGGAAGACACTTTTAAATCGGTATCCTCTTACTGTAAACTGTGCTGGAGGTTCATTTCCAGTCCTTTTGATAACCATAACTTTTGTTTTTTCCTCATTTATGGCAAGACTGACCGTTACCGATTCCTCTTCCATTTGCTGAAAGGCTTCTCTCGACCCTGGCTCATTCCTGCTGATTAGATCCATGTCATTTGCATATGCCAGATACTGAACTGTCTTGTTTAATCATGTGCCACCAGGATTAATTACAATCTTCCAGACAAGTCTTTCTAATGTCAGGTTGAAGATGATACACGACAAAGCATCTCCCTGTCTGAGCCTTCTATTAACTCTTAAATTCTCATGATAATATTTCTGACATCTTTATTATGCTGTGGTCCTGTTGGCATCATCTTAACAAGGTGAATGAGGTAGTCTGGAATCCTCTGTGTATGCACAGTATCAGATATGTGTGACCATCCAGTGCTGTCATATGCCTGTTTGTAGTCAATGAAGAGCTGGTAAAAAATTGTAGATTACACATATAGAGGCAAGATATTGATCTTAAAATGAGTATAATCCTAATTTACATTAGCATTCATAGTGTGCATCTTATCAATATATGAGATCATGCAAAATTTTGAATTTGCTGTCTTCCTGCGATTAAATGTAAATGTTGAAAAGTTTGTAGTTTCTGTGATGGATTTTGTTTGTGATCAAGATTTCCAATTCTTTTATTTTATTCTATGTTTGCACAGCTGTATACTATATTGTATGTTGGTATATTAATTGTAATTTCTCCTTACAGATGCCCCCCCTGTGGTAATCAAGACTCAGGTCAGCAAAGGTGATGGGCCGAGTAGTGTTCCACCAAAAGCAAAGGAAACAGTTGTGGAACAGAATCCGCCCCAGTCTGAAAGTCAATTGACGACTCTTAAGGGTGTTGCAGTGGAGCTGAAGCAAAATGAAGGGGAGGATAGTGACAGTAGTGCTCCTGAGGAAGTGCCAATAGTGAGAGTAGAAGAGGGCAAGGCTGGCGGGGATGGGGTGGCAGTGGAGGGGCAGGATGAGGCTCAAGCAAACAGTGGAGGGGGAAAGGAGGAAGTAGAGGGTGTGGAAGAAGGTGGAAAAAGGACAAAGAGAAGTCGAAAGAGGACGAGAGGCCGGAGGGGGAGCTCGGAGGTGGCCAAAGACAAAGGAGGGGACTCACCCAAGGAGAAGTCCTCTACTAGTGATGTGAAGAGGCCAGTTGAGCAGAGGACGTATGTGAGACCACCGAGACATCCCACATTGCTGGAAGAGGTGAGAAAGCCATTGACGTCTCCATCCTACTACCTTGCAAACTCTCACTCATTTGCTATCCTTCAGTAACCAAACCAGTGCTAACCAAAATGGCATGTGAAAGTGGCTATCATTGCATACAGTTGACCCTTATGAGTCAAATACAATCCTTTTCAGGGGTTAGCTTCTTTTGTTGTTTTCTTTTGAATCTAATCACCTCAAATGAAGTAATTTATGGATCAGCTTCATTTCTGATCCTAAAATATTCCTCACCTTACTTTATTGTAACATTTTGAGGGTGGCATATTTTAAAAGGATGCTTGAAATTGCCTTAGTTCATTTGCAAGTAGCACGTCAAATTCTGAGTATTTTCGTGATTGAGCAACCTGTCGAGAAGTCACTTCTCAATCACGTCACCTGAGTCATTAAGTCCCCCACCTTGATTAGCTTCAAGGATTCTAACACAACCAGCCTTTGATTCACTACAAATAAATAATTTTATGCCATATTTGTTTGGTTTCTTTTGTATTTACACCTTCATACTGGCTTGTCCCCTAAATGGACAGATACCCTTGTCAGTAGTTACCAAGTCTCCAGCCATTATGGTAGCAATGAATCCGGATGCTTGTGTGGGGTTCAGGAGAATGTTACAACAGTAGCAATTGAAATACCTAGTAATTGTGGCAACTTAATTTTTTGCAAAATTAGGATTGTGCAGTCCTTTCTTACATTTAAATCGTGCACCACTCATTATTATCTCTGCCCTCTATGGAAAAAAAACCCACCCATGTGCAATGCGAAACTGCAGCCTTCAAGTTAGCAGGTGAGGATGTTCCTCTGCCCCCACCAGGGTTGGTGAATGAATTGCTGGCCTTGTATTAATACCCCATTTCTACCTGGCTGTGTCTTTAAGTGTGCTCTGTTGTTTTTGCACTCAAGTAGTGATGCCTGTTATCATGGGGTGTTGAACTTGGTAAAAGTCTTAAGTAAGCTTCCCGATAAAAGTTGCCTTCCTCTTCTTATGATGATTCCAGTATTACGATTCTGAGTACATATTCCAGATTCTGAGTGCCCAGTATTACCATGTGGTCAACCATGCTCAATCTGTGCACTGTAGAATGAAATGGTGTAACCTCAATTTATTTAATGCAATAACAGTACTGCCTCTTGATGTAGGGTCTTATTTACTTTATTGGACAGAGTTTTTGCCCAAGATTTTCTGTGTACTATACCTACTGGAATGGTATAAAAGTATTTGTGAACCTAAATTGCAATGGTCACATATACATAACAATGAACAATGTACTGAAGTTTCTGTTGCCTAGTTTTGAGAGTTCATCAGTTGTGACAGCTAACCACAGGTCTGTGGTTTAACTCCTTGTCCTGGCTAGCTTAGTCTTAGTCTATTTCATTAATTTCAACATTAGTAATAGACGGTATTTGGCATTGGTGGATAAATATTGCTCATTACTTAGGGCAATTAGTCTCAACAGTAATGAAATAATTTCTTGCTTTGTACATTCCACTTTGTACATGTGGAACAGTTTGAAGCACACTATAACAAAAACAGCACAAACAGTAATCCCAAAAAAAATGAGAAAGAGAAAAATATGGCTTAATGAGGAATGCAAAGAAGCATTAAGAGAGAGACTAGGAGCGAAAGAGCAATGGATTCAAGGTGGAAGATATGATGAAGGAAAGGCTGCATTTGACGAAGTAAGAAAAAGAACCCAGGCGACGTTCTGACGAGTTTAAAGAAAATATATTAAAGATTTAATGGAAGAAGCACAAGCAGATTTTCATTAGAATAAAAGCAAAGAGTTGTATAGAAAGGTAAAGTTTCTTAAAGATGGGACAGGAAGGCAACAACACTTTATAAAAGATGGAGACGGAAAAGTTCTAACTGCAGAACAGGAAATAGACAGAAGATGATCGGAATATTTTAGTGAACTGTTGAATGGAGAGGAACCTAATGAATTATTTGAATTCGTAGAACATGTTACAGTAGAACCAGAATGCCTTCCTCCCACTGTGAATGAAATAAATGAGCATATTAGGCATCTGAAAAATGGGAAAAGTGCAGGTGAAGATTGAATTTTGGCAGAACTACTTAAAGCTGGAGAGGAAGTCCCTGTGCAAAGGGTACACAAACTGATTGGTACTATTTGGAAAAAACAAGTGATCCTGCATGACGGGAAAGTAGCCCTTGTATTCCCAATCTATAAAAATAATGATAAATTGATGTGCGGTAATTACAGAGGAATAGCTCTATAAGATGTGGTGTATAAAGTCTTCTCTAAGTGTCTCCTATATAGGGTTAAACCTTTAGCCAGTGAAGTTATAGGAGAATATTAAGGTGGCTTTCTCTCAGGAAAATCAGCAACTGATAATATATTTTTCTTAAGACAGATATGTGAAAAAATGTATGAGTTTGACCAAGAACTACATCTACTGTTTATTGACTTTCAAAAAGCTTGTTGAACTAATAGGACTATGTGTTACCGATACAGAAGTGAAAATCAAACTAGAAAATAAAATAACTAAATCCTGTAAAAACTGGATTAAGACAAGGGGATGGACTATCACCAATCTTATTCGATTTAGTCCTTGAAAAGATCATGAGGGAAGTTGATAACCATAATAATATAGGTGCATCAGTGTATGAAAGTGTATTACCCATTTAGCCCATGCTGATGATATTGTAATAATGTCACAGTCCCAGGAGTGTAATGTTTACACTGCAAACTGCAGCAAGGAAATTTGGCTTGAAAGTAAGCCCAAATAAAACTGAATACATGGTTATAGGAAGGCACTGCCTACCGGATGTTTTACAGATAAAAATAAATGAAGAAAATTATAAGAGGGTTCGAGAGCTTAAGTATCTCGGTGCAATTCTGTCGGAAGAGGCATCAAATGAAGTAGAAATAAAAGCTTGAATTCAAGCTGGTATTAAGGCATTCTATACTCTGAACAATATTTTGAAGTCCCAGAATGTATCAAGAGAGCTTAAAATAAGATTGTACAAGTCATTAATTCTCCCTGTGGTTCTCTATGGGTGCCAAAGCTGGAGCACACAAAAACAAGTTCAAAACAAACTCTTAATATTAGAGATGCGGGTGCCTAGGAAAATATATGTGCCGGTCCAAGACAAATTAACAAGGGAATGGAGATGATGACATAATCAGGAACTATATGACCTTTATCAAGACAACACCATAGTAGGATTACTAAGAAGCAGGAGATTAGAATGGATAGATGATGTGGAACAGATGAATGAGGAACGATGTCCTAAACTTGCAAATTACATGAGCCAGGAGGGGAAAATACCATGTATTCCGGAGCAGAATTTAAATACAGATATAGGTTTTCATAGGCCATAGTACTTGATTTGCTTAAAAAGATGTGTTAATATTTCTAAAACTAGAGATGGTAGGGGTTTTCAATTGCCACCAATATTACAATTGTCATTTACTTTCAGATTTTTTTAACTGGTAGCTTTTAATGCAAATAAAAAGATTGAGCTAGGAGATGAATTTCTATAGTGACTTAATGCAGGAGTTCATGCCAAAGAGTATACATTCAGAGGAAAATAACAGAGGACAATCGATCATAATTTAATGCACCAGTGAAAAATCTAGATTAGGACTAGGCTCCTGGATTTGACGAGGTTGCTTCTAAGCAATTGGGTTGGCTTTGGGATTCAACCGCATATTCATCATTCTGGATGGCGACGTTTTGCCTACGGCATAGTGGGAGGGGAAGGGAATAGAGGGGGAGAATTGGTTCATTAGGAGGGAAGGGGATACCATTGTGATAAACTACTTTATTACCAGGATAGTACTTTTTAACCTTTTCACTTTACCGTTGTTAGGAGGGAAGGGGGGGGTCATTCCATGCTATGAGGGTTGGTGTTTCAAGGTGAATGACTGGAGAGTGGGGGAGAGGAAACATACACAATGACGGAGGTTATGACGTAAACAGATCTGGCATAATGCTAAAAGGCTATTGACATCAATGATGAATGCAAATCATAAGTAAAATTTTAAAAATCGATCATTAATAAAAAAGTGTGGGAGTACAAAGCGAAAAATAATTTCATGTGTTGCATTTCCACAAAGTTAAACCTGAAACTGTAACTTATACTCAACATTAATGTTTATTTTGTTCTGTAGCTTAATTTATGCCATTTTTTTGTCTTTCACAGCTGCTGAAAAATGAAATACGGCATGAACGTAATGTAATCCTCCAGTGTATACGTCATATTGTGCAAAGCAATTTTTTTTGATCCGAAGCCTGCAGTGCAATTGCAAGAGGAAAATTCTTCTACAAATGAAGAGAAACTTTTACCTACCGAAGATGGCAGCTCTACTGCTGACTTGGCAATAAATACATGATAGTGGAATGAAAAGTTTGGTTGAGAGAGAATCTTAAATGAGCAGATAATGATGTAGTGAGATGAATAATTTTGATTTTGTAATACACCAAGAGTGACTGTCAATATCTTTTGATTCATGGATCGAAGATGTGTGCAGTGAAGCCAAGCGACTTATGGTAATATCAGGTATTTTTTGTTTGAATGAGTGATTCTTAGTTTTGTTTCATTTGTTATACACTTTTAAGCTGCTGCTGTTTATAGTGTCTTAGCAAAAATTATCAGTTGTGATTACAAAAACTTCTCATGGCCCTGCATCCATATCTACCTCCAAGGTGACTGTATTTTCTGTTGCAATTATGGGAGTGTGTCTGATATGAATCCTTTATTTGTTAAAGTTATAAAATTTATTTTAACATTGTTGGGGGATTTCATGTTTTTGAAAACTTGAAGTGTGTGAATTAAAATTTGTACAGATATGTCCTCATGCAATGCTTATTCCATTAATTATTTATGAGTGCCTTTCCGTAATTTTTCTTCCTAAATTGTTTCATTTATGTAGTAGGGTCACTTTCTTGGACCTTGCCTTAATGATTTTTAACCCCACAGAATCATTCTGTTGTTATGATGTTATTTATGCAGGGTTTTCAGTCTCATTAAAATTAGAAACTTTTGTAAAGTCCTGTTGATAAAGGAACTAATATTGAAGTCCTTTATTTTATGGCAATGTAGAATGTAATGTGAAACTGAATGGCATGTTGTTGGGAAGGGCCATAGTGACAGCATTTGATCTAATCACATAGGAAAACTAGGATAACTACTGCATGTCCTTGGATGTTAGTCAATAAAATTCTTCCTCTTTTCAGCCAATGAAAACCTACCTTAATAACACCTTTCAATGTTTCCATGCATTGGCTACCTAAAATCGTATGCATCTCATTTGAATTACTCATACGCTACTTAAAATATTCACTGAGTATTGTGTTACATTTATGTTCAAGCTTTTTATGAGGACTTACTGCTGCTAAATATACTTGGGCAATGCCACTTTGCTCTGTTAATGCATTCAACTTAGGCGATTGTATTTTATAAATTTTGCCACTTTGTTCTAGTTATGCATTCAACTTCTAGGTGATTGAATTATTTAAATTTTGCATTTCCAACCCCAAAATACATTCCTGATTAGCTGTGGGTGATGTTCGGGCCATAAGTCTCTGTGAAAAGTAAGGATCAATATGGAGCGTGTTTTTAAAATGCTGCCTGTGAAAATAACTTTGAGAAAATTGACATTAAATAGTCGTAATATTGATCTAGATAATGAGATGAATCAAAGTCATGTTGACTTCTCATCATGAAGTTGGGAACCATCAGGTTTCTTTGCCTCCTGATACACCACACACCTGAATGACCCACTGAGTCAGTTAAAAGTTGCCAGGTGCTTTATGCATCTCTTTTTGTACCTTTCTTTCTACTACCTGAATATTTGAAAATATCCTTTTCCTCAGGCAAATATTCACTTTTTCATACACCTTGCCATTGGTTTATCTTTTTTTATCTTGAACGCAGGCAACTTATTGGAGTACATGATGCAAAAAAATCCTCAGAATTGCCATTATCTTCTCCTTCTCACCTAACTCTGCTTTCTTTATCCTCTGTAGCATATGTTAGGGTATGTGATCATACACTAAATCACTCTTGAGTTAACATTCCCTTTCATGGTAGTTAACACTCCCTTTCATGGATGATGCAAGAGTTTACACACTAATCTGCTACAAGTTTTTTTATAGCTTAGCTCAAGTCTTATCTCCAGCATTTTAAACTTGCTTAGAAGCATCTGTCGAAGGCTTTCATGGCGTTCTGAATGTCCATTGGGTTGGCTTTTGGGATTCGACTGCATATTCATCATTCTGGATGGCGACATTTCGCCTACTAAGCCGTAGGCAAAACGTCGCCATCCAGAATGATATGCGGTTGAATCCCAAAGCCAACACAATTGCTTAGAAGCAACCTCGTCAATCCAGGAGCCTAGTTTTAATCTAGATTTTTCACTGGTGCGTTAAATTATGATCAATTGTCCTCTGTTATTTTCCTCTGAATGTATGTACAAAACAGAAGTCATGAGATAAGAATTAAGAAGATGGGGCTGAATTTTAATTCAGTGCACTTGATGATGGTGTAACTCCCAAAACTGGTTGTGCTTGCAATAATAAATCTGTGGAAGACAAAGTTTTGTTTACTACTATGTCAATCTTCCATCAAGTAAAAACTTCAAAATTTGAATCTGAATAGAAGTGTGAGAGGGCGCAAAATAGAGGAGAAAAAGTGTGGAAGAGGACAGGAATTCTGGATAAAATAAGAAGAGAGATGATATGATGAGTGAAAGAGGGATCTAATGAATGGAAAAATGTGGTTGAAATTGGGATGATAGGGTAAAGATTGTCCAATAATCTAATAGTAACCTTGTAGAATACACAAATGAACTAAATTTGGGGCCTCAATAATTTAAGAAAATATTGAGCACTTCTCGGAAGTAGACATAAGTGCAGCTTATGGCACTTGAAAAAGGAACTAGTTTAAGTGAATATGTAAAGCAACATGAAAAAAAAATTTAAAACAAAAAATCCTCCTTTTTAACCTAAGTCCAAGCATGCGCCTTAGCACAGTGGCTGATAAAAATTTTAAGTTGGCACCTGGCCTTCTGCATTTGAAATAATATCAAGTGTGTATTCTACTACAACTATTCTATTACTAAATCCCATTGTTATCTTTATATGGTTTGCATGCATTAATGAAAATTTTAACCCGGAAAATCCAGGGAATTTCATCATTTTAGGTCACATTATATATTGTAGCAGTCCTGAATAAATTAGCATGAAATGTGTACAAAACGATAATTTATTCCTAGCCAAGGAACTTAGATGCTGTATTACATTACAGGTATTCTTACCACATGGGTGAAATAGACAAATAGGTTTTGACAAATGTGTTAATAATTATGTAGTATCGCTTCCGTGTTAAATATATATATTATATTAAGAGGAGAATATTTAGCATTTGCTTGGCTGGAAGTGTGTTAAGCAATAATAAGTATCATTGGATAGAGAATACCTATTTTCCTAAGGTTAATTACACCGCATGCGGTATAATTAACAGTTGCAACGAAGTCTTATGAACATGAATATAGATACATACTTCACATATCGTGCGTACGATCATGAATCTTCTCTTTTTGAAATTTGCGCCATTTTTACGCTCGAGTAATTCGAGTTTTAAGTATTAGCCCGTCGAGTATTCATAATTTGATTCCTAATTAAAGCTTCACCTCTAATACTATCCTTGACAAAAGATAAACCAACGAAACTTAGTACTTCTCTATCCTGAGAAAATATACCTTTCCAATTGCGAAACAAGCAAGGTTATTTTCTTAAATCAAGGTGGTCGTACAAGGGCGCGTTTTCTCTTTTCGTTAGTAGACGTCGTAGACGTTTGAAAAGATGAAATCTATCAAATGTTAGAGTTTTACTCGAGATTATCAGATCAAGAGGCTTTTATAACCTGTATGGGTCTTCAAAGGATTTGAACGTATAAATCGCATTAATTTCTTTAAACCCTTTAAATATTGCCTACACCAAAAGAGTGTGGCAATGCGTATTGCATCTTGCGAATCGAAAATTGTTAGTGGTTTGTGCTTGAGCTGAGTCGGAGTCAAAAGGAGTTGTTTGTTTCAATAATCAGCCGTGCGATTTTTAGTAAATCCGATGGGTGCATGGTAAGTGAATAACTATTAGTTACCTCTGCGTACTCTTTTATTTATGCTTTGTCTGTCAACTTAACCACATATTTATTGTTGTTTATACCCAGACCCTGTAATGACGGAGAAGGCTCTGTATGTGAGGAATTTTCAAAATGGGAAGCATCGACAAAGCAGTGGTTATTGGTTTTATCTGTCGTCTGTGCTCAAAAGTTAATCGTTTAGTTATCCCAATATTTAGTGAAGAAGGTGAACGACTCCAGCTGGTTAGGATGATCCGTGACTATTTGTCTTTATCCGTAAGTAGAATTAACTCATTTATGTGTTCTCTTCGATAACATTTCTGTGTTCATTTACCTCACCAATTAGGTCTTCAAGGGTACTTGTTCATCCTTGTCTGAGTGATTGCATTGACTTAGTTATTCGTTCATTCCTGCAATGCCTACTAGGGTCGGGAAAATTTCTACCCCCAGTAGCGTTTCTGGAATCATGCTGTTCGCTAAATAAATGTTTATTGTCGGCTATTTTGACTAATGTGAATGCTGTATATTGGAAAATTCATGAAGTCCTTCACAAATGCCCCTGGGTATCGTTTTGAGGCCGACCCTGTCTCAAATTTTTGAGAGTATTTATCACATAGTGAAATACTTTTCGTTTTGCCTACGATATTTGCAGGACCCTAGGTGAAATTCTGCATTGTTTCCTAATTAATTCATGCTAAGTTAACGTAAACTTTGATTTTGCACTATTGGTAAAGGGTTAGATAGGTTAGGCAATCTATATCATAATAGAATCATCCTTAATTGTTACATATCAAGTATTTTTTAGGTTTACTGAAGAGGGCCTTTAGTGTTTGTTGCTGTCAGTTGTTTAGCTTTTAAGCCAACTTACTTGTGAATAACCTGAGTGTAATTTGGATGTGTAGAATTCTTTAGTGTGCTCTTGTTTCACCCACCTTAATGAATGAAAACTTGAATGGGAAATGCTCTGTAGGTATTCTGCTGATTTCTTAATGGTGAAACTTAATCGAATATCAACGATTTTGATATCAGGCTATCTAAAGCATTGGTAAGCCCCCTTCGTAAATGTGCCACCTATTTCTTGTCTTTTTATTTCTGTACTTGTTCATATTTTTTGTTTTATAAGTTTATTCTTTAAGTATATGACATTTTTGCTTCGTGCAATAATGTATTAATCATTCAATAATTTTACTTACCAAGTACTCATGTGATATTATCGAAAGAATTGCTCTGATGCTTGCATATCATAATTGTGTTGAAATGCTTTTAAATTTTGACATAGTTGTCATTGAAGACCTGTAATATTGGGGGGGGGGGTCTTTAGCTAATGCCCTCACCAACCGAGTGGTAGTAAAAAGTCTAGAAGTTATTATTTCTGTATTGATGTGAAATCCCAAATGCATTCAATTTTATACTTTTAGACAAGCACTTATGGTGAAAAACCAGGTAAATCTCCGCTTCCGCAGGTAAGGACTTATCCCCAACAGCAACAATGGTAGCTAAACTTTCATTGGATTAGAGAGCACAAAATCAAAGTGAAGCATATACAGTGAATGGTACCTATATGCATAATCTAAATGAGCATGCATGTAATTTGTTGGGATCGGGATGGATCAATTGTGACTTGAGTGCTGGCCTCCTATCCTGAAAACCTGTGTTTGAATCCTGGCTGTGATAGATTTCTCAGTGGAATTGGAGTCCCTGATTGGGTGCCATGTTAGTGAATCATATAGCACTGTTCTCTATCCATTTGATGAGGGATTAATTTTTAGACCTTGTGGAACCTAGTCATCAAGGAATGATTGAAAGATTGGGGAGAGTATCTTCAGCAGATGTCCTCACCAAATCTGGTGGCACTAAAAAAATCCCAAAGTAATTATTTCTGTATTGACAGGATATGTATCCCAATTGCATTAAATTTAATAGTATTAGAATAGCACTTAAGCTGACAAACCACCGAGGTGGGTTTTGAAATAGTCTTGATGTTAGCGGGTAAGGACATAAGGTCCCAGGTTTATATGATTAGATATTTTTGTGAACAATCTTTTTCAGTTTTAATGTAGGGCAATAAAAATGTCTTTTGGGGCTGGTTTTCTGTATTAATCATTGTCTTTGTATGGTAAAAGTAGCATTTTGTTTCAGATCACAATGGATGATCCCTTACCCAAAACAATATGCCTTTCTTGCATTGAGAGATTAAAGGAACACAATGAGATGAGAGAAAAGTGGCACTTGGCTCAAAGAAGGTTCCAGGAACAGCAACTGGCCAACACACAGGTTGTTTTCTTAAATATTTGAACAATCCTAACTTTAGCACTGGTTGTAAAAACATTTTTATTCTTACATCCTCTACATTTGAATCAAGTTTCAGAGTATTTTATTAATTTTTTGAGTCAGTAATGTGATGAATGCAAGGATAATAACTTTATTGTGAAGTGAGTTCAAAGTTTGGAATACTATCAGCCCATTTTGGATAAAATGTTGACCTTTGCAAAAAGAAGCTTCCTAATGAAGGAATATATTTAGGAATTCAATAATGTTTTGATAGTTGGCATCTTAGTAACTCATAATGCAAATTTGTACTCATTTTTTAAAATTATTATTCATTTATGTTGAATGCCATGTATTGGAATGGACGCTGTTCATGAATGCATTTATAATAAAAGGAGCCTCAGCTTTATCTTCAGCCATAGACCTAATGCTGTTTGTTTCCTTTGTTTTCAGAATTCAACAACTGGATGAAAACCTGTTATCTGATTATTTTGTGATTAATACTACATTAAGTTACTTTCTCGGTGTAATTAGTTATTAATATTTATAATGTACCCATTCAATAAAGATCAAATAAAATCTTGATTAATTAGAAGCATTATTAGAGAAGCTAGTCGCTAATGCATTGCTTGGATCTGTAGCTATGCTGGAGGGATTGTCCATTTCAGGGGAAATGCTCAAGGATAAATTGCTTTGGGCTATGAAGTAACTATGTTAGGATGCTCGTTATGAAAACGTAGGCCAGTGGGGATAACTACCTGCATATTTGCAGTGATGACTTTCTTCTAAAGTCTGCTCATTTCATGTTGTGGGTCTAATAATATGTATTCAGTATTGCATAATATGCTTCAACATCAGTCATTCGTGAGGTTGATTTTTTACTGTAAATACTTATTTGTAAAATGCTATTGATAAATCGCACTCATAAAATTTCATCCCGGTCATGATACATAGAAAGAATTGTACATACATATTTGGATGTCATATTTATACAACAGGATTTTACCATGTGTGTCTTTATTGGTTATTTTGTCATTGTTATTCTCATGTTCCTAAATTGATGACACTTGATAGATTCATTCTTAGTGATTTTAAGTTGGTGTTTGGGTATATAGATGTAACTGTTCATGTAAAGATTGCTGAATAACATGGTCATATTGTTATGAAAATATGGAAAGTAGTTTAAAACAGATATTTTGATTGACCATTTACTTTTAGGCTGCAGATTTTTTTCAGTGAAATAAATGCATTGCATTTCTTTGCTACAGTTTGCTTTTTAATCAACTCTGTATGCGTAAAATAAAAACTTTTGCATCATGCATCACTTTATGTATGAAATGCTAAGTATCCTGAAGGACTTGCACTTATCCTTGTCCACTTAACACTTTTTGAAAGCGAAAATGGGCTGTATTCGGATTCAGAGTGTGTCTCCCCCCTGGGAAAGTTAGGGAAATTATTAAATTTTCTCACCATATTTTCTCTATGTTTTCAAGTATCGATAATTTTTGTACGTAGGCGTAGGATTAAAATATTGCTGGAAAATTTTACCCATCTCCTGTACAATTTATTAGCTAAAATTGCATTACAATTAGTCGTTTTATGATTTCTCATCCTTGAGTAGAGTAATCACAGCCATGCAGTTATAGTTGTTGAAAAGTTATTTAGTGTGAAGAGACTTGATTGATATAGCTTTTAGAGAGGGGCAGTTAGCGAATGAACAAAGCGAAAGGGATGATTGTTTACTTTAGTGAACTGATTGAATTATTCACTAGCCCTGGCAGTGAATAGTTCTAGTGTATGTAGTTGTGAATGAGCTATTTCCATAATGAATAGTTCAGGTAGATCTAAAAATCCCTATCCCTCTGTCAAAAGGATTATTTTACTAACTCATCTTTTTGGTACGTCTTCTACAAGATGGGGTAAAAAAAAGATCTACTAAATGTTCTGCCACACTAATAGCCTCTGCTAATTGGGTCAGAGGTTCTGATGAAACGTTGAGGAAGTGGAGAGGCTTGGAGTATTATATTGTTATAGTATTACCTTATAGTTATTGTTTTGGTTTAGTCTACCAAGTCATTATGCACAATAAATTCAACAATGGTTGATAATATGCTGTTGGAATTGTCTTAAAATTTCAAGAAATTTTATTGATGGGCCATATTTACATGATTAGGTTCTAACTTCAATAGAAAGTTGAATGATTTTCGTAATGATTAAACAAATTCCCTCAAGTGTTTTTAATTAAATTTTAGCTATGAGAAATGATGCTATCGGAAATCTGATAGTCATAATCATTGCGATATATTAACCTGGAAGACTATTGAGAAGTATGCAAAGCTGCAGGTATGAGGTAAATCAAAGGGTTATGCATTTTTATAATAATAGAGCACTCTAGTTGGTGAAAGCAAGTGATTGTAGCTGGAATTTATTGTAAAGATAAAGCGTAAAACAAATTCATTGTTGAATTTATATTAACGTGATTGATGGAAGATATTCATGGGAAAGGAAGTACTGTGTACTGATTCCATTAGCAAATAAGACTAGGTGTGAAGTAAAATTAAGTGTTCTCTATTCTCTTGTACATATACATATAAATGTATTGGTGACTGTATGCTCGTTACTTCTCAAGCTCTACTGAGCTGATTGACCTAAAATTTTGCATGATTCTAGTGTATGTACTAACTTGAGCTATAAGCTGTATAAAAAAGGCCTCAGGGCCCCCTATGTTTTACTCCCATAACAAAAGAATTGAAATCAGTGTGTAGGTTCCTTTTTTTTTGTTTTTAATTCTAATCCAGGTTATTTCTAGTCCAGGAATAGAGTTGAAATTCTCTCTGTCGAATGGCGGAAAGAAGGAAGTATTTAATTCTTGCAATCGATATTGTTAAACCCTTAACTTTTGCTTAAAAATTACATTTTAATGTCAAAACTATCAATAATTCTCTGATTTCAATAGTAGCCTACTTCCATGGCAACCTGAGCTATGGCTATTAATGGAAATTTCACCTGAGCCTTAAATGGGTTACCATATATTAAATTATCAATATTAGCAAATTTATGTGCAATTTCAGCTGTATTTTGTACTTAATTGATACATGATGAGGTCTCTGCTTGTGTGCTGAATGGCTTTTACATGTATCTGAACTTTGCACATCACATTGATTCCTTTAATTTGGGCCAATTGGTAGTCGCGGTACATATATCTCTTACTATGCATGAAGAATTTTGCACCCTGCTGCAGACTTTGCTCCACACCTATTAAACCTCAATCCAGTTACAAATTAATGAGCTGATTTTCTTGACATTTTGCCCCTTGGAACATGATATTTATCTATTCTTATATTTAAATGGAGTGGTGTATGTGCATCTGTGAGTATTCCTAGCACTTTTGCTCATAAACTACCGAAGTGATTGACCTGAAATTTCGCATAATTCTATTGTGTATAATGAGGTATGCTATTGGCTAATAAAGAGAACTATTGGCATTTCAAAATTTTTAGCGACTTTTGAAATGTCTATGGTTCTATCCCAAATGGGTCTAAGCGATCCTGTACAAAATGTACCTTTAGCTCATTTGTATTGGTTGCAGACTTTATTTCTTTTGCACACTTTAATATAGAAATAATATTTGCTCAAATTAAACTTTAAATTATTAGTCCCATCAGCTACTAATGTCATTCTGGTACCACATCTGTAGAGGTGGGCTTCAATACCATCATTGGTAATGTGGTCCATAAAGTTTTGAACTTACTTGTTCTACTATCTTTCCATTAAATGATTTTGTTTGTATCTTCTTCATGGAATTTTGCATATTATTGATAGCATAATTACCTAAACTTGCTATTTTATACTATAACTTGTTTGTCTAGTAATTGAGCTGTCAAACGGTATTATACTCATGTGTATGAAATTTCATCCCCTAACAGAAAATTTATTTTGAGATCACTTAAAAATATATCAAATATATTTGCAGTGCGTATTCACTAGGGTCTTGAGTCATAAAGTTCATGGTGCATGTGTGTCATTTTTGCTATCAACTAAAGCAACAAAATACAATATAAATTCTTTGTTGAATAGTGAAGTTTGAGGATAATTTCTTCCTGTGCACGGTATATACATGACTGCTGCTAGAGTAGATGCTAATCCAATCAAAATACTCTCAATGAATCATTACTTTCACTTTGATATAACAAGTCCTAAAGCAACATATGGTGAATATGTGAAAGGATTCTTTTTCACTAACTCTTAATGTAGTATTTTGTGTATGAAGTGAAAGAGGACATCAATGACTGTGGTGTTATGTAAATAGTGACCAATTTGGTGAGAATATATTATTTATTGAGCTCGAGTATCTTTCCTACTTACACATTACCACTCTTTTCTGGATGTGTATGTGCATACACTTTCCTATCAAGCCATTCCCTTTTGGGCAGGGCTAAGTCTAAGGATTTGGTTATTGCCATTAGCCCAGGAAAACTGGCTACCTTTTAATAAATTCTTCTGTAAGACCCTATTCTTACGAACCACTTCCTCTCTCTTACTCCCCTGTGCTATGTCATAAATAGAGATGGGCCATTCTAAAAATAACCATGGTACATTACGTAATTTACAGTAGGTCCTGAAATTTTCAGTAATATTCACCTCCGTCTCGGATATTTTTCTTTCGGATATGTTACAAACATTAATTTAAGTCAAGTCTGTACACATGTAATACAATCTTCATTATTAATTAAGATGCATCTGACTCATTTGTGGAATATCATTACCTATGGAATATTTGTTGGGGATAATCATTTTCAATGGTTTAAAAGAAAATTTCTTATGTCAAAAAAAGAATGCTGAATTATATGTGTGGCTGCCGTGTTTGTTTTAAAATTTTCTTTATTTCTACTGTATTAATGTAGCCATAACAGTGGTTTAAATGACTTGAACCCCTTGCTATTGGCTTTACTATTAAATCGTCTAATAGCTATTAATTGCAGAAAATTAAAAATAATTGGAAAATCACTGTATTTTTTTAAAATTACCACAATTTACGTCTAATGATAGTTACAATAATTTACCCATCTCTAATTCTTACACAACACTTTCTCCCTCATACTCTTCTGTGCTACGTCATACACACTATTCTTAATTCTGATATTCCTCCTGAGAATCTCTTCCACTACGTCCACCCATGACTTAGCAGTGCACCTTTTCCTCTCAGGTCATTCACTCTACTTTCATATGTATCTGTTTCATTATTGGACTGTCAAGCATTCTCATGACATGGCTAGACCAACAAAGCACACTCCTTTTATATGTCCTGTACTGGAGCATTCACTCTGGAGCGATCCATATTCTTTCATCACCCACTTATTTCTGTTCCTATACATACATTCTACTTTTCCTGCTAACACCTCTTACGTACCCCATTGCCACAACATTCTGCCTACTTCTATGCTTATCCTGATATACCCAGGTTTTTCTGCCAGGTAACAATGTCGGCAGAGCACTTTTGTACACTTTGATTTTTGCCTCCCTACACTAACACTCATTCCTAGGTATGCTTCATGTACTCCCTACCAGTTCTCTTCTGACTTTTGCATTCCATATGATATCTTCATCTATCCTTCCTTGGGTATTTATTGTATATACTTTTGTACAACCTGACCTTGTGTATAGTCCGACCCCAGATTTTTCAGCCACAAAATTTTACTTCTTCCCAAGACTCATGTGTGGTCTGACCCTAGATTCTCCTCACATGGGAAGAAAGAATGCTCAGGAACTCCATGAAAATGAGGATGTAAATTTTTCATCTTGGGTAGGGAAGTATCTTGAAGCTCACAATAATCCTACATTTACAGAATGGTCAACATTGCTTAGTGTTGTTGTAAGTAATGATAAACGTTAAAAATTGTTATTTTTGCTATCTGCATTTTGCATTATATTGCACTGTGGCGGAGCCCTTTGGCCTGTGAAACAGTGAAACCACATTTTTATCGTGCTACGGTTGGAAGTCTGTCCAAGATATGGGAAAGTTGGCAGTTGAAAATATATCCAATCAGTAAGCAGGTCCTGAGTGGTTTTAGGGAGGGAATCACGTGACCACAATCCATGATGGGTTCCTTTGTTTAAATTATAAGATTGTGAAACATTTTTTTACTTTTCATTCTTTCTGAGCCAAATTGATATATTTTAAATGCACAGTTAGGTATTTTCAACAGATTCAGGTGAGATGATATGGAAGTTCGTCATAATATAAGAGAAACTATACTGTGGAAAAGTGCAATTGTTGTTTCTGTTATAATAGTTTGGTATCTTAGATGAGGTGTCAAAAGTTTGAAATGTGAGTCTGACCCCAAAATCATTTGACCAAAAATTTAGTTTCAAAAGGTCAGAGTTCATGCAAGTATATAGGGTAGTGAAATATTGAGACTTGATGCAGAAAAATTTGTTGTGCTTGTGGTTTTCAGTCCTTTTTTGGAACAGACGAACATCGTAGAATGAGATATATAGGTGGTGAGGTATTTTTATGTAATAATCTAGTGCAAAATACAAATATACATCTTAAATTTATGGAATATGTAATGTCTTTATTTTTTCACTCTGATGAGTACAGTTGTATATTTATTATAAATAATTCTGTTGATACTGGGGACACATACTAAACTAATGATTTCATAAGTCACATATTTCCATGCCAAAAAAAGAAATTTTACATCATAAGTCAACTGTGTGTACTGCTTACAAGTGTGAAGATGGTCCAAGTACCTATTTCATTTAGCTTTACAGAGATTATATCACCTTTATAATTACCTGCCCCACAGATCATTTTTACTCAATCTGAACTAATAAAGTGCATTTTTTACTACCAAGAACTTGAAGTATAACATTCAGCATGCTGAGGTTCATTCATGGGTGATAGTGTCATGTTGGACCAAAAAGAAGTCATTACCATCTGTAAACACCTTTCTCCCCGTAAGTGTAAGTTCACATGTACCCAGTTCATTACGATCAGTATAGGTAACATTGAACTAGGCTTATTGCATCTTGTTTCATGAAAGTATTCTATGCTCATTCAGCATGTTTTATTTGGACTTATTTCCTTTTTTTACTAGTTCCTGATTACTGTATTTAAAAAAAAAATTTACTGATACTGTACTAAATTTAAAAACTGCTGTGTCACTTCCTTACAGCTACTGTACAAACAAGATGAAAATAACACACTCTGTTTTCTTTGTGTAAAATACTCTTCATCTTCAATTCCTAGTGGTGGATTTTTTTATACCTGATGTGAAAATTGCCTTTAGGTATACTTAGTACTCATAAGCTTTGAACACAGTGATCAGTTGGACATTCAAATTTCACTGATTAGAGACAACCTGAGCCATTGAATCATATGGAAAGATTTCACTTGTAGTTCAGAGACTAGTCTTATAGGGAAGGACCAATGGGATACTCTGGTTGTGAGGCTAACAAGAATTGAAAATGTTGAGTGGGTTGTGAAGTGAAATGATGAAATTCTTGGTGTGATTAAAATTGAATTGAAATTTACTGGAAAAGAAACACTATTCTCAGTAAGTCATCAAGTTGAATTTACTTGGCATGTTTCTACTTGGGAATGCAACATTTTTGTCCAGCAATAAATTTTCCTCATGGTAAAGTAATGCTAATGAAAGATCAGACAAAAACTGCATGAATTAGACACACCAGGCAGAGAAATATTCATTGTCGCAGTGAGATAATTTTACTGGAAAGAAAAGAGAAGGCACAGTGAATTCTGGGAAGGGTAGTGAAAACTATGCAGAACTGCAACAGGCATGAAGTTTGACAAACTGTACCTTCTCAGAAAAGAAATTATGTGTATTATGTCCATCAGTATATATCTTTCATGTCAGTCCAAGACCTAGCTAGCCTCTTTGGCTTATGATACATTAACATTATGTTCTTACATGTGCTAATACACTTAAAGCCACTCCGTGCATTTTGTTCACATAGGTCATGATGGGGAGTATCTTTTACAGTGCAATGTGTTGTAGGTAAAAACTTTGATGACTGTCAGTGGATACAATAAATTAAATTTCCTCTGAACAATTCCTGATGATTTCTTGATTATACTCATCAAGCCCAGATGAATACAAATGTCATAAATCTTGAACCTTCTATATGATCTGACAAATTGTGTAGAAGTTCAAAAAATCTTTAGATCCATGATCCAATGCCCACAATATACAGTGAGTGAGATTTTTATTAAATCTAGTTTATGGAATATTGGTGTCATTTTTAGTTTTGTGAGTTGGTTCACATGTTGTGTGTATGTGACATTATTACAGCACAGTGATTACTTTTGAACAAGGATGGACACAGATATTTGTATCCACATTTTGGGAAAAACACCATAACCAGAGCCAAGTTGCACAGTGCTTTGAACAAGCATGGAGGCACAGAGAGATATTTGTATCCACATTTATGGAAAAACACCATAACCAGAGGCCAAGTTGCGCAGCGCTTCACATTTATATATCCTGACATAGGCATGAGGAGTGTCAAAACGAATGTATTCCTAAATTTAGAATAGGTGAGTTGCAAATCACAGCATCTTGAATCAAGTTCTGGTTTATGATGCTGAATGGTTGCCACTTCTAAAACAACACTGTGAGACATATGACCTTAGTCCAAACCAATAAGGTTGGAAAGATCTTCTATTGCTACATCTTGGAGGGTTTATATACAAATAAGGATGCAGATGATGTCATTTAATTACATTTTTGTCAAACTCCATTATACTGATAAGGAAATATTGATAACACTTCCACTGCCACAAGGGAAGAAATGAAAGGGCCCAGTGCTTTTCTAAAAATGATTGGCCAGGACAATGATGTATTAATTTTTGTCAGCTTGAGAGGATTGATATATTACAGCATTTTTTGGAAACTTTCAAAAACAGGAGTAAAAATAAGGGGTGCAGTTCCTTACAGAAAAACTATGCCCTTTGAATTATATATTCATGAGACAATCATGCACAAATTTGTGTTTAAATTCATTGTTTTCATAACAGAAGTTTAGCCTGTCATGAAAAAATAAATCAAACAAGTAGGAGGTTCCATTTAAATACATGATAAATGCAAATTTTTTTATGGAATCCATGTTTGGTAATTTACATTTTCTTTTCTTTCATGCCACCCACCTCTCCTCTTTGTTAATACGCACACAGACAAGCAGTGCTTACAGTTTTACTTATATCTGATGTTTCAGTGCATGTCCCTCAAAGATTTACCCAGCAGTAAGACTGCAATCTCATTAATTGCATTTCATTAACATAATGTGCATCTGTCAAGGTTATTGAGGAAGTGTGTGAAACAGGGAACTAATTAAATACATGAACAATCAATAATTATAGAGGTCCACAGCCACATTTCCACTAGAACTACTTAGAAGTGTACGTACAATATATATGAGTGTGCAGGATACGTGTATATATATATATATATATATATATATATATATATATATATATATATATGTGTATACACTTCTATAATGCACACACACTTATTACATGATTACACTTCTTGACACCAAAGTGATACAAACTTAAGACTTGTTTTAACCAAGGCTTTTCTCTCTACCATCTAATGTATGGATGGATGAGCAGGGGAAATGTAATGATGTAGACTGAGTAACAGATGTACATCAAACTGCTATTTGAAGCGTCTTATGTTAAATGGCCTTCACTTGTTTCTGTTAGATGAAAGCAGGAAATATCCAATGGAAAAAATGTTGGTCCTTTACTCAGGCCAGTTGTGTATTCCAGCTTATGTAGGGTAGCCACTAGTATTAGGTGAAAACTCAGGACATTACCACACCAGTATGTCATAACAGTGACTAAGATACATTTTTTATAATTTTCTTAGGATAACACAAAATTAAAGAAAGTTGCAAACTTGTCGCTTCACATGATATAATGTTTTAAGTGCAATAATATCTATCAGAATGCCTTTTTTATGTGCCCAAATTCAGAATAATCCCGATTTCTTCTATCAAGTATGGCAACACTTAATTTATGAGAACTGTAAAAAAATAAATAACCCTGTAATAATCAGGATGTGATGAGTGTTCATGATGGATCCATTGCAAAAAATACACATGCTATGGTAACTATAGCACAAAAGCTGCCTGAAATATCACAACACAATTGAAAGTGATAAACCTCCCTGGATTTTCCTTAAACTATTTATGGAATAGAATGGAGAGGTATCTGCAATATCTTTGGCGATTGAAGGTGTATGTACTGAAGTAAGCTGCTAAGGGACATAGGAAACATTCCCCCGACTGATATCAGTTGAAACACTGGTGGTTGTTGTGCTTTCTTTACTCACATAATTAGAACAATGTCTGGGATTCTTCTTCCTTCTTGAATGAAAGCCATGGTTTATCAACCATTTTCGTATTTCCCCCATCTGTCTCCCATTATCTTCATTGAAATTATATGTCCTATCCTCATTAGATGCATTGATGTCTTGAAGGCTTGATGTATTGTATGAATGGTTGCCTTTTTGACTGTTTTGCCCATTATCCCTGACAATACTTTGTGGACAACACCTGCTTAAGCTCTTAAGTTTCTTCCAGAGTTGAGCCAATATTTTCTTCTTTCCCACAAATACTATGAAAACAAGCACTCCATGCAAGCTGTTGACCAAATCCGAAAGGTACCATATTGCCACTGGTAAAAATGGATCCCTCTCTGGGTTTCCCCCTCTGGAAAGCCAAGAAGATAAAATTTCCAGGGACCAATTAACTCCCATGGCTGCAAACAGCTTCAGGTTCATGAAAAATCTGAAAAAGTAAGATTGATCATTTTTATATTTCATTCAATAAAATAAGAAATAATGTGAGAGGTGCTTGAAAAGTGAGGATGCATTTACTTTTGTAAGCTCTGATGTTCCATCAGGTTAAACATATCTGTTCACTTTCACATAGGGATGAGTGATAAGACTACGTGCCAGGTATTCCACTGGCGTTTTCAGAATCTCCTCCCCTACACTTAAGTTCATCTATTTTGAATTTATTATCAACCCATGCATTAGGATCAGCCAATAAGATTGTGATCAGAAGCATAAGACAGTGTCAGAGCTAGCTAATTGGTGGTGGGGAAGTAAGAGAGGAGAAGGAATGGAGTGGAGGAGGGGAGGGGAGACAGTGGTGGGAGGGGGGCAGGGTATGTTTGGCAGATGTGACAGCTATTTGAATCGGTAGAAAAATATTATGTGGATAATACAAGATTTTTCATGCACAGAGTCTTTTTTTGCTGGACATTCTTACATGTATTTTCACTGGAATCATCAGAGACATTTATGCACAACTAGAGATGGGTCATTCTAAAAATTACCTTGGTATTTTACATAATTTACGTCAAGTCCTGAAAATTACCATAATTTTCAGTAATATTCAATTCCGTCTCAGATATTTTTTGTACCGATATATTACAAACATTATTTCAAGTAAAGTCTATACACATTTAACACAGTCTTAATTATTAATAAAGGCATGGCCGGCTCATTTGTGAAATATTTTTACTCATGGAATATTTGTGGGGATATCATTTTCAATGGTTTGAACAAAAATTTCTCATGTCAATAAAATAACGCAGAATTGCACGTGGGCGCTGCTGTGTTTGTTTTTACATTTTCTTTCTTTCTAATGTATTAAAGTAGCAATTACAATGGTTTAGGTGTCTTATCCCCTTTCTATTGGTATTGGCTTTCCTACTATATCCTCTAATAGCTATTAATTACAGAAAATTAAAATTTACCGGAAAATTACATAATTTCCCCCAAATGAAAATTATGGTAATATACCCTCCTCTGGGGGTGAAGGAGTAGAGTGGAGGGGGCAGTGTGAGTTTGGCAGACGTGGCTACTAGTTTTATTGGTGGAAAAATATAGTGTGGATAATATATAAGAACTGTCGTATACCAAGTCTAATTTGATTGGGCATTCTTACTTGTTGGTATGTATCAAAGTGCACAGGATTCATCAGAATCATTTATGCACAACTTATTTTGACAGCCCCCACAATACATAAAGGAGTGGATTCTGATGGATGAGTCTATTTGTCACTCTCACTCTAGATATCGGAGCGGATACCCATTTCCATGAGAGAAGCTAGATAGGTACTTCAAACAACAATGAGGAGTCTTATGATGAGTGGGAGGGAAAGTAGGGGTACTTACGTGCAATTCAAAAGTGGTTGATGGCCATGAAAGGTAGAGGGAAGACCAATAAGTGTGACTGATGTTGTCATATTTGATGCATACCACTATGGATTAGATAAAAGCCATACAAGCCTCACAGCACAGATTCTATTTATCAGTTTTTTTGTAGTAGTTAATGTGAAAGGAAAACATTTTGGACAAGTTGGTAAATCAGGGGATCAGTTAATTAATCGAACAACAAACTTTCTCATATTTGGATGCAAAACAAGGTTTTGAGAATGTGTATATATACTTGAGCATACTCAGTCCCACTTTTGAAAAATTCTCAGACCTTTCTTAGGCTATTTCTTAGCCTCTCTGAAAACTGAGAAATTCTTGGATAATCCATTCTTGTTTTCAAGCGAAAGTTTATTCTAACTTCTGGGTATTTTGCATTTCATGCCTCCCATTTTTTCCTTATATACAGTAGAAACCAAGAAAACACTAGTGAAACTGTTGAGGCAGTGTAAAGGAGGCTCAGTTGAATCCACCCAGTTGATAAGAATTGAATTTTTTCCCCTTTTTTCTCACCTCTCTTTATCAGCTTTATATGTTTGCTTCCACCATTTTTTTCCAAACTTTGTAATGCCTTCTTCTCTCACACTGTCTTCCTTGTCACTGTTCTGCATTCTCTTGATCTCAGTCTTGACTCGCCAGCATCGGACAGCAGTAAGGGCAAACATGATCATATCAGTGACCAGAAGGGCAGTACAAGGGCCCACAAAATGTATGACCACTGCCCACAGCCCATCATCTGTTGAATAAAAGGACATAAATCAAATTTTGCTGTAAAAATGGAACGGTGAACATTAGGGCATTTTAATATTTCTAACTGGTAATTACAAAATCTTATGGTTAGAGTGTCTGTGGAATACACTTGAAAATACTAAGCAGTAAAAGTAGTTTAAGCTCATAGTGGAGGGGGAAGCTGCAAGCGTAAGAAAACAGATTTTTATTTATGAGCCTAGCAAAGGCTGATAAATGCATAATATTCTTTCTAGTTTAGTGCTCAAAGTGTCATCCATGAATATGGCCCATGGTAAATGAGACATTGTTATTGGTTTTGATGATCAGTGTCCTTCAATGGAGGCTAAATTTCCAGAATGGACCAAGAAAATATACAGCTCTAACAATTACTTGTAATTATGTTCAAGAATAATGCATTCTTTTTCATAATCTTAAGGAAGGAGTACGAGAAGTACCATAAACTTACTGTAGTTATAAATGAGCAGAGTAAATAAAGAAGCTTATGTGTAACTCGGATAAAAAGTTATCAGAATTCATAATTTGGCAGCAGATGTGCTGTTGAGAAAAGATCAAGAGTATGCATTATGTTGCTACAGGAGAAAGATATTTTAGGCCTCTCAGCATCTAGGGTACACTGTGGGCTGGCAGCCTCCATTATAATGAAATCAAGAGCCAATAGTACCACAATGAGGCCTGATGATACACCAGAATGACTAAGAGGGAATAATAAAGTTGGTCCAGATCATGGAGTAAATTTACGCTGGTTAATATAAAGGCTATCTGCTTAAATTTTATTGCCTCCTGCATTGGCAATATTGCAATGGTGGCTGACTATTCAGCACTTTGAGCAGTTGTTCACCTTTATCTTGTTTCCATATAAAATGACTTATGCCACTCACCTACCTAAGATTTATCCATTACTATGCAGCGCAGATTATTATCTGATAATTTTATAGCAGAGAGTTTATATCTGAGGGACCCTGAAATTGATTAAATCCATTTTCTTTTGTCACTTGCAACAATATGTAAAACTGGGGAAAGTTGAGCACTATGGCCTGTTAAGTAGCAAGGTTAAGTGCTAAATCTCCAATGACCATAATAAAATTTGGCTTTTATTATGGCCACTGGAGATTTAGTTTGGACCTATCATGCGGTAGAAAGTTTATGAAAAATGACTTCAAAAGTGTTACTGTTCAAGGTAGTGGGGAGTGAAAGACAGGTTAACCAATCAAAGGTGGTTGCTGCAGTGTGATACTTCAGGTGGTTGGAGAGTGAACCGTGAGTAAATGAGTGCAAATTTTGATCATTTTCAAGACTAATTGTGAAGTGTGGTCCAAGAAAAATAATTCTTGGACCACACTTTTCAAAGTTCATGTATTTATACGTTGGAGATAGCCATACAGGTTGTAATAATAATTATGCAAGAATTATATCATTAAACTTCCATCTTAATTAGAGCATTGTAGTGACTTTGTTTTATGGTGCAGACAATGAAATTTTAGCAAAATTCACGCGTAAACACGTTTTTTATGCTGCATGATATTTAATTCATTAGGATACCATTAGTATAATACAAAATACTTGTTTTTGCATGTTGGAGAAAATCTGTAGGTGTGTCATCGAATCATATCGAAATATGTGACAGGTGCCTTAAGGTCACATGTCAAAATAGCAGTAAATACCAGAGAAACCAAATCAGTAACATGTAATTTTTTTGCCTTTATCTATACATATTATGAATAAGTACATGGGTGCGAGGTTGCATGCAAATCTGTATATGAATGAAAACTGCTCCAACCACCTTAACCACAGGTGGTATTATGGTTAGGTGAAAGGCATGGGTACATGAATTGCAAGAATGCACTTATGCGAGATGACTAATTAGCCCCTGCTCTACTTTCAATTGTTATTGCATGCCAGCATGAGATAAAAATGCAGTTTAAACCTCTTATTGCGGCAGGCTGATATATTGGCTTTTGCATCTCAGGATAAAAGTGTGGAGGACCAATATATCGGCTCATGCACAAATATTGTTCTACTTTAGTAAACTAATATAATTACAATTATTTTTAGGCATAATAAAAGTCTCTTATGACTATTACCTAATTTGTTTTATATAAAATAACATGAACTGCATGTGGATATCTTGAACAATAACTTAATATTTTTTTTCCTGAGATGATACATTTCATTAAATTACCCTCAGCATTTCTCGCCAGTACCACTGGCAGGAATCAGCACTAAGAGGGTTAAACTTATGCAAGTTTGTGCCCTGTGTAAAATGGGCTCAAGGTAATCTAGATTGCAGCACAGCAGGTATGCATCATGGCCTGATAATGGGAAATCAAAAGCTTGGACAAGTTTGTTTTGTGGCTCTATAACTCTTAGGGAGGGATTGTTGATGGAGTGTGAACTACTCTTTGCCAATCACTAGAGTTCGAATCACACTTGGTTTCTTCTCTGTTTTCCTATGATATATTTCCCTGTATGCGCATCAGAAATTACTAATTAAAAAATGCACATGTAAGTTCCATCCCATGGACTTCAACCTTGATGTAGCAACCTTGAGGTGGCTTCCTGTTCCTAAGATCCATAGAGTAGGACTGACATGAGGAATTACTATTGCTCCTGTTAGGGTCACCAATACCAGATAGGTGAAAGGGTTGGAGCAAGACAAAAATAAGATATTGTGATGGTGTCAAGTTAAAAATGACATTGGAACGTTAGGGGTGAGAGGTAGGACACCATCCTGTCAGGCTCCTTGTTGCAGATTTGGATTGTAATGTCTCTTTTACAGGGCTGGAGGAGCTCTTTTAAGGGGGGATAGCTGCCCCTAGTCAGGCCCATACTAATGCATGAATGTGAAAATTTATTTGTTTGTACTCTTTCAACTCCAGAACAATACGGACAAGACAATTTTTTTTGTCACGTTGAGAAAAAAGAACTGAGTAAGATATGCTAAAAATAATTGCTGAAAAGACCTCAGGTCCCCCAGAACAGGATCCTACATTTTACTTCCAGAAGAAAAGCATTGGAATCTACGCAATGTTTTTTTTAATATTAAAAATTTCTTGCAATCAAGATACATGGTTGAAATTTCCACAATGAAAGAACTCGACTTTGTTAAATTCTTCGTTTTAGCTTCATAATTTAGTTTTAAAATCCAAAATTATCTATATCTCTCCGATTTCAACTGTAGCATATTTCCAAATTTCAGTGAGATTTCCATCAGGGGTATTTTATCCAACCTCTCCATGTGCGCTTAAGGGCTTTTACATAGTATCTGCTTTTGCTCGTCACAATGTTTCTTGCAATTAGGATCTATTGGAATGTGTATCACTTATTTAGAGTTTTTCAGACCTATGTACAGCACCTGTTAGATCTCAGCTGAGTCGTAGAGCTCATATAGCTTTTTTAGGGTTCTAGTGGGCCCTGATTCCTGATATCAAGAATTCTATTTAGCCTAGGCATGAATGTATAGTATGGACCGTTTATTACGAAGTTTCGCGAGTACGCACATGCTAGTCAGAAGAAAGATAAAATACATTTGATAAAGGTCCAAGGGCCAACAATTGGGTCCTCAAAACTGTGGGATATGTACAATTTAATTGGGTATGTCGACCCCAGATTTCTTACTTTTTACTTCCATTAGAAAAGCATTGGGATCTGTGCAGGTGTCAAGCTTCTCAGGACAATGGCAAAATTAAGGGTGGCTTGGCTGTCTTACTGTCTCGATATTTCGGACTAACACTACTACAGCTAACGGAACTTCATCGGATGAGGTTATTCCTTGCCTAAAAAGTTATATTCCAGGGAAAGTACAATAAAATTCAAACTCACTACTAATGTGAGAGTAGAGCGTTTTCACGACTTCAATGCGGGAGATGTTTTTGCCCATCTTCCAGAGATTAGGTACTGGTCCCCACAATGGGGCGCCACATTTCGCATTCCTTTTTCTTGGCCAACTTCTAGAGATCGGCATCGGGTCTCTGAAATCGGACGCTATATTTGGCTTTCCTCTGGTTCCTTAACGCAAAGATTGGTACATTTAATTCACATCTTACCTTACGAAACTAATTCCTCTCATAGAACAATGTCAACATCAATGACGTACACCGCGACGCCGCCTTCACAGCACACTACAACACTCGAACATCTAATTGCGAACTACGTCCGCCATAAAATAAACGCCCCGATTCCATTTTATTTCAACTGATTTGGTGAGCTATGGGAGGGCCACTCCGAGTACAATTAGGTACCTATGTAGTCAGGACCGAAGTAGGACAGGATAAATTCCGGCTTTCGGATCTTGATTTGGAGACTATAGTGGGTGCGAAACATCGTCACGGGAAAGATAAACGAACGCATCGGAGCCGGGAGGTCCACCAAGTTCAAACATGTCGGCACTGCGGAAGCTTCCAGCAGAAATTCAAAGCGTAAGGTAAGAGCCCATGTTTCTACAAATTGTCTCTAACCTCGTCGAATGGTGCCATGCTCACTCTGCGAGTACTTGATGGCAGTATACGCCCGGTCCATATTTTGTCAGAATATCTTCCTGAAATAAATTCTCTTTGGGAATCGCTCTAAATTAACACTGATGAGTATCCCACCATTGAACCAGCATTTCTTCTTTCCAATCCTCGGTGGAGCGTAAGGCAGAACACCTTCGCCGTAAGCGTCGGCCATGGCTGCGAGCAATGTTAGCGTCAGGGGCAGCATCCAGGCATAGATGGAATAGAGGATGAACTTGTTCAGGTTCCCTTGCAAGGCTCCCCCAGCCTTGGACGACATCCCCCTGATCCCTGGCCTGGCTCTGATTCTGCCCTGCCTTTCGCCCAAAAAGAAAGTTGGTTAGTACATGCGTTGGCATTCAGGGAAGACTTTCCGGCAAGCCGGTCTGTATTTAAAGGGCCTGGGGGTTTCAATTCAAAGCAAGTCACGAAGAATGTCTATTTAAAAGATGCTGAGTGTGACTCCATAATTATTCGTGTATTGGTTTTTCAATACTAAAAATGTATTATGCCTGAATCACACGATCATTTTTTCCGTCCTTTTAAGGGATAGCTCCAATGATAGCTCAAATGATCGCTTGAAAATGATCGTGTTACTCGAACAAGTCAGGGATGGCTCCAGCGATAGGGATCCCTACAGATTTTTCCATCCCTGGGCACGTCCCTTTTTCCGTTCCTGGAGGCATCGCTGACTCCACCATTTAGCCAATCAGAGTTCTCGGCCGCAAAGAGCGACTCTAACGCCACGTTCGGCTTTCAATGGAATGAGAGTAGTTAACATAGAAATGATGCGAAAAGGGACGGAAAAAATGATGGAAAAAGGGACGGCCAAAATGACCGTGTGATTCAGAAAATGATAGCTCGAGCTATCATTGTCACGGTCCCTGAAAAGCTATCATTGGAGCTATCCCTTAAAGGGGACGGAAAAAATGATCGTGTGATTCAGGCTTTAGCTTGTCACTCCCATTCCGTTACCTAGCAATGTTTTCATGAGGCCCTCGTCAGGCTTCACTCTTACGTCGGCTGCTCACTCAGTTATCTAAAGTCTTCTTTTTCAAGAATTTATTTCCACTTATAGACGTATATAAATGTAAAAAACGCATCAGTGGGATTCAAAGACAGAAAACTTTTTACCAGGAAGAAGTTTCTTGAAACAATTCTTGAGTTTCTACCATCACCATTGCCTCTCTGCGTTACCATATCCGATGTTACTTTATTTTAGGCGTCGAAAGCGGTTGCACTCAGTCAGCGTAAATTTAAATTCGCTTCGTACCACTACCATATGCGAATCAGAGAATGTGACACGTAAATGAATAATATCTGCCTTTTTAGAAAAGAATCTTGTAGGGTCACATTCCTGGCTCATTTACCTCACTCCAAAGCGTGCTTATCACAATTTAAGATGAACTGAATATTTTTCTGTTCCCTTACTATTTTACTCTCTTACAGTGTAGTCTTTCAACTAAAATTACCGGGAGTAAAACGACTTTCAGTCAGTCGACTAATCTTTGCCGCAGGTTGTGAAGTGGACAGGGTATCTAGAAAAAGCATGAAATATGCTATAATTTCCGCATAAAAATTATGGAACTTTTCCTTGCAGAATTTCGATTAATGGTAGATTGAGTGGTGCAGCTCTGATTTTGAGACAAAGGTCCTAATTCATATGTGTAGATGGCGACAGTTTCCTCTTTTATGATGTCCATATTGACTGCGGTCCTTAGAGAACTACGCTTTTAAAATAATTAGTTGTTTAAATGCTTATTTGAATATCATGTTATGCCTTTTCTAGACGACGTATTGCTATAATGCTGCCGCGCCAAAATTGGCGAAGAATGAATATGTGTACGGTGTACTGTGCCTGCTACTACATCTTCAGATTAACCGAAATGAGGTTTTCCGTGGATTTTCTTTCCTCGGGTTCTTGCTCGCTACCAGCCCGTGAGGAGCTTTCAATCCTTACGTCTTCCATACTTCTTATTGCCTCCGAAACACGTGCCCTGGTCCTTAACGTACCTGATTCGATGGTACTCTGGTTAAACTGTGTTAGTGACTAATAGCTAATTTTAGTGGGAGGTGTTGGTGAAGTTATGAAGTTTTCTCTACTCCCCATTTTAATGCTTTGTGTGGAAAGCTATTGGCCAAATTGATTCATGTTTGTTTGTATATTAGTCTTTTCACGATTAAGTGTATTAATATATTTTCACAATTTTATCGGTTTACTGTGACTCTCATGAGCTGTAGAAAAAATG